>JAOTQQ010000079.1:25028584-25049436 GCA_026546715.1 Gallinago undulata
TCCAACCCAAACCATTCTGTGATCCTAAACAAGTAGAAAGAACAAGTGACAGCAATCCCAGTCTAACTCTGGATTCCCAGCTTTTCCTACACATTTGAAGAGATGTGTTCTGAGGTCCCTTCCAACCCAAATGATTCTATGATTCTATTTGTCTTTAGGCAACTTGAAAAAAACATTAAAATCCTTGCAGTTCATGCTATGGGGCTAGAGCCTGGGCAGAGAGCTGGGACACGCTGTGCTGGGGGCCACCAGGACCCCGGGGAGCCAGGCTTCTGCTGCTCTGCTGAGAGGCATGGAGCCACCAGCTTCCCCACACGTACTCGCCATCTGATTTCTGTTATAATGAACCCCAGTCAAAAGGTGAAGGACAGCCCTTTCAGGAGTTTGGCAGTACAATGTGGAAATGACATGCGCCATGGCTTCCTACAGCGTTCGTCATTTCAGGTAGTACCAGAACTTCTCTCCAAAATAAAAGGTCCCTGTCTCAAAGAGTTAATGATCCATATCACATCCATAAACAATATTCTTACAGCAAGGGTTATGGTAACAGAGACGTGCTCCCAGTATTTTTTTCCCTGAAGAGGTATATTATTGGAAAGAGGATTTCTTCAATAGCAGGTGCAATGCTGCTAAAAACAAAGTGAGTGGAAAATACTAAATTATGACTGTTTCAAATCCATCTTACCTCGGAACAGAGCTTGAGTGGTAGGATTGTGGCTCTGATGTGGTGCGAAGCAGCTATGATTTGCCTTAAAGAAGATCCTTTTTGTGTGACTATTGTTTGATTTATCATGTTTTGTCTTGTCAGGGAACCCCAGTCACGAGCAAGGCTTTTCTGTACCTGGCTGTGCAAACCTGGAGTAAAAGGCATGCTCTCAGAACCCTCCAGGGAGCCGACCGAGAGGCATGACACCCTCTGTGCACTGGGAGGAGCACAAAATCTTGTTCGAGTGAAAAAGCCATGTGCTGGAGATGCAGTTAAGAGGAAGGTGTGTGACCCTGTTGATGTATAGTTATGTTTTCCAGATAGAGGAGAGGGAGAATTGAAAGCGAGGTGAGAGGCTTTGATACATAGGCAATTGGTACAAGATTGTACACGTGTTAACCCGTGTCAACAGGTTGTCAACAGTTAACCTGTGTCTGAATATTGGCTGGGCAGACATCATATTCACTGCACATGTACTTGAAATGAGACTCGGCATTATCTTTAATAGCATTTAGATTTTTTTCAGGTGAATTTGTATATAGAGAGCCAGGAGTGTAACAGAAGTCTGCAAAATCCTGATTTATAGAATTGTGCATTCCAGTGCATATTTCAGTAGAGACTCTATTTATTTCTGTTATTCGTTTCTTGTATTATTGCATATTTGTTCATTACCTTTTTCAAGTAAGATGAGGGTATAATGTACTAGGGGATCTTCTTCAGCCTCTTATTTTTTTTGCTGAATGACCAGAGTGAAAAATTATGTTAGCTATACAACCCAGAAAAAATAGGTAGTCTGGAAGAATGCTTCTGTTGCTGTTCATGACCAGACACGCGTCTAGTCCCAAAGTGCATTTTGACTTCTGTAAGTGGCTGACTCTTGGTTCTGATTTAACTCAGCTGCCACTGGCTCAAAAGAGCTGACATGAGAGCAGAATGACAATATTTTCCCTGCCTTTTGTTGGGAATTGGGGACCAGACTGCATGTCAGACTCGATCTTTGTCCGAAGAGGTCAGTCCCCAAATACAGCCAGAATTTGGCAACTCTCTGCTCAGACCTACCATCTGTCCTTTAGATTTCAGCAAGTATAGGAAGCTGTACAGCTGCACTTTATTTACGTTTCTGTTTTGGCTGATGGACAACCTGGCATTTCATTCAGAATACATACACTCACACACATTTTACAATCTTACTGTCATTTTGTATACGTGATAAATAATCTTAAGCATTAATGGGATTTTTGTCAAATTTTGTTCTTTATTATTTGGCAAATAGTCATAATTTTCTAAGGCAGCTCGTGTTCACATGGTTTACTGTGTACTGGTAAGCTTGTGTAGGTACCACATTGGGACATTAAATTAGTAATTTAAGGACCACCCAGGAAAAAAACATTGATTAGTAATTTGATTTCATGCTGTCAGTAGGGGGAACCATTGCACTGTACTTTTTTCTTTAGCCTTTAAATAAATATTGGTAACTCGTTTTTCTTTTAAGATTAAGTACTCATTCTCTGAGCATCCTTAGGTTACTGCTCTTCGTAATGATAAGAAGACAGGTAGTTCATACCATCCCAATAAAATAAGACAGTAACAGGTTTCCAATCCCCTTTTTGCTTTCTGTTTCTCCCCTTAACCTAGAAAAGGGTCTATGTGGTAGAGTGGTTGCTATTTAGATGATACTATGCTTCATATAGTCTGATGCAAATATCTATTCGGTCTTGCTTCAAGAGGTCATGAGACAAAAGCTCAGTTAGGTGTCATTCACAAAACCTAGGGTAATCAGAGGTCATTCTTCATCTGGGAAGTTTCTGGGAAGATGGAATATTCTCCTCTGTCCACCCCCCCCACTTTCTGGCAGGTATGGCAGTGAAGGTGGGTCAATGGCTGGGATGGAGAGCAGCTGTGGAACCAGCTGCGGGAGGTGCAGGATGCCAGATAAGACCCATGGCAAGGGTGGCAGGAGAACAGGGGTGTGATCCTCATGGCAAGGGGTGCAGGAAAATGGGTGAGATTGCTTGTAGCATTACAGTGAGTTGAGGGGAACCCTGGGCCTTTGCAGAAGTTTGCTGGAGACTGTGGAAGGGAAGTCCACTTTATTTGGAGAAGGGAAATAAAGAGGCTTGTGGTCCTAAGGCATTAGAGTTGGATGGTCAAAGGCTATTTGACAAAAAGCCTGGCTTGGCAAAAGCCTGAGGTAAGGCTGAGCATGAAAAGGCCTGAAGCATGCATGGGAAGATAAAGCAGTTGGAGCAGGGGGGCTGTTTGAGGAGCACAGGTGGGAGAGAGGAGGGTGTGGAGCAGCAGAGCATGCTGTCAGGGTGGTGAGGGCCCTTGTGAGGCTGAGGGGTGGCTCAGCTCTATGCTCTCGGAAGAAGGGTCAGTGGGGGGTGTTAGCACACCATGAAGGATGTGATGATGCTTGGAGATGTGAGGAAAAATGTTGTGGGGCAGAACTAAGAGGAAAAGAAAGAGATAGTCTAGGTCAGTCTAAGGAATCTCTGGAAGAGAGCTACATAGATAGGATCTTGGAGGAGATGGCTCAAGGCATGCAGTGATTACTGCTGAGGTAACACAGGAGGAGGGTGTGAAGGAGGCAGCTGTGTGGGCTGAAAGGAGAAGCTGAGAGGCAAGGAGCTGTGGCTCACAGTCAGTGGAGTAGTTCAGTGAGGCATGTTGGCAAGGCAGGACAGGCCAGAACAATGCTTGTAAAGTGTGGGGAAAGGAAGTAAAGAGCCTCTGGCAGCCCACGGTGGTGAAGGAGTTTCTTCAGCTGCACTGAGTCACAGTAGTACGGAGAGGATGCAAGTTGCAGCCCTGAAGAGTATGGACAGGCATGGGCCAGGGAAGGCTCAAGCCACTGTTGAGTTTGGCAGGTCAAGGTTAATCTTCACTATGTAACGTTTCATTCCACTTCACCAGTGTTTCAGCACTGGTCAAAACAGGAGAATAAGAAGCAAGTGCCTAAATTGTGTGGGCTATTTAAAAGGAAGAGAAAGTCTCAAGTAATGGAGAAGGAATCTGAATAGGACATGGTAATCTTCTCATCAAAAGTTCACAAAGTTGTTTCTAGGAACACTGAGCCAATTTATTACTTTGATCTGACTGACCTCCCTGTAATGAAGATTATCATCTCTTATGTGTGGCCTCTAGTCATTATACTCCTTGACTAACCTTTAATTAGAGTGTGTGTCATCTGTCTTTTACATAAAGGAGACATTTAGCTTGTACATGCTATACATGCATTATGTTTTGTATCTGAACTGCTCATAGCTTTTTTTCTTACATTCAGAACATGGACTCCTGGTCTCAGTGAGACCAGTAAACACTGTAATCATGAGAAATTGTCCTCCTAGTCAGCAGAGCATAAATCAGCAGTTGTACGTGCGGGTCACATCCCTTACTGTCCTCTATTTTGGAGAAAAAGACAGGAACAGCAATGTTGTTCTGAAGTTACATGTTGTAACAAGCTGTTTATGAGTACTGGAAAGAACTCATAAAGCTCTGTGCTTTTGTGTAGCTGAAAGAAGGATTGTTATGCTTAGAAAAGATGGGGGGGGTTGGCTGTTTGGTTGTTCTCAATTACTGAAAAACTTACTGTTTCACCCTCCCAGTAATCAATCACATGTGCAGATGTATAAATCCATATGAAGTAAAGACACATATCTCACCCAAATTCAAGATGATATTGGCCAGAAAAAAAGTAATGAATTTCCCATGTAGATTAAAATGAGAAATCGGGAATTAGAGAGAAAGAAATCTTCTCTCACTGAACTGGGTTCGGTTCTCTGCTTTCCTGCCAGTATGGCCTTTTAATACTGCAGTTTCTAACTTTGCTTTTTTGGCAGGTACAGGTAGAGCGGCCACTCAGCAATGCAGGAGCAGGTCAGAACAAGTGCCCTGTAGGTAGAATTCTCTCCTGAGGTTTTTTGCTGCGGCTTGTGCCTGTGCCCAGAGCTCTTCAGCCTTAATGGAGGCTCTGTGCCCATCCGTACCACTGGGGAGAGGATCTTCTGCTCTGGCTTATAGCAAGATCAAAGTGAAAAGTTCTGTCAAGCTTGGACATCAGGAGTTCTCTTATTGTTATCTTTGAACAACAGGTATGTTGCTTTGATGCCTGCTTTATTTATTGTTTTACCTCTTGATGTCATATTCACAATTTTGCACTGGGTGGTTTAATTTATATCCTGGGAAAACTTGTAGATACTGGCTTTCAAGAGGAAAGTTTTGGGTTTTCTGGTGATTTTTTTTCTGGGAAGGAGTTACTCCTCTGAGGAGAAAGAACCCTGTGCATCATTCTTGTAGAGGTTAAGGCCAATTCCATCTGGGGTCCTACAGTCACCACGCAAATTTATATACTGACAAAATTAAGGTAAGAAGAAATTATCTGGAAGGCCTCGATTCCACTGGAATGCCAACCTGTCATTGTTTATGGAAAGGGCATGTGTGGAGAAATGGAGGAAGAGTGGAAAGAAGTGAGGACAAAAAAAATAGTTTAGAAGAGCAAGGAGAGGGAGAGGAACTCTCGGGTGTTGTATTAGTTACCTCGTAGTGTAAATGAAACTTTCTTTTGATAATGAAAAATTGCATATATGGAACATCATTGTAAACCTGCTTTGCCTTGAATCCCTCCTCCAGTAACTGTTTTTTTTTCCAGCAATTTGTATTGCTTGATATATATGATTGCTTTAACCCTTCCACTTCTTAAATGCTATAATGCAAATGTAAGCTTTGCTTTTCCTGAATTACTTTAGAGTCAGGTTTCTTTTTTTGTTTGTTGTTACGTAGGTTGTTAGGAATGTGAATAGCGCTGTTTTAATAGATTTTTTCACTCAGTGTAGTTTGTGGGTGCTCAGGAAGTTTTTTTCTTATTTTATGCAACAGTTTCCCTATCAGTTGGTGATGATCACTTTTTGTTTTCACAGAAGCTGAAGACTTTGTGATTAGTGGTTTCCAAAGCAGACTGTGAGAAAGGAGTACAAAGTCAGTGCGATTTGGGGAATGCTGTGGTTTTGTATGGATGTACCTGTGAGGTACAGCTTGGAGGGCAAAATAGATTCTTGATGATGCAACTTGATTAATATGTGGGTCAATGTTGGCTGGACAAGAGAAAAGAGAATTTTTTCATAGTAAGCTCACTTGGGATTTGTGCTGTCAATAGTTACTTAAATTCTTACTGCCTTCCTTACCTGGGATCAAGATGAGTATACATAATGGTAATTTCTGAGCATACCTGGTAATATTTTCATTTTGCATTCTCTTAAATCCTTAGAGGAGTCCTTGAGTTTTATTAAGCTTGCTAGTATATGCTAATTGCAAAATCCAGTTTGATGCCAAACAATGACTTCCAAATGAAAAGATCAATAATTTTAGAATTAGTAATGGATCATGCTCCGAGAAGATAACTTGGTTAATTAATTTAATAAAGTCTTTTCACAAAGGGAGCAATTAAACCAAAGTTTGATTATCTCTGCTTGATAATACTCTAAATATTCTATATTAAAGTTACAGGTTTTAACTCTGATGATACCAAAGGAACCTCTTGATTTATCTTATTCTCTAAAAGTTCTTATCTTTTTATATTATTTGTATAACAAAGCACACATCTTCAGAAATAATGCCAGTTTTTCCTCAGCTAGGATATCACAAGAAGGACAGCAATCCCATGCCCGTTATGGACTCATTGTCTTTGGGTCCTGGTGAATTCCTTAAATAGTGACTTACTGATTTATTTGAAAAACAGGTCATGGATTTGAAGGGGGTGTGGGGGTGCCAATGTTTGCAGCAGGAATGCCTCCCTGAGAATGATGCATGTCATGCGTTGTTTAAGCTTGTGCTCTGGGTTAGAGCTCTTGCCTAACTGGAGAGTTCTGAATCAGAACCGGGTTAGGGCTGAAGTGGGCAGTGAGCTCTTGAAGAAACCTGGGTAGGGCAGCACAACTTCAGTGGCATCATTCAGACACCCATAAATTCTAGGTGTGTAAAAGACTGGGCAGCTGAGGATTGCCTTCTACGGCTCAGCTCCTAAATGCCACCCAGATTTCATTTTAAGTGCATTTAGGATCTTTAATTAAAAATAAGGCTAAGGTTTCCTTTGATATGATGACTCATGTTAGACAACAAACTGCTGCGTTGTTGCTGTTCTGTGCACATGGCCAAGTTGGGTGGACGGGTCAAAGTAAAGAACTGCTTTGGTATTTCTGCATCTGTCCTTGTCAGGCCTTTGTGTGCTGGGGGAGCATCCCAGCAAGCAGTCTTGTGTTAGACTCGCACTAGTAATGTAAATGTTGCCAAAATACAAAAATGGTAGGTAATTAACTTTTTTTTTTTCTGATGTTCTTTGACTCATTTATAATTTCTAATATTTAATGATATGTATTTCTCACATTGCTCAATACTTTGAATACAGAACAAAGAGTTCGTCTTTGTACAGTTTGTATTGTTGATCCTAAAACCAACATGAGTGGAAATGTATGGTATCCATTTTGCTCTTCTCTAGTTTAGGATCACCAGCATCTGCCTGGTGATAATCTGTGACTTAGGTTTTCAGAGAAGGAACCTCGATGGTGAGGCTATCTAGAGCAGTGTTTTTCCAGCTTTTTTTATTCATATGGACTCCAAAACTTACTGGAAAAAAAAAATATCTGAGCATTGGCTAACTTCTTTGAGGGAAAAAATGAATCATGAAGGCATTGTGGATTGCTGCCACGGTAGTTATCATCAGTTATCAGTTACAATCATAAAAAAGAGGAATAGCTTTTGAATGATTATTATTTTCTCCAGTGCTGATTTTGTTTAGTTCTTTCCATACCTAGGAATGTACACATATCTTTCAAAAAAATCTTTGTGTATAGATTGTTTTGCAAACTGCTGCATGAAGGTTTATGACCTACTTGTGACCCAGAGACTGAAAAGTGCTGCTCCAATAGCTACAGTGGTGCAGATAACCTACACCACTAACATTATCTTTTGTCAAAGAAGAAACCACTGAGTTCTCTGAACTCATGAGAACTGAGCAAGAGGTTCTCAGTTAAACTGGGGCTAATATATCTTGTGGTATTTTTTTTAAACTTTGTTTTAGAAGCCATATATTGTTTTTTAAAGTTCTTTTACTGGGGAGGAAATAACATAATGCTGTATTTGAATGCATAGAGCAGTAACAGCACTGAGAGGTGCAGGGCACTGAGCAATGCTAAAAAGTGTGATATTATTCAAGATTATAGTATTTTGTAGGATATAGCCCAGTTTGTAACTTCTTTCCTTGAAGCCCTAGAAAGAAAAGCAACAGCTGAGGGGTTTTGCCCAACCTGCTTGTCATACCTCCCCTTTGCTGGGAGAGGCGGCTGTGCAATGGCTTGATTACTGGAACAGCTGTGGGGGACTGAGTACAGGGGACACCTCAGAAGGGACCTGCACTAATGCTTGAGGGAGGGAGGTACAGCTGTATAGTGTGAAGACTACATCTTGTAAAGTGCCATTCCCTTGTACACAAACTTCTTTTTTTTTCTTGAGATTGTTGGAGACAGGAGTATAAGCGCACATGTGGAAGGAGACAACTGCCCTTCCTGAGGAACCAAGTGATCTCTGCCCCTTGGCAGCTCCTTTGTTGAAAATACATTTCCTAATATTAAAAGAATATTTAGCAATAGGAATTAGCTGTATGTGCAAACTTAAATAGCCATACTCAGCTGATGAGAAGAATGATCTTGATGTGTGGTGTTAAATTTTGCATACTTCTGCAGCTAGATTTGAATCTTCTGTCTTGAGCTCACTAGCAGTGTTGTGTAAATTATACCATATGTTGGACATCTTCAAAAGAAAACTGAGCAAACCACACGGTAATTAAAGTGTTTTTTTTTTTTTTCCTGAAAAATCAGACTTTTCTTGCTTATTTGAAGATTTACTGCTTTGCAGTTCTGCTGAGAATAAGTATCTTAACATTTCTTTGTGAACTGTATATTTTTATCTCAAAGGATCCTAATTCTGAACAAATGCGGGAATCTGTGGGTTTTGGGCCACGTCCATTAGCATTAAGTGGGGAAACAACTATGAAGGGAATTCCCAAATGCAGTAGATTATAGCTAGGGGACAGCAAAGCCTGCTGCTGTCTCAAAACTTTTCCTGTTTCATCAGTCTGAAGAGATACAAGTGTTGATAGGTTTAATGAGGTTCTCGAATGACAGGAGGTTGTGTGCTGGTGTAGGAGTTGTGTGGTGACTCAGAGGCGGGCACATTTGAGTTTCATGAATGCATTTGTTTTCAAGCAATGAGGTTATAATGCCTGGGTTCACCGAGGTAAAGACTGTGTTTTCCATGTGCCTTTCTTTACCAAAAGCTAGTGAGCGAATAATTAGCAAGAAGTCTATAAAGAGATATCCTGTTGAACTTACTGAAATTAGGAGTAAAAGGACTGCATTGCTATTCAAAAAGATCCTGTTGAGATCCTCCCCATCTTTCCTGTAGACCCTGTTTAAGTACTGTGATGTAAAGCTGCTGTAAGGTCGTGCCAGAACCTTCTCTTCTCCAGGCTGAACAACCCCAACTCTCTCAGCCTGTCTTCACAGGACAGGTGCTCCAGCCCTCTGATCACCTCTGTTGCCCTTCTCTGGACCTCAAACGAGATCTTGCTTCTATACATACCTTTACTGGCCTAAACATTGATTTGAATTCATAGTCTGCTATCTGGGTGGGACATGGAAAACCTCTTGAAACTAAGCCAAAGTAATGGGTATTATGAGGTGTGTTTTAGTTACAGTATATTGGAAAGCAAGTCATACTCAGATTCACATTATCCAAGGAGCTGTTACCATTAAAACAAGAGATCAGTAGTTTCTTATGTGAATTCATAGAAACATAGACTCTTTACAGTTGGAAGAGACCTTTAAGATCAGCAAGTCCAGCCATTAACCGAGTACTGCCAAGTTACCTTTAAACCATGTCCCTCAGCACTACTAGTCTTTTAAATACCCCAGGGATGGTGATTCTGCCACTTCCCTGTGCAGCCTGTTCCAATGCTTGACAATACTTTGGTGAAGAAATTTTTCCTAATATCCAATCTAAACCTACCCCCATGCAACTTGAGGACATTGCCTGTTGTCCTATTGCTTGTTACTTGGGAAAAGATACAAACCTCTATCTTGCTACAAAGTCCTTTCAGGTAGTTGTGGAGAGCATTAAGGTCTTCCCTCAGCCTCCTTTTCTCCAGGCTGAATAACCTCAGCTCCCTCAGCCTCTCCTCATAAGATTTGTTCTCCAGACCCCTCACCAGCTCTGTTGCCCTTCTCTGGACACACTCCAGCACCTCAAGGTCTTTCTTGTAGTGAGGGGCCCAAAACTGGATATGGCACTCGAGGTGGGGCCTCACCAGTGCTGAGAACAGGGGGACGATCACTTCCCTAGTCCTGATGGTCACACTGTTCCTGATACAGGCCAGGATGCTGTTGGCCTTCTTGGCCACCTCGGCATACGGCTGGCTCATATTCAGCTATCTGAATATTAACAAACACCCCCAGGTCTTTTTCTGTCAGGCAGCTCCAGCCACTCTGCCCCCGGCCTGTAGCACCGCCTGGGGTTGGTGTGAACGAGTGCAGGGCCCGGCACTTGGCCTTGTTGAGCCTCATCCCGCAGGCCTCGGCTCATCCATCCAGCCTGTCCAGACCCCTCTATAGCATCTTCCTGCCCTCAAGCAGGTCGACACTTCCACCCAACTTGGTTTTGTCTGCAGACTTACTGAGGGTGCACTTGATCCCTCAACCAGGTCATTGATAAAATATTAGAACCAGCCCCAATACAGAGCCCTGGGGAGCAGCACTTGTGACTGGCCGCCAACTGGATTTAACGCCTTGTGCCACGACCTTTCTGACCTAGCTATCCAGTCACCTTTTCAGCCAGTGAAGAGTACATCCATCCAAGCCATGGGCAGCCAGTTTCTCCAAGAGAATGCTGTAAGAAACGGTGTCAAGCCTTACTGAAGTCTGGGTAGACAACAGCCTTTCCCTCATCCACCAAGTGCGTCACCTTGTCATAGAAGGAGATCAGGTTAGTCAAGCAGGACCTGTCCTTCATAAACCCATGCTGACTGTGCCTGATCACCTGGTTTTCTTGTACATGCCATGTGATGGCACTCAAGATGATGTGCTCCATAACGTTCCCTGGCACCAAGGTCAGATTGACAGGCCTGTATAATAAGAATAATATTCTTTCTGAATATAGAAAATAGGCTAAAGAGAGTGCTGATTGGAAAAGGCACTTCAAACAGTCCAGGAATAAAATTCAGATTCAAATTTGGTCTTCCATCAATGTTTAGGTTTGTGTATGTCATGGTATTTGACAGATCACAGCAGTAGGTGTGTCTTCACTGTAGTAAAATGTTTTGTTTCTTCTAATATCTGCCTTACTACTTTGGTGTTGTCTTTAAAGAGATTTTTTTTTTCTAATTATGGTTCCTTTATGTTCCTCCTTTTTTAGTTTTTATATCTTAATCTCTAATAGACATGCTTGTTCGCCCTGGAAGAAAAAAGGATGGCGGTGACCACACAGATGCTTCAGAGTGGTAATGCTCTGCATCATTTATGCAAAATAGAAGTATCAGATTAATATGTAATGAGCTTTATTACAATAAAAATTCCCTTTTGCAATCATTCCTTACCATCCAGGCTAGACTTAGAAATGTTACCCCTCTGATTGTGTGTGAGTAGTGATGGTGATTAAAGGTCTCCATTTCCTAAACATTATATCCATCTCTCACTCAAAGGGCTTATTATTTAAAGGTGAATGGGTGTGCAGCTGACTGAGCACTAGAAATGTGGAATGGGGAATACAAGGTGACGGTGGAGTAATGATCAACATTTGAAGCAGTAGTTACATTGCTCAGCTGCCTCTCTGAGTCAAACTTTGAGGCAAAGCCCCTTAGGGTAGCATGTTTGGCTTTCAGTGCCTCTGTTTCCCCTTCTGTAGAATAGCCATCTGGCAAGTGTGTTGTCCTGCTTGTAAAATTCTTGGTTTTGCACAAGAATGCTATTGTGATAGCGCAGCCATTATTTTTGTTAATGGGGCTTGTGGTATAATTAGAACTGCCTTATCTAACTTTCTCCCAAGTAGAAGGTGTTGCTAAAACAATCATGATATAGATAAATAGGGATATTCAAGTACAGTATGGGTCACATTAAAGATCACCTTAGTCATTATCTGTCAACTGTTGTTCTTTCCTTCTTCCTTTTGTTGTTAATCCTTTTTGGGGGGGCTGTGCAACTAGGTATGAGGGTACCGTGATATGTGGGTCCCAAACAGCTTGTGTTTCTGTTGAAATTCATGTGTAGAGATGTGATATATAACAAACCAAAGAAATACTGGTGAGATCACACCAAGTGACTATTAGCTGTAATTTGGCAGGTTTAGTACTAGAAATATGTACAGGCATCTTATTAACTAGGGGAAAACTTAACAGATTATTTATATTACAGTTTTGGTGTGGTTTCCATGCAGTGATTTTTGTCTCTCATGGATTCTGTGATTTCAAGCCTTAAAAAACTAAAACACACAAAACCTATGGATTTCAATCCTGCTAAGATTAGCATTGAAACAAACTCTTCTCTGCTACATGACTTTCTTAATCCTTCTGTGAAATTTAAACAACTCAGATTTTCCTGCTTCCTCCTCATTGACCCTGACTATATGGAAAGTATCTTTGAAAGATATATTTAAAACAGGAGTTCAGAATCATGAACAGACACCCACATATGCTCATCGCCTGGAATGTGGAAGTTTCATGATGAAACAGGGTGTAGCATAAATCTGTTTGGATGTATCATTTTAATTAAGCAAGAATTGCTTGTAAAAACACTGGTCAAGTTGTGATGTTTTTATTTAATAAGGGAAAAGATGATGCAAGTGCAAATTGTTATAATGCTGAAATACTGTAGGTGTAATTTCAGTGGATGTATAATACAATCAGGACTAATGTCTCTGATATTTCATCCTGCTGGTTATTTGAAGGTAGTAAAATACCATTTCACAGCACATGCTAAAACTTGCCACAACATTGTTTAAGTGTAACTCCTAGCATATGAATAATTAATTTAAAGAAAATATTGAAAAAACAAAAGCTTGTTTTCCAGGGCTTCATCAAACTATGCTCACCTACAAATGGTGCCTGGTCCAAACTGTGACAGTTCCTTTAAATTCTCTTGAAGTTAAATAAGACAAAGCTTGTCAGGGTTTCAAGTCTTGCTATGTATTTAGACAGTTCAGGTCCTAACTCTCTGACTTTAAGACATCTTGAAGTCCATTACCTGTCTCTGTGTTATTCCTCAGCAAGAATTGATCTAGCCTGATACACTGGCAAAGCAAAACTTTAATTGTCTTTCAGTACTGCACTTGAATGTACATGCCTTTTTATGAAAAGGTAGTCTTATTTGCAGTAAAAACACTTCTTCTTTCAAAGCTGTGCAGTGAAATAATTATAATGTCACAAATCTGCAGGTGTGTCTAAATGAGAGTAGTAGCAAGCCCTCTACTATAGGCATGTTTCCTCTATAATATTGAACTTAATCAGTAGGGACTTCCAAATTAGGAAGAACAATATGTACAGTATTGTATTTGTAAATCTAGGTGATGTCAGGTTTTTTTGTTGTGAAAGGGGAAGTGCAGGATTTACTAAACCATGTTATTCCTGTGAAGCCTGCTAATCTCTTTTTCTCGTTTCTTTTCTTTCGTCACAACACTAAACACCCTGAGCTATCTGTATGATTTCAGACAGCAATCCACTTTGTTAGTTTATTTCCCCTGGGTATATTTGTGGTATTTTGAAAGTCAATTTAAAAATTGCATGGACCATTTGAAAGGAACACAGCAGTTTCCATTCAATTTTGCATTATAAGAGCCTCTAGCAGGCTGAATTACCAAAGGCACAGAACTTCTTGGCAACCTAGTGTGGACTGGTAGAGCACAGCTCAACAGGAAAGGTGGTGCAAACACATCATGGCTCTGGTATGTGATGCTCTGGGTGAAGACTTGCAAGACCGGGAAAAGAAAATCACGTATAAGTAATATCTGCACTTAGTCACCGAGTCTGTTTAGGCAGCCACCACTGCTTCCACTTAATGCATTTGCAGGTAGTTGAGCAAGGCAGAGAACACAGCTAGCTCTAGTCACAGATTTTTCAGTTGCACCTTGAACTTTGAAGAGCTGAACTCACAGGAACTTTGGTTGAGACTGAACCATTTAAATAATTGCCATTAAATAAAACCACCTGGAGACTGATAATCTGGGAAAAGCAAATTTACTGATGTATTTTGCAAACCAGAGCTGATTAAAATGTTCAGCTCAAATCTGCAAGGATCAAGGCTGCTTAAGACGCTCTGCAAGAGCTTTGTAAATGACAACTAAATGGCAGTGGCAACTGGTGAACACCTTCCTAGACCTAGCTGTCCTTCTGCAGCTGTGGCCGGTCTTTTTGCTCAGCAGTCAGCATGACTTCTAGCCACAAAGAAGATCTTGTATGTTGTGTCTGAACTAGTATGCTGTGCCCAGTGGTTCCTGTCGTGGCAGTGTATCTCTTTGGTCACATCTCAACCAAAGGCTTGGAGTGCAATTTACTAAACCCTGTGAGCGCTTGTGTTCAGCCTTGCTGACTCTTACAGCTGCTGAGCTCAGTGATGGCTGAGCTGCTTCCCTCCCACCCACTCATCTTCCTTCCTCAGCTAAGCAGCTGTGAGCTTTGAATCCAAAAACGTGGCAGCATTAGAGACAGTTCTGCTGGAGTTACTGTCCTTCGAAGCTGTGCCATCTGTAAGACAAGTCCTGTGCCACTCGGGATTCAGAGGGAGAAGTCCTCTGAGAAGCTAGCCTCAGCTAACCCATCCCCAAATATTTCTCCCAGCATTAACTACTTACCTGAAATCCCCTCCCTGCCCTCAATGCATTTCTATTTCAAATTGCTGTTCCCCGCTGTTTGGTGCTCATGTCTCACGTCACACCATGCTAGGGAACGTGTGCTGGTTTCTTTCTTGCCTCTCAGTTCCAAAGGTGCTTGTGCCTAAAAGCCACTGCAGTGGTTACTGTTCAGGTGCTCTCTTCTGCCTTAAATGTCACTACAGCTTGTCCATGACCTGCATTTTCATATCTAGACTTCTAAAAGATTTTGCATATCTGTTTTGTCATGTTCTTAGTATTTAGTTTGGGTCTTGCTCCATACTAAAACCAGAAGGACTTTTTGCCATCTTCTGCCAGGTAAAAGTGATTGAATATCGGGCTTTCCATTTGTTAGTAACTTTTCTTGTGATAGCTGTGGAAATGCTGTTATGACTGAGCAGAAAAAGTGGATAAATAGGTTTACAGTCCAGAGATGTATGCTCTGTGTTTCTGCTGTAATTTTTAGAACACTTGTTCTTCTAAATTTTAATTAAGCTCCTTGTTCACTTTTTGAAAAAAATCTTTTACTGTGTTCTGTGTTATAATTGTTAAAATAAGAATTTGCCTCAATAAGCAAGAGGAAGAATTCAGGTGCTCAGCCCACCATGTATGTTGCAATGTGTTAAATGCAAGTAATTGCCCTCTTCACTGGGGTTATGTTTCCTGCAAACCCGTAAAGTACAAACCAGCTTACGGGTTTATGAAATCAAAGGTAAAGCTGATGTGTCACTTGCCTAAAGAAAGAGATAATAAGTATGAAACTGTACTTTAAAAAATGGTCGTGATCAGTTCCTCTTAAAAAAAGAATATAAACAAGCTTCCTGCTGGCCAAGTGTGCAGAACCCTGTAGAAATATTGGATTTGTTCGTGGGTGTGTAGAAGGTGTTTCTCCTAAAATGGTTTTCCAGCTTTCTGCTAAGTTCCTGCACAGCTTTGGAAAAGGCTGCACATATGGAGTCAGAGCTAACAGATTTTAAAATTAAATACTTTTTCTGACTTACAGGACTCTAACTCTTGATCAAGATGGGCAACACCTCAGTTAATGCCATACAGATTGCTGACTGACAGTTGGATAAACACAGACTTCATAAGGATTATTGCTTGGCTTTCAGTGTCTTTTGTGTTCGGCAGGCGTGCATTCTATGGACCTTAGGATGCTTTTGAAATTTGCCTCTTTAGTGGCCTGGGTTGATGGTAAGCTTCACAGAAACAAAGTTTCCTTTGTGTTCAGGTGGTGTAAAGATTTCACTGTCTGGTCCACTTGTTGCCTCATATGTTTAGTGAAAAATGGAAGTTTTTCAATTTTACAAAGATATCTATTTTTAAGACATTTTAAGCCATTGAGAAAAATTTTGTGGGAAATTTAGTTTAATTGCAGTGGCCATGTTGAGAATGGACTGACTCACGAGTTTTGGATGTGTTTGATGAAGCGTAATTCAGATAGAGCTGTAATCCTTTTGGGACAGAAGTGATGTGATTTCTCCTAGTAAATGAGACATCTAAATGGAGTCCCTTTTTAAGGAAAACATAGCACCAGAGAATACTGCAGGTGTGAAGTGCACACTCTTGTAGCTCATGCCAAGTAATGCTTCTTAAATGATACACTGGGGCACTATTTTATGTAACTTGCCATCCGATGACATAAATTCTCTGACAACTCTTAACTACACTGAAGCAAGCATTCTTGGAATAGGTTGTAGTACTGGAGCCAAGCAGTTAATCAGGTGTAACATGAGGCTTTGACATGATTTACTGCCTGCTGGTAGCTTGTACTGGGACTGTATTGTCCTTCTGTATGTACTGTATAATAGTTTTAAGCTGTCCTTGGACAGGGCCCTATTGTAAACAACCTGTCTGGCTTAACTGGGATATCCTGTAAAAATATGTTAATAAAAACTGAAGTCATTGTAAAGGATCCTATTCCTACTATTTCTGCTTCCCAAACTATTCCCACTAGTGAAGCACAGCACATGCTCTTAACCCTTGCTGCACTGATGCTTTGCTGATGTCTGCTGGTGTTGTAACACTTGTTTCCAAACTGTTCAGTCATCACATGCCATCTCAGCTGGCTGCTGGTGTGCATGAAATCTCTTGTGCCTCAGCTTACACGATATAGAAATTCCCATTGAAATAAAGCTTATTCTCAAGGGGTGACATCAAATTATTAGCACTGGTTTTATTCTATGTCCCTTCCTGTTGCTGTTTGGTCAGGTCTTTGGAGTGTGAGTAGTATGTTGTTTAGGTTCAAGGAGTTTTTTAAATGAGGTAACTTGTGTTCGGTATTAGAATATTATGTCAGGTCCTTGTAGCCTTGAGCTGGTAGGTCAAGATACAACAGCAAAGCCTTATCTGGAGTTTAATTTTCAGAAGGATGTTCTGAAAGACATCATTCACTGAAGGCAACCTCTATTAGACTTTTTAGCTAGGGACAGATGCTGAAAATGTGAGGTCTTGCAAAATGAGGTGTCATTCCTTTAAATGGAGAGGTGTGCCCAAGTGGGTTTAGACAGGCAGAATTTCCTGAGGAAACAAATGCTGAAAAATGCATACTGAGAGTCTTCTCACAGAAATCACTGAATTTTATAGGCAAGGTGAGACATTTAGGAGACAATCAGAGGAGACAGTAACCTGCTTGAAGGGCTCTTGTTTTACTAGCTTGCCTCTGGTTCTTGGAGGAAGTTCTTGAAGTTCCTGGAGGAGGTTCCTCAAGCAGAGAATGATGCTTTGGAGAGCTTCCAGGTTCCTCCCTCAATTCTGATGAGTACTCTGCAGAATACAAATCCACTGTAATATGGGCATCAGGATTTTATCAGGGGGACCTCAAAGGGACCCACTGGTGGCTCTAGAGAAAAGCGTCAATCCCAGCTTGAAATAGCCTCATCACATCCCACTCATTTTTTTCTTAAATATAGACCTGATATGCTTTCGTTTGTAAATTAACATGTAATTTTGAATGCAAAACAGGCATCAAATCTCTTTAGTAAGAATTTAGATCATCCCCATAGATGGAAACAACACTTGTGGGTTGTGTGGTAGTTTGAGAAGGGAAGGGTTGTGTGCGTGCAGCTGTTAAAGGCTGTTAAAAGGGGTGACCTGAGCCCCACTGAGAGCAAAGATGGGATTAACTGTAAAGTGATATCACAGATCTCCACAGTTTTCATCTCAAACACTGATTTCAGATTTCTACATGGCAGAGTTTTGCTAAATGTTCTTATTCCTGGTATTCAGGTTACACTAATCTTTCACATACTTTAAAAAATGGACTGCACAGCAAGTCATTGGCTGTGGATACAATTCAATAATTGAAGAGTTAATCTTTCAAATCTGAACAAGAAGAATGAATTCCCCTTGATGTATTTCCAGCATAGCAGTAAATATAAAACTTATCCTAAAAAATAAGAAAGAAAAAAAGAAAAATGTGACCATTTTGATTTTATATTACAAAGTGAGACCTGATTTTTGTGGGCTTTTTGCTTGTTTTTTAAACTTATAGGTATGTGTTTGTTCTGGAAAGCACTTATCCCTCAATACTAGAGGAATTGCTGTCATGATTGTGATGCTTTACAGGTTCAATAGAGCTTGGAAAACCTTTTGGTGGTGTTAGAGAGAACAAGGTGGCAGGTGCCAATCTGGGTTTGAAAGAAGGTTGCAAGCATGCCTCCCATGGTGCAAACACTGTGTGAGGTATTTTTTTCCCTTTGATCTGATTAATTTAACCTTACTGTAGTGAACTTTAAAAGATGGTCATGCTGGTTGTTTTCTAGGTGTCAGTAATGAATATACTTGGTCAAGATGGTGGGGTTGGGCACCTGAGGTGATGTGCTCACTGGAGAAACGAGAAATACTTTCTGGCGGAGTAGATACTTGCAGGGAGAAACTTCCCTGTAAAACCCCAAAGCTGACCAAATCCAGTTATTGCGCTTTGGGATCACAGTGGAGACAAAGCAGAGGTGATTACCTCAGCTAACAGCTTGGGACAGAAGTGGTGCTTGCGTAGGCCTGCGGCAGAGGCCCGGCACTGATGCCAGCCTCAAGTGTCTCTGCCAAGGCAAAGCCTCTCATGACCCCTCTCTATGAGGGTGTGTCAAAACAGTTACTACAGGAGGTAGAATCATAGAATTGTCTAGGTTGGAAGGGACCATTAAGATCCTCAAATCCAACCGTAAGCATAACACTGCCAAAAACCACCCCTAAAACACATCTCTAAGTGCCACATCTACCATCTAAGCCATGAGCAGCCAATTGTGTCACTGTGGAATGATTTGATGATGGTGGTGATGGCAGAGTTGCAGAAAGGACAAGGTCTTGAGCCAGACTGGTTAGTTCTTTGAAGGTGGCAGTGTGGCCCAGCCCCAGTGAGCCCAGATCAGCCACCCCAGCTATGGTGGTTCAGCAGATTTCCTACACACCCTTGTTTATGGACAACTGTCCCCTCAAGCAGCTTCTGGATTTTTTTGGAGATCTTTGGGTAAGCCCATGTAGCACTTCATGAAGTAAGAATAAATAATTTTGAGATGGCAGAGTTAGAAGCCACTAAGCATTTCAAACAACCTGAAAATGGCAGGTGGCAGTTGGCCACCAGCTGGGGCCTGCTCTATAGCTTACATCTATTTGCAGTCCCCTGATTACTGCCACTTGAAAGGAGACACCCAAAAGGATGTAGGAGGTAAAAGACCATATCCTTAAGTTCACAGAAATGTTTAATTTTTAAAAGGCCGCATTTTAGTAGTTTTCTTGATTCCTGACAGTGGAACCATTTCCAGTGGCTCTGGAAGCAACTATACAGGATGGCGAATGCTGCTTTTCAGAGGGAATATGGAGAAGATAGGCTAGTGTGTACCTTTGTTGTCTGCTTGTGTGATTTTTTTTTTTAAATTATTTTTTATTTATTTTCTAGTTTTGTTTACTGCTGGCTTAATGGAAACACAAGGAATACCTAATTTTTACAAGGTCACTGTCTTCAGAGCAACAACAACAAAGCAATCATGAAACATGGCACGTAAATGAGCATCAATAACTGTTGGAGGGAAAATACAGACAAATAGCTTGTTTTTAATAAAAGAAACTGTTGCTGTCCCCTAACATACTTCTTTTTGGTTTTGTTTCTCGCCTCCTGTCTGTATCAGTTTGCAGGTTGCACAACCCATTTTCAGCAAGGTAAACCTAAATGCTTTCCCACCAGTATAAAAAGGTGATGAACCGTGGCCTTCAGAATATTGTTCATTCACTGAAATGTGACAGTCATGATAGTCATGTCTTGCAAAACATTTTGCCCTAACTTATCTCTAAATTTTTCATCGATGTAGTTCAAATTCATCCTTCGTTTTCCTCCCTAAGCCAATGAGACTCAGGAGGGAGTCATGGCAGAAGGTTAAAGCCTATTATATAATTTTATATTTAAACTGCATGCCTTTTGCATACAGTAAAAGCATCAGGGATTAATGAAAGCATTTTAATGGATTTCTATATTCACAAATCATAGCAGAACCATGAGATCACTAGAGATAGCCTGACTACTAGATTTTCAGACTGGGTAGTGCTACTCTATATTATCAAGTACAGTATTTCTATGCCTGTGAAAAGTTACCTGGTGAATGGTGTTCTTATATTCCGCATTGTATCGTTATATGTGTGTTAGACACATGATAAGGCTAATCAAAATAATTTTGACAAATAGCGAATTAATATCTTAAATTTGATCACAAGGCCAATTCTTTGCCTTCCAGACTAATGTGTTTCCTCTCCTTTTTCTGAAAAACTGAAGCCACTCTAGAATGTCATTTTACAATGCATATAAGATAGTTGCTAGATTCACGTTCATTCCCAGTTAATGACAAAATAAGTGTGATATTCTCCTATAAATACATTCAACAAAAAACCTCACAGTAAAATGACCATCTGTTTATTCAAAGTTAAGGTAAGAAGACGTTAGATCTGCCTGTGATGTGTAGGAAATCTCTTAGCATGTGGAACAACTGCTCTGTATAATGTCCAGAAACCAGACTGCTCAGTACACTGAAACAGTGATGTAAATAATGGCTGGAAGTGTACAGCAGAGGACGGTCTTGCCCATGAGCAGTTTTTGATGCCTCTGTGTTCTGTAACTAGCAGAGCAGGGCTCAGTCTGTAGCCACGGGAAGTGTTTCAGTAAAGCAATTTAAAGTATCATAGAATCATAGAATCATCTGGGCTGGAAGGGACCTTCAAAGGTCATCTAGTCCAGCCCCCCTGCAGTCACAGG
>JAOTQQ010000079.1:25058751-25141565 GCA_026546715.1 Gallinago undulata
GAGGCTCGATGAGGCCCTGGGCAACCTGGTCTAGTTGGGGGTGTCCCTGTGACTGCAGGGGGGCTGGACTAGATGGCCTTTGGAGGTCCCTTCCGGCCCAGATGATTCTATGATTCTATGATTCTATGATTCTTGGCCACAAGGACACATTGCTGGCTCATGGTCAACGAGTTGTCCACCAGGACTCCAAGGTCCCTCTCTCTACAGAGCTGTTTTTTAGCAGGTCACTCCTTAACCTGTACTGGTGTATGGGATTATTTCTCTCCAGGTGCAGGACCATACACTTGCCCATGTTGATTTTCATCAGGTTCCTTACCTAGCCTGTCTAGATCTCATTGAATGGCAGCACAGCCTTCTGTTGTGTCAGCCACTCCTCCCAGTTCTCTGCATCCTTTGTCACCAGGGCACCCACCTCGTTTAGCAGCAGGCCCACGTTTTCCTTAGTCTTCCTTTTACTGCTGATGTGCTTGAAGAAGCTCTTCTTATTGCTTTTGACATCCCTTGCCAGGTTTAATTCCAAGTGGACCTTAGCCTTCCTCATTGCATCCCTGCATACTCTGACAGCGCTCCTATACTTCTCCCAAGTGGCCGGTACTTTTTTCCATGTTCTATAAACTTCCTTCTCCCATCTGAGTTTTTCCAGAAGCTCCCTGCTCATCCATGCAGGTTTCCTGCTTCTTTTGCCTGACTTCTTGCTCTTAGGGATGCACTGATCTTGAGCTTGGAGGAAGTGGTGCTTAAATATTAGCCAGCACTCTTGCACCCCCACCCTTCCTTCTAGAGCCTTAGCCCATGGGACTACTTGAAGTAAGTCTTTGAAGAGATTTGGACAGATGGGAATACAAATCCTTTTTAAGATCCACAATTGGAAGAGGCAGATGATCTATCTCTGTACTGAATCAACCAGAATGCTTTGGAAGGCATTAACGATGCTTTCCAAAGAACCTGAGGAGCATTCCAGCATGTGGCTGTACAGAGCCATGGCTCGTTTGTTCTAACTTGCATGCAATTTGTCACAGGTGGGTGAAGGATGAGCTGTATTCATGTACGGTCTTTGCTTTTGGTTTTCCAGTCACAAAATTCCAGTCCAGGAATTCCCTGGGCCACTTCTGTGCAGACAGAGCTCAAACCTGTGACCATTGTCCATGACAGAGAAGCCAGAGACTCTTATCGTTAAATCCCTGTGCTCAGTCTTAGAGCAAAATTTCCTGTTGTCCTGTGAGTACTGTTTTGGGTGTTTTTTTTTTTTCTTTGAAGTGGAAAAATATTGTGACTACTGCAGGGTATATTCCCAAAACTTCTGGTATGCACTCACTGGCACTGATTTAGAACAGAGGTACAGCTGCAACATTTTATGAGTGTGCAGAATTTTCTCACTGAATACAGGAAAAATGGCTAAGCTTGGTCTTGTGGCTATGCATGAGATTAGAAATATGGACATCTAAATTGTGTTTTCATCTCTGTGAAGAAATTGCTATATTTTTTGGTGAAGTTATTCTTGCTTACTCAATTTCCTCAAATTCCTATTATAAATTGGAACAATTTGATCATACATAGTTAATCTCCTCATATATGAGAATTGTATGGCCAAAGAAATAAGAAATAATAAATCATGTCAGTCAGTAACTGCCCTTGGTGTCTGAGAGAAAGGTTAAGAAAAACAAGGATTGGTTTTGTTTTCTCCTTTTTTAAAAAAAAACACTATTGAAAGCTAATTTTAAGTTATAAATAATAATATCTGTCTTTAAATACTGATTTGTTAATTATGATATTTAAATGCATGGTCCAAACAATTAAATGCATTTGAGAACTCTTCTACCTCTCATCCAGTTTTATCTAATATCATCAGATGTTTCTGTATTCTAGTGAACTAATCACATCCTAGAGCCATAGAGACTAGATTACTATCCTGCCTTGCTGTAAATACCAACAGGCAGTACAAATTGTGGTTCACAGTAGTTCTGGTTTTGTTCTGTGAAGTGGCTGGTTCAGCTATTCTTTGCCTTCTTTTCTTGGCAGGCTTGGCTAGGAAGTACTTCTAGCCATTAACTAGCGCTCTTCTAATTGCCAGCGATTGTCATAGGCAAATTTAAGGACCGTTGTGTGTTTGAATCATGGTTTGTCTGTGAAAATCAGTCCCTGGATCTCCACAGTTTTGCCCTTACAATCTTAGAAACAGCTAGTTTTACAGCTGGTTTTGTATCTGACTTGCTTGGCCTGTGAAGCTGTCGGCCTTAAGGCTGTAATCAAGAAACTATCATTCACCCTGTGGAAACATCCAAAAAAAGAAAAGGGGGAAAAAAAAAAGAGGGTCATCTGTAAATAAGCAGCTTCTAAACTGCTCTGATGTACATAGATGTCTGCCATGGCTTCTGGTGAGTCTGTGTTTTAGGAGCTACAAAACAAGGATGCAGCCACATGCCCATTTTCTCTCTGAAAATTGCTGTATGCTGTTGCCAAATGAAGCCTCTCCTATGCCCTTTCAGAATAATAAGTGTGTGCTAAAGAAAGGATATTAATGATTCAGTAGTTGGAAATTCCCCTTAAATATCCCCTAGGTTATACCTAATGTTCAAAAGAGACCTGAATGTGTGTTGAATACTGATTATCCCTGATCTCTTATATGGTCCAGGATATACCATTTAGCTTTAAGAAATGAACCTTTTCTTACAAAAAAGAATTCTTGGTATCTGCCTGATCATCTGTCACCAGGCATGTCTTTTAGTTTACTTTAGATTTTTTTCATTTACTGCAGATTGTGTCAGCGGTAATTATGGTAGTCTAGTAGATGTACTAAGTAGAAAAAAAAGTATTCTAGATTGATTTGTGATACTCTTTGTATCACACTAACTTGCTTTAGGGAAAGAACGCAGGTTCCAGGACCAATGTTTCTTACTAAGCCAAAGCAAAGAGTGTAAGATAGAGGGATAGAATAACTAACTCTCTAACTAACTATCATTTTATAAAGAGTGAGAATAGAAAATTGCCCCAGAATAAGGATGGGTAATGAAATATCTTCTTTTACACAGATCTGAAACAAGAGAGGAAGGGAGTGCTAGAACGCTAGGGGGAAAAATGGATATTTTTGGTTCATTTCCTAGAGGACAAGGCAGCCTCACAAGGATGCTCAATATTATCTGTGTTATAAATGCTACCAAATACCACCACCTGTTGCAGATAGACATTCTTATTTACAGGAATCTAAGGATCAAATGGGCATGAAGAAGGCATCTGAGAAGTAGCCACTGTTAACCCTTTTAAAGCACAGCAGTAGGACCATCAAAGGAAAGCTACGCTGCTGTTTTTTTTCTGTTTTGATGCTTCTCTTTGGATGAAATGGAGAATTTTAACCTTTGAGGTAGAAAATTTTTGTATTTTCATGAAAATATAATGACAGCCTATGTTAATTTTAATGTGTAAAGTTGAAACAGGTATTTTCTTTGTGAAATGTTT
Organism: Gallinago undulata; assembly: GCA_026546715.1. Lineage (NCBI taxonomy): Eukaryota > Metazoa > Chordata > Aves > Charadriiformes > Scolopacidae > Gallinago > Gallinago undulata. The sequence goes on from JAOTQQ010000079.1 coordinate 25,062,205, forward strand.
GCAGTCACTGTCTTGTGATGTTGCTGTTCTGACTGTATTGTTGATAAGTAGTGTTGGCTGGACAGCAAGTGTTTTCCTTACAAAAATCTTGAATTTAGTTTTCATTTAGATTTGAAGTAAAAGGAAATTACTTTTTTTTCTTTCTTTCTTTCTTCATTATTTGGGAAAGAATGCAATAACTATGTCCTAGAACAGCAAGCTGAGTCATGAGCAAAGCACTCACCTGAATGTGAGAACCAGGCAAAAGGATGGGGTGGTCATGGTACTGTCCAGGAATGGTTCTTGCCCATGTCTCTTTCAGAGACTGTCCCAAGCTTAAATTATCTTCCTGAGAATACCTGCATCAGAACTGTCACTATTTCCACAGAACCCATCCATAGAGTTTTGACCAGGACTTCAATTTTTCAGTGGGAAAAATATTTTGTTGAAACAGTTTTGACCACTTCTGATGAAAGCAGTCATTATTTTTAGAGATATAAGAACTTAAGGGCGAAATAAGTCTTAGGAGCTAAGCATCTGCTTGGAAAATCTACAGATAATAAAATAATAATGGCTCTGTGAATTAGTACGGCTGTAGGGCTCTAGTTCCTCGAAGTCATATGAAAGTTGTCTCTAACATTTATATAGTTACAGATGTGGAAAATTGTGTGAGAATACAATTTCTTTCTGTATGCAGGACTACCAAGGAATTACATCTGTAGCTGAAAAGACAGCATTGACTTTGAGATAGGCTTTTAAAATGCATTTTGTATCTTTACTATTTGGTTCTGATCATATTGAATTTGGAGATGTGAGATGGATTTCTTCCACATACTGAAGAGTTTTGGTTGAATGACTGCAGTTCAGATCCTCTTTACTGTTACCTGTGAAATGTAGGGTTAGTTTGTAGTTGAATTGAAGCTTGTTGCTGTTTAAAGGCAACCCCACTTGGAAAAAGCCTACTTGCACTCACACACACAAAAAAAAACCCCAGAAAGATAATGTGGTAATTGGTTTATTAGGAAAAAGCACATGTGGTGAAACTTTTCACACAGGGTGTTTTGCCAGGAAGTGTGTGAGTGTAATATATAGACCTAAATCCTCCCCTGTCTCATCTGTGCATTGGGGATTTTTTATGGGGGTGGGGAGAAATGTCTGCTGATTTTCCCTCCGACCCAGTTTCAGGCCAGGGAATGGCTGAGACACTGTATGAATATGGCCTTGAGGGCTGTTTTTTCCTTCTTTTTTTCTTTTCCGACAATGGGGTTGTTGCCCTACATTGTTAGTGGCTTACGTGCTTATCAGGGGCAGGATTGGGCAGATAAGATATGTCAAAGCTTGCCATAAATGCTTCCATTTAAAATGCTGGTACGTTTTGAGGAGGTGCTGAAAACCTTGTTGTAGAAATCCAGTCGGGGATATGTTGGCTTTCATGCCAAAATAGGTCAGTTTCTCCTGTTGTTTTCAAAGGCTAAAGGTGAACTACACAGGAGAAAAAACAAACAAACACAGTAATACCAGGGTATAACTGTGGAGAACCATAGATGCTTTACAGGTTGGAGGCGTGTAAGTCACAACAAACAGGACTCGTGAAATGCACACACACACACACACACGCACACATCCCTTTGCATCACACGGGGCACACCAGGTGAGGAAGACTCCAGCTTGGGGCACCTGCCCTTGCTCAGGCGTCATCCGGGGAGACCTGCCCTTGCACAGGCCTGGGAAAGGAGGGGCTGGATGCAGCGGGAGCCAGGCAGCGGCGGAGCTCCGGGAGGAGCTGGGCAGCCCCCGGCCCGGGGACCGGCGCCCACCGGGCGGCGCTGCGAGGCCGGGGCGGGCGGGCGGGCGCTGCCGGGGGCCGGCGGGCGGCGGCGCCTCCGCCCCTGGCGGGCGGGGAGGGGCCGGGGCTGGGGCCGGGGCTGAGGCTGAACCCCGCTCCGCTCCGCTCCGTTCGGGTTCGCCGCGGCTTCGGCAGGGCAGCGTCCGCCGCCGGCTCGGGGCGGGAGGCGTCGGGGCTGCCGCGGGACAGCGGGCAGCGCCCTTCGGCGGCAGAGGTACGGCTCTCCCTCCCCCGGCATCCTCCTTGCCCGCACGGCCGGACCCCCGGACCCTTTTGTTGTGCGGGACCAGGGGCTGCGGGTGGCGGAGCCCTGCGCCCCGGCGGGACGGGACCCGACCCGACCCTCCGCGAGGATGGGGTCGGGAGCGGTGCTGCAGAGAGTCGGGGCAGGGAGGGAGGTTGACGCCGGCTCCTTTGCGAGGAAGGGACGGCGGTGCCGGGGGCCGAGCACGGGAACGCCGGCGCCTCCTGGGCGTCCTTCCCCGGGGCAAAACTGCGGCTTTGGGACGATTTACGGGGCTTGTGGCTTTCGTTAGCATCTGGTGGATAGTTGTGGGCTTTAGGCAGCTTAAATTTAGGCATGAATGCTGGTGTGCACGCACGCGGAGATGGTCCGGATCTTACCCTTTGAAATAAGAATCTGTGTGTGTGCTTTTTCTGGAAAGAGACCGTGGCATCTGTTTTTTTCTTGTCTAAAATAATTACCGTGTGTGCATGGCTTTGCTTAATTCGAAAGAGCGGGCTCGGGTATGGGGAGAGGGGAGCACCGTGGGAAGAGTCTCGGTAACTTGGAGCAGGATGATGAATTCTGCCGTCGGGTAACTTTTGGGGAAGAGACTTGAGGAAGGACTTTCCAGGGCAGGGTCATTGTCCCAAAGAGCTTGCCGGAGGGGAGGGCTTGCTGTAGCCTCCCCAACTAAGACCGGCTGTCTGCAGCTCCGGAGGCCGAGGCAGTGGGGATTCTGTGTAGGACATCTGCTGCCGCTGTGTTTTGGGAAGGGCATCTCTTTGTTCCTCGCAGTGGCCAGATTCCCTCCCTATGCAAAACAATGGCCATCCTAGGAGGGGCTGCAGGGAGTGGGGCTGGTGGCACAGTCCTGAAGTGCATAGGTGCTTGTCTTGCCCGCAGTACCTATGTGCTTGTTACGTCCGTGTGCATTTATGGTGGTTGTTTTTTCGTGTAATTTAAACCGTTGCAATTTCAGGTGATGCGATTAGGTCAATTGCTACGTATTTAATCAGGACCACTGTCTTAAAAGACAAACATAACAGTAATGAAATAAAAGCTAACTACTCTTGTATGTTGGGGAAGCTATTTGAAAATAGATCCACGTTAGAAATTAGCACTGGAAAATGTAAAGTTCAGGTAAAATGGCTGACTCTGCAATTTTTGTGTAGAATCATGAGTTTTCCACATCCGGCTGTCCTATTGTTAATTGTGAATTAAGGCTGGCAACAAGCTGCCCATCCTTCCCTGGATGAATCATCACTTTGTCAAGCCCAGTGTCAAAAACAAGGCTTTCCCCAAAAGCGTGCAGTGTTAGAGCACAGAAATAGTCTGATCCATCTGTTAAAGTAGAGTTCAGTGCTTGGCCCCTTTTAAACATATTAAAGGTAACGACATTCTTCTCGTCTTTTTTTTTCTTTTTTTTTTTTTTTCTTTCCAGTTGTGCTAGGCCTGAGTTTAAGAAAGTCTTTAATTTAGTGCTTAATGCAATATGCTGCCTCTGGCTTGATTTTGTGTGAAAGTATAATAGCTGTAGCATTCCCATTATTCCCAGAGTAACATACAGTAGTCACCGCTCATGTCAGTGTTTACCATCATATAAGAATTACTGGAGTATTAGGTTACCACAAGTTCCCCTTTGTCCTTAGAAACATCTTTTTTTTTCTTTTTTCTGAAAACACCTATGTGATGTTCGGTGACGTATTTGATAGACATCTGAAAAGCTTCTGGCTCCATATGGGTACCACAAACAGATGGAGTGCTCCATAAGGCAAAGGTGAAAGAACTCGTGAAGGCATCTTAGATCACAGAAAGTTGCCTTTTTTTCTTTCCTTTTTTTTTTTTTTTTTTGGTAAGAGACCTTGTTAAATCACATTGTGAGGAAATGCCAGGGGGTGGTAATTTAATTTAGCTATGTGTGTTAGCCCTTCCAAATGTTGTGCAAGACTTCATGTCGTTCCCTTTGGAAGGGCAAATGTACATTGCAAGCCTACTAGTGCTTCTGGGGGAAGGGAAAATAAAAGTCTGGCAAATCAGAGGAGGAAGTGGGAGAGAGAAATTGGAAACATAAGCAAAGCCATTAATTTTCCCACTGTGCACTCTTAAGAAACTGCTGGCAATACACTGAAGATACTTTGCCTCATAGAAGTGTCATGGACTTTCTTCACATGATCCTCTGAGATCATCTGGTTTCTCTGAGCTCTGTGGGAACAGAAATTCCTCGTGTTGGAGTCTGATCTCATCTTCCTTCGGCACCAGTAATAGCGGTGGCTTGGGAATCAGAGAGGAAGGTGAAGAAAGCGCAAGTGGGATGGTTTGGAGAACAGCTTAGTACTCGTGTAGGCCAATCTGGACACTCTGCGTTTCCTCCTTTTGCTTGCCCTAATGTGGTCAGAGATGGAACTAACATACCCACCGAAGTTAAGTGCTCTGTTGGTGTTCTAAGCTTTTTTAGTGCAGCTCACGGGTCAGGCCATCCTATAAATTGTACCTTTTATTTCATCCATCTGTTTTGTTGTGCTAATGAAGAGTAAACTGAAATGGAAAACAGTGACTTGAGTGATTGTATGCGTCAAGTTTAGGGAATTTCCTGGGTTTGATGAAAGGCAAAAAATGAAGGGCGCTTTTTTTCCCCTATTAGATACGTGCTTAGTCTTTTAAATTTTCAGAGCCTCCTTACTTTGAAATGATATGTAACTAAGTAGCTTCTTGTATTTGTTGCGGGACTACTGGCAAAAAAATTAGGAAGGCTGCAAGTAGTCGATGACCAGCCCTTGAGTCTGTAACCTGATCCACAGCTTTTTCTCTTCATCTGGGAAAGGAAGTAGCAGCTCCTATTACACCCTTATGTAACCTCTCCATTCATATCCTCCAAAAAAGAAGCAAACCAGAGCTTGATTTCTGATGTATAAACTAACATCAAGGCATGCTTTGTCATAAAGAAGCAGTAAAGAAAAACATTAATTTTCTTTTGTTTTGCAGTTCCTAGAATGAACAAAAAAAAAAGAAAGTAGAAGTAAAGATTTTTCTTTTGTGCTGAGGAAAGGGTTGCAACTCTGTATCATATGCTGTGAGGTAGCTATTAAAGAGAACACTGGAACTGCAATAAGGGGCTTTTTATCAGTCTTTACTGGTGTGTTTGAGCATTAGTCTCAAAACATTCACCCTTTACAGTTGTGCTCTGCTTTGCTTGTTGATTATGAAAGCTTTGCTCTTTTGGGTTCTATGACTCCAGATTTTTGTGTCTGAACTGAATGTGGAGTCCAGGATCTCCTCTTTTTTTTTTTTTTTTTTTTTTTTCTGTTGGACTTATGCCCTGTCCTGCGGTAGAGTGATGGGGAAAGAGAAAGGTGAGGTTCTCAAAACCTTTTCATGTGCTTTCACATATGAAAAACATATGAAAGAAGTATAGTAGGTGTTTCACCCTTTGGATAGAAGTACCTATGCTCACTGAGCAAATGAAGGAAGTTTTCTGTAACTCTTGCTGTGCTTCCCAGCTTCCATACCTCAGTAGGACATTAGCTCTTTTCCACACTTCCTCATTATTTTTGCCTTTGGTCTATTGCCAAGTGGTTTTTTCTCGAGCCAAGTGGCCTCTACTTCTTGACTTACCTCTGGTGTCCGTCCTCCATCCTCCTGAAGCCACTGGCATATCATACTTGTTGCAATTGTATGTTGTATCTAGGAGGTGGGTAACTGTGAAAAGTGTGATTTGATCCTGTGATTTGATCCCCAGTAGCACTTTGGAGCACGCAAACTATGAACATCATGGAAAATTACAGAAAAAGGATCAGAGAGAAAAGCAAGAGAGCTTGGCCTGTGACAGCCTCTTCTTTCAATAGAGCTGGGGTGTGCTTTTGTGGTATGCATGGCCATTTTCAGTGAATTCTGCCATTTTTGATCCTTTGCTCAGTGTTTGAAGAAACTTCCGAACTTTATCTCACCTTTTGCTTACCTGTGTTTAAGTAACTGTAGAGTCTTTGGAGTTGCCTGCAGACTCAAGGTTTTAGATTAATGTATCATCTAGCCACAGGGATAGAACCATCCAAATTGCCTTCTTGCTTGTTAAGAGCTAGGGGCATAGCTTTTGGAGAAAACTATGCAAACACTTAATCTTTTTTTCTGCCAACTCCTAGTTACTGGGAGATTTCCCATATGGTATCAGCAAGTAAAATTGTGTCCATGTCTTGATTTAATTCCACTAGAAAAGTAACTGTGGTGATGAAAGTGTTTCAAGAGGAGAGATCGAAGTTTAAAAATAGGGTTTTAGAGGTGAAGAAGGCTTATGGTGTCCCCTTCTCGGATGCAAACTGGTTGGGGGAATCATTCTGTGCAGGCAGTATAGCAGGAGTAATGGACCTCAGAGAAAAGAGCAGCATCCTTTTTTCCAGTGGAAAATACATGCATATGCCTGTGCACACGCACACTAACGCATGAGCCTTTGGGATGAAAGAGGTTGCCTCTAGCCTAAGCAGCCAGACTTAACATTTAAGCAAACAAGCTGAAGGCCCAAGATAAGGAATCCAAATATCCAGGGTCCCAAAGAGTGAGGATGAGAAACATTTACCATCACAAAGATTTTCTCCTTTGCAGGGGTGGGGAGTGGGTGTATCTTAGGCTTTAGGTAATTGCTTTGTCCCTGACTTGTTGCAGTGCTGCCTCTGCATTGCTTTGTTGTGGGTGTACTAATTATGTTCATAAACTTTGCCTTGTTCTCCCTCCTTGTAGAGGCAGCAGTCCTTACAAGGGTCTTATATAGCAGAAATTCTTATGTTATTGGGCAAGAGGATCATGAAAAACAAAGTTAGGAGGAAGAAAGAAAAAGTGTATAGGAAGGAGAAAAAGAGGACATAATTATGAGGAATAGGTGCTGAGTAACAGAAGGGTTGATAGGTACTGTACTGTCAGAATTGCTTGCTGTAGATTTCTTTATTTTCTAAATACAGGCAACAACATTTTTCCCTACTGTCAGCAGAAAGCAGTTTTTAAAAGTTTGCGACCACAGCCTGGTCAGCATTGGTGCAAGTTTCCTGGGCCCACAAATATGCTCTGTATGTGAGCTCTCTTGCTTTTTTCTCTGGTCCTTTTTCAGTAATTTTCCATGATGTTCATAGTTTGAGTGTGCCAAAGTGCTACTGGGGGTACTTTGAATTAGAAATAGGAAGTCCTGCAGTTTAAATTATTCCTACGGTGGAAATAAAAACAGGTACTGAGCAGTCACAGCCTGAAATATTTCTAGTTTTTTACATGCATTTTCTTTATGGAGTTTCTTCTTCCTTGTGTCTTCATGAGCATGCTGGTGTTTGAATATCTTTGTAAAAGCTTAACCTTAAGGTAACCACTTCTTGTGCACAGTAGAGCATAGTAATATCCTGATACTGTGCTTTAACTTTTGCACTGACCTTTGAAAAACCTGTACCTCAGAAATGAAACAAGGAAACTACTCAGTGTTGAATTCTGTGTCTTGGGAAGGCATGAACAAAGGAAGTTGCACCTACTCTCTGTATTTCAACACCTTTTCGTTAAAACAATTTGTAGGGCAGTTAATGGTGTCTGTTTAGACCAAAGCGGTATCCTTAAAGTCCTTATTGTATAAGGACTCTTTGGATGACACTGTAATGAGTTAGTTCTTCTTTTAGAAGAGCTGTTGAAGGGAGTGAAGTTGGTATTAATCCTCTCCATTGTTTCTCTGTGGAAGCAAATAAGTAGCTTAACAGAAACGCTGGTGACGCTGGCTGAGAGATGAAGAGGTGTCATTTTCTCTGAGACTCCAGGGACCAGTTAACCGTCCGGCCAAGTAGCTTTGCTAGAGCTTCTTGTTTGAGGGCAGAGAGAAAAGCTTATTCTAGTAGGGCTTATGCTCAGATGTGAAAGGTGGAATACCTGGGATGTCTAACTTGCGGCAGGAATACCAGCTGCTCTCCCTTCTCATCAAGAGAGGCTTGGAGAGAGGTCAGAAGATGGCCGGGGTTGAGAGGCAGATCACTTTTGGGACTAGTTAAACCTGCAAGCTAAACCTTATAGTTAAACCAATAACCAATTGGCTACTAAGTGTCTGGAGACCCTTCCTAGTTTTTGCCTATGAGAGTATGTCTGTGTCTGATGGAGCAGTCCAGCTTAGTCGTGCAGGGTAAGCTAGGGAAGTGCTGATTCCAAGTGAAACTTCTGAGAAGGAAAAAGTGGAGTGAAGAGGGTGAAAATGAATCTCCTTCTATTGGAAAGAATATTCCTGTTTGTGGAGAGCAAATATTGCTGCCACAACATACCAGGAATCCTCTGTACAGACTTGGTTAACCCTGCTGAATAAAGATGTACTCAAAAAGGAGTGGAAACAGGAAAGGGCTACTGGGACAATCAAGGGGATGGAGAGACTGCTGAGAAGAAAATAAGAAATCCTGGTTAGGCTTTATTCAGAATGAGGAGCGTGAGAAGATTCTCTCTAAATATTTTCCTGGGAGTGGGAGAAAACATATTTAAATTTAAAATTAAAACAAAAAAGCCTCAACCTACTGCGTTAGCCCAAGCAAGATGTATATATTAGGTGACCATGAATAAGTTTAGGCTAGACGTTAGGCTCAATGTAGGAACAGTCATTAGAAGGCTGAAAAATTGCACTCTGGAGGAGTGCAGTATAGTAGTCATGATTGTATGACGCAGAGGTTTTGGCACTGGTCTTGGACATGCAAAACAGATATAGCTACTATTGCCATTGTTCAGTTCACAGACTGTCAGGCTGCAGCAGTTAACAGGGCTCTGGAGATTACCTTCAGTGATCAAAGAGTGCAACGCTGTGTTGAAGTTCACTCTGGGAGAAACCCTGAAAAATCTTTTGGCAAACAAGGGAGCTGGAGCTTCTTGTATCTGGTAACAGATTTCTGGGACAGAGGAAGATTACATGTATCCGAAGCATATAGATCTCTTCTGCTTCCCAAAACTGCCAGATGATAGTTCTTGCTGAAACAAAGTGAGACAAAAATTCAATACCTGTGGGTATCTGTGAGATCTGCTGTTTTCCTTCAGCTGAAGGAAGGTGTTTCTATTGATATTTTAGGAAGGTGTCCATCTCTAAATCTGCAACGCGTTACATTTCATTTGGAAATGTCTTTACCATGCTAGATGTTACTAAGAACACTGCCGGCTTCTGACTTCATGGACATCTGGACAAGAGTGGTTACTGTGTGTTGAAATGCAGCTTCTTGAGCTTCTTCCATTGTCTGAGAGATACTTAGGAACAGCTAGAGATACCTTGATTTAAAAATGGATGACTTTTATCCTGCGATTTCAAGTGTCCTATTGTTGAGAATGAAAATGACAAAACTGTGAATATAGTTCAACACTTAGACAAGCAAACATGTCTAACTACACTTAATTTATCTAAGCCTCCTCTGCCCTGAAACAGATAATTTTTTAGCTTGGTTTTGGGCAAATGTTGCTTCCTTTTCCTGCAACACTTGTGTCCAATTTTTATTTTTTTTAATTTTCTCCCCGCTGCTTTTCATTAAAACTAGCAGTGAAGAGCTGAAGAGAAGCTGAAGAGAAACTGATGTGCAGAACAGACAGCGATGGCAAATTGTAGGGTGAAACCTTGCGCTGTTCTGTTACCTTGGCAGCTGGTCCTGGGAGAAATGGGACTAATCGAGTCTGACTTCCCATGGGTTTTTCTCTTGTGACGGATTGACTTGCAAAGAAGCAATAATTTCCATTTGAAGCTTTTCTGAGGCTAGGGAATTTTGCGAGGCCGCTCTTTTGCAGTACCTCTGTGGTACTTAATAAGGTGTTTGTTCTCCTTGCAGCTTATGTCGCTGATGGGACGCCTACGCTCAGATCTCCTCTCCTGCCTGCTTTTACAAATGTATGGAAAAACAGCTATTCTGTTGTCTTTTACTCCTCTGTCCTTTGAATGAAATTCAACATTAGGCATGTATGAAAGACTGGTTACACGGACTAAGACGTGTACAGCTAGCATGATTTGTCTTATTTTTATAAAATACCAGGCTAAAAGCATTCCAAGTATTATTTACAAATATTACAAGGAGCACATCAGGTCAGGTTTCTAGGAAGGGGAAACTGCAACTGGCAGGAATAAGATCTCTGGGGTGGTGTTCAGGTAACTAATTTTCCTTCTGTTTTAAATGGAAAAGGAAAGTGAATGGTGTGGAAACACATAGTGCTTATGGCCATGCAAATTTTAGCTTTACCCAGACTTTTACTTTTTGGACAAGAACATGGGTGCTTGGAAACTTGGACCTTGCTCTGTGAGTGCAACAGTGTCTCCCAGCTGCTTCAGGAATTACAGGCATGCTCCGTTACTGTGGGTGGTTTGGCAGTTGGGTAGATAGGGGCACCAAAACCTCTCCTGGGGTCTGGATTTCCTGAAGCTCCTTTGTGATTAACATTGTGTTTGTCCGTGTCTGGTTTTAAGTTGTCCAGTGACTGCTGTGGTGACTTTCTGTGGCTGCTTTTTCTTCTGCTGAAGTGAGGCTGTGGTGTTACCTGTTCTGTTATTTCATATTCTGCATATCTTCAAGGCATATCACCAGCTGCTTAACCGGCAATGCACCCAAGCATTTGAGGAGAAGATTAGCATGTACTATTAGCATGTGCTATTAAGACATTTCTTAGTACCCACCTTACTGACATGCTATAAATAGTTATTTATTCCAGTTGTCCTACCATGAGATTTCTTTTGCCTGTGTCAGGGGTGTGTGGTTCATGTGCTGACTGGAGGAAAGCAAGGCTTGCTCTGTCTGTGCACTTGTGTGTAAGGGAAAGTAAAAACCCTATTATAATAAACGTATAAATGAAAGAACTAGATTACAGTTGATTGCTGGATTGCTCCCAAAAGAGTGAAACCTCAGTTAAAAGAAATGTTTTGACTTTGTGAGGGCTGGTTGTTTTTAAGCAGTATTTTGTGAGGATCTGCTACCAGAGAATCTTTTGAACACAAGTTCTGGTGTGGTAGCAAGCTACCAGTGTGTCACATACAACAAAGAAAGGAGATCCCCCAAACCAAATAAGTGCTGCTTTGGTTTTCATGCCCTTGTTCTGCTACAGCTATGCAAACATAACCTTTGGATTGGGCAAAATCCCTGAAACTGGCAGAAAACTTCAAGCGGCAGCTTGAAAGATGGAGCTAATCAGTTTAAAAGGGCACCCCCTACTTAGTGGAGTTCAGATATACACTGTCAATGTAAAATCCAGCCTTTGGTTTAGGGGAAGAAGGCAGGAGCTTTGCCAACTTTTGGGTTTGCAGTCACATTTTGCTCCTTATTTTGAAAAAGATTCAGGAGAATCTTACCAAGGTAGGTGCCAAAAAGAGATCCCCTTTATTCCTGAGTATTTAATCCCTTTCTGTAGATGTGGACCTGGAATGATTATAAAATTGTGTGGTTAGACAATGACTAAGAAAAACCTAAATGTAAGAAACCATCATGGATCCTGTTTCTGCTGAAGTCAGTCGGAATTTAACCAGAAATTTGGACTGCAAACAGCCTTGTTAGTGAAGATCTATTTCCAGATGCATTATAGATTGGAAGTACCCTGTCAAGCGGAACTAATTTAAAAAAAAAAAATCAGGCTCTGGAATAACCTTTTATGGAAAAGGCTACTCCACACCCATACTCTTTGAAACCTGTCAATATAATCCAAAATGTATAGGAACTTTTGCAGGATAAAAATGGAGCATCAAACTTTTTTTTTTTTTAATTATTTTAAGACTATTTTAGCAGGTTCTAACAAAGGCTGCCTTAGCAATTTAGGAAGACCAAATGTTTTTCCCAAAACCTAGTGTGACTGTATGATCGACCCAGATGAGTTGAAGTGATGCTGCAAGTTGACTTAGGAAATAGGTCAACCCCTGAGTGCAATTACTGGTGGCAGTTATCATGTTGTGGTTGCAAAATAATTATTAGAAGTAATTTGAAAACCTGCACTGCTGGGATTATAAAGTAGAAATAGTAGAATAGATATACCCCACAGTCTCTTACAGCAGGTAACATCCATGCTAATGTCATTCAAACTAGTATGCAAAAGTAACAGAAAGTAGCCTTAGAGAAATGCAAACACAGCCCCTCACTCCTTTCCCCACGTGTGTGAATTTTATTGGGGAAGAAAAGGAGGCTAAAGCTGGAGCTTCTCCATGCATGGCTCGGGTTATTTTGGTTTTGTGATGATGTACTGTGCACCTTTTGTCTGATACAAGCATGATGCTTAGTCTTGTGACAAAGAATGTTTGAAGGAGGCATAAAAGAGGCATCTCTCTCTCTTTTGGGGGATTGATAACAACTAATTACTGCTTAATGTAGATTGTGACCAAGCTGATGTAAAAATAAAAAAAACCACCCCAAATAACTAACTAAAAAACCCAAACCCAACAATTCCTCCCACAACAAATGCTAATGACCTCCAGCAGCAACAACCAAATGCATTTATAAGGGACCTGAGTCCTGTTAATGAAGAAAGTTTCAGCCACTGTTTATGTCAGTAGGAGATGATGTCCCAGTGAACATTTTGTACGTGTCCTAATGAAGTGTAATTACTACACTGTCAGTTTTTCTACACTGCAGTTTAGTCTCTGAGGTTAAACTATGAAAAGATGATATTGCTTCATGTGGTTGCAGCTGTTTGCTCAGCAGTACTTTAAGTGGCCTGTTTCTTTCTTGAGAATTGCCCAACCTTTAGCTAAATGCATGGCGTTTGGTAGCAGGAGCCAGCGGAGCGTAGCGTTCATTCGTCCTATGGAATTCTTCTGGGCAAATCTTCTGTCATCTAAATTGCAGTCACTGGCATGCAACTCTGTCGTAATCTGATGTTGCTAAAGAGCCATTCCCATTTAGCTGATGCTGAATGCAAACATTCCTGCAGTCCTAATACAAATAAACCCAGTATTGCTGCATTTTACTTTTGTAATTTACCTGAGCTGTTTGTTGTTAACTACTCAAGGAATCTGGTACACGTGCATAATGTTCAATCCCTACAGAAAATAAAGAGAAGTTGAGCAAGGGTTTCAGATAATAGCTCTTGCTTGGTAGGTAAGATGTGATCTGAGAACCCGAAACATTAGCTAATTCAAAAGCCCCAGACTATAAACTTTTTCAGTTTGGACAACACTGATTTGTTCAGTAGGACTGTGGGAGGAAAAGGAATTCAGAAGGTATTCAGACATTGGCCAAACCAAAAGGAAAGACAGAGAGGCAGAGGAAGCATTTTAGTTCTTTAAGAATGCTTTTACTGCTGTTGCGACACCTGTTAACATTCCTGCCCGCAGTTGATGTGTCAGTTTTCTCAAGTCCATTTTCCTGCAGGAAGAAATTGTGGGCTGCAACATTGCAGTGTTTTGTGCATGCCCTTTTCTTCAGATGGTGACAGAGCAACATCTGTGAACAGTCACAGCCGGGCAGGAGGGTGCTGGTGTTCCTAGCAGACAGTCGCCAGGGAGCAGATAGGAAATGCTGGGTGCACTGCTTCCCTGTAGCATCCAGAGACTAAAGGAGTTAGAGGGTCTGGAGGGAAAAAAAGATTTTTCTTTGGATTACATAAAGATTTTTTTCATACATGCTGATGTTGGAAAATCTGCCTTTGAGTGAAAAGGGCACTGTAATAGTTCAGCTGCAGGGTATGCTTCAGTTTACCTGTGAACCAGCACAAGGTGTTTCCAATGAACCTGGTCAGAGGTCAGTGACATGTAGGGTTTGTTGGGCAGCAGAACAGGGTGCATTCGCCTCTTGCCAAATTGGTGCTTGTCATGAGTAGTACAAGATGGCTGTAGTTCCTTCTGGTGGTGTTTTGTTCAGGTAATGACACTGCTTTTTGCAGCAGCGGCCTGTCAGTGTCCCTGCTCTGCGTGGGTTTATTGCTCCCTGACAGAAAAAAGGGAATGAGTGGTCAAGCATGATTACAGCCTGACGGGGACTCAGGATCAGACCTGGAACACAAGATCAGTCTGAACTCTGATACTGAATTGCTGGTGTTGCAGCTTGTCCCCATTAACTCTTATAAAAGAAAAAGGTGGAAAGGTGGTTATTTCCTAAATGAGTTGGTAGTGAAACCAAAGGCTTTTCTTTTTTTCCAAAAGTCAGGGCTTGAAGCATGTATGAGTACATCTGTTGTGTCAATTTTGATGATAGGGAAATTGCCCTTTGGCTACAATGCCACAAAAGAAAAAAAAAAAAACAAGCCAGCTCTGCAGCCAGTGATAATTCCAGTGCAGCAAACGTGTGCTAATGACTGCACATCTGTAGGAAGCTGCTGACAAGTGTTGCTGTTTTGCTGTATGAGGATGATGTGGAAAACCTTGGACAATTCCATAACACGCTTTACGCCAATAACGGGGTATTACTTCATTTCCTCCTTTGAGAATGTGTGAACTTAATTGTACAAGGCTTTTGGGGTTTTGCCTATTCTCTGTATCATCTTCTATGTATAGTTTTCATTAGCTCTTGTTTCGGATTGGTTGATGATTAGACTGCGGTGGCTGCAGAATAGTGTAATTTCTAGTTTGCCATCCTTGCAGCTGAGAGGGACAAAAAAGTTTTAGATTCCCTGGCCTAGCTGGATGGCAATCCCAGGCATTGCGAATAGTGGATACAACAGTCTGTGTTTTAAAAGGCTACGTGTAATGTGGGAACGTGTAGATAGAAGTATTTTACGGACATATTATGCCCAGCACTTCTCCTCCCAAGCATGTTGTCCAACATAAAAGAGGTTGAGCTGTGGAGGATTGCTGAATATTCTTTTCTGACTTTTCTGAGAATGGAAACAAGTTGAAAGTGTTCTCCTTCCGTTATGACTCCTATCTAAGGCCTAGATGGGAGACCAAAATGAGGAATAACAGATTTGGAAATGACTAGAGGAAAGGGAGATATTCTGAAATGCTGCCCATGTTTGCTTTAGGGATAAGAAAGAAATTTTGGAGAAGGCTCATGTGGTAAGTGGGAGTGAGAGAGATCAGGAAATGTTTGGGGAAGAATATGATTTGCAGACTGCAAGGGTTAGAAGAATTTTGTTTTTTTTTACTGCACTATTTTTTTTCTGTATTAAAATTTTAATAATTTGCAACTTGAATCTTTATATAAGACTGTATTTTTTCTTAATGTCAGGAGAATCATATGTTACAGTTGCAAAAGCAATGTATTAGGTAAATCGAAGGAGTACCACTTACATTTTCACGTTACTTTTTATTGAGTTTCCAGCTTGAAATAGAGCCTCACTACGGTACCTCCATACATCATCTTCCGATCAGCAATCTTCGTTTGAAAATAACAAAATCCTTGTTTTAAATGACACAACCCATTTTGGTTCTTTCCTTTAACCTAATTTCCTGTTTGCTGGTGCACAGCTGTGGTTTCAATCATTACTGGTCTCTCAGGCACTGGGAGTCTGTTTTGGTCTGGTCCTTGAGAACTGTTCATCTTCTTAAAGGTGCATGAGTACTTATATAGGTAGAAGCTGTTTACTGCTATATACTGTTCTCCAAATTGTGGTGAGCACGCTGTCATCAGCACTGGTGGGAAAAGATTTCCAGCTGCATCTTTGAATATATGGTAAATACGAATATATGGACATGGATTTGGATTGGATTTGGATTGAGTTTCTGAGTTTAGTGATGCATTGCTAAAAGCCTTGACTGAAGTTTAGCCTTGCAACGTAGCAGGGGTTTGATTACTTTTTATTATTTTTTGACTGTGTAGTGTGCTGATTTTTTGAGTTTTTTTTTAAAAGCTACTTTTATAGTTAGTATTTGGTATTTTGAAAGTGCTGTATATATTGTTCTTCTATTAAATTCTTCTAGTAGATTAAATTCCATTATTGATAAAATTAAATCCAATTGTTTAATGCATGTTTAAACATTGTTGGCTTTTCTTATCAATGCTTTTTTTCCTGACTTGTTACCTCAGATAGCCAACCAAACTATCCTACAGGCTTGCCAGATTTCCCTTTGTTGTTAGTTAAACCAGAGCTGGGACTTTGATTGGATTCCACCAAAGTGGGGACTAACATTGGTATGGCATAATATTCTTGAATCACACATCAGTGTATGAGGTAATCTTTAATGAATATTTTGCAAAGGCTAAGCAGTTGCAAATGATTTTGAGAATTCAGTGTTAAACAAGATATCTAGGCATGTTGACCAATTTTTTCATCACCTGTTTCTAATATTTTCTACCTCTCAAGTTAATGGAAATATTTTAACCCATAGTATGATATTAAATTATTGTGGGGAAAAAACAAGCTGAAAGTTAACCTTTGACCATAACATCAAACTTTTCAAACATATTGATAAATATTTGTATACAACTTTCTGATCCACCTTTTGGTGTCATTGTGCAGCTCTTCTGCAAAATGTCCCTCTGAGTTTGGGAATACATGAATGTTCTTGATGGGTTTGGCTACTCTTGGTCTTGAAATTCCTGAGCAGTGATGCATGAAGTGTGGTAGGAGTATGTAATTTCACAATGGTAGGTGAAGTATACTACTTAGAACTTAAATTTTAGGTTGAAATTGCACAAATTAGGATTTTTATGTTGGCTTTTTCTTTTTCTTTTTTTTTTTTTTGCTACAAACTCAACGTTTAATAAGTTCCATACTCAAAAGGGACTTTTATTTTTCAGCCTTCAAAAACTATTTGAGCATTAGCTAATGTATGGGAAGTAATTAGGTCATTGAAACAAGACTGGTAGTTCAAAGAATTTGCCTTAACGGGATGCAGAAGTTGAAGTGATACCTCTGAAAATATTCTGTGAATGTTGAAAATTTTTTTTGGTGATTCAGAGAGGTGAACTTTTAAGAATAAAAGTATCTTTCTCTACAAAAATATTTGTCCAGTGGTTTTGTTTAAAATAAATGCTCTTTGTTTGTTTAGCAGAGTTGACTCAGCTTTTGTTGGTTACCATAGTTCACCACTGGTTTTGCATTTCCATGTGAATTTCTAGTAATTCCCAGGCTTGATTGAGGTTTTGGGGATCTTGTTGTATTACTTCCGTTCTTGCCTGTGGAGCTGCCCTTCTCTTCGTTGAATTTGGAAAAACATCAAACATGACTTATGTCTTGATCTAATATCCCTCAAATGTCACTCACTGCTCAAAAATCAAACAGCATGTAGTAATGCAATGGCTGTGGATAGAAGCAAGGGAGAAAAGGCTTCACTTTTTTTAAATTAGTTATCTGATGGATAGCTACTATGACAAGTTATCGGTGATTGTATAAGCTAATAGCTGTTCAAAGACAGCTTGAAAAATGAGAAGAAAATTAAATATGCTGCAGAGATAGGGGGAGCAAGTATATCTTGATATCATTTCATAGCTGAGAGGTTACAGCTGACTGGTGAAGTTCAACTGTTGTTTTGTGTAACTGTAGCTGTGCAGTAGTCGATTCCTGGTTTGTATTGTCAGCAAAGTTGTTCCCTCACTTCTGGTTCCCTGTTTGCCCTCATTTTTCAGTCTTGTAGTCTTGTTGTGAAAGCTGAAAGCAGTAACTGTGCCCGAAGTTCTTGAGAAGCTTGGTTAATCTTCTGTAGTGTTTGGATTGGAAGGATAAAAGGCTGGAAGGATCAAATAGGTGTTGAGTTTTGGCCTGACCTTGACTTTGTTGTCTGAATTACTTTGTTTATCAAACTTGGTGACTTTGAACCCGATTCTCTGTCTAAGCCTGACTTCTGCCATTTGCTACTCCAGTTATATGGATGCAGAGTCACCACTTGTCAGCTGGGTTATTGCTACCCTACAGAAATGCTCTCTTAAGCAATAACATTAAAAATAAATTCAAATAAATCTGGTTAGGAAATGAAGTGATTTGGTAGCCTCGCGTAACCAAGAGTGGTGCTGTAGGGGAATATAGGTGCTCTAGAGTACAGGATTTATGAATTAAAATAGTGTAGGTTTTGTCTCTGCATGAGCTCACTAAGTTGTTTTCCATGTAAAGGTTGATGGGGTTGGAGGAATGCAAGTAAGAGTGCAAAAGAAATTCAGATTAGGGTACTGACAAATTTAAACCCTAATTTGATACACCGGAGATGTTGATGAAGCTTTTGATAAAATTTGGGTTTGCATACACTTGAACACTGCATTGAAGGCATCCAAAAAATCTAGATGTGGTGCCCATTGGAATCTTCATTCCTGTTTCTTCAAGTTTGGTATTTAATGTATAGTGGACCAGAAGGCATTGTTGACTGCTAGAACTTACTTTTTTGGAATTGGAATGCACTATTTGGGTAACTGGAATGACTTTGAGAATGTTTCTTAGAAAAATATTTAAAGCAATGTCATTCAAGTGTGTTTTAGTTGTATTCCTTACTTAACTTGTATTCCTGGATAATGCTTATGAATAATTAGAATAACTTTGAGCTAACTTTGCCTTTTTTTTTTTTTTAATCTCATTTCTCTCTTTGCAGGTGAAAATGGCCAAAATGGAGGTCAAGACGTCACTTTTAGACAACATGATAGGGGTAGGAGATATGGTTCTTTTAGAGCCACTTAATGAAGATTCGTTCATCAATAATCTGAGACAGCGCTTTGATCACAATGAAGTATATGTGAGTATATGTTAACAAATAACATCCTATAAGAAGCTATGTTGTCATTCTTAAAATATGTGTTTATTTATAAGGATACACATAGAATGAATGCCTGAACATAATCTATTGTATTAAGGATGATTTAAAACTTACTTGTGCTGTAGTCTTTCCTGTACTGCATTGTTTGCATCTGATCTTTTCCATCTGGGATATTTTTCCTTTTTCTTTTTCCCTGTTACACAATGTGGTGGACCTCTGATTTTTATAAAAAAACCCAACAGTTCCAGAACTGATTATGACAATAACTTTCATATCCCTGTTGTCAGAGGACATTGCAGTTGTAAATAATTCACTTCCAGGATGTTAGAGCATGTTGGTGTAGAAACGGTATATGCTTGGAATATGCTAGGGCTAGTTTAAATGTTGCCTGCTACCTTTGATTTGCAACTAAAAAGTTATGTTTATTAGAATGGCTGGCTTTTAAACTAGAAATACTGAGCTTGGATATACGTGGAAGTAATCAAAATCTTAAGGTAATCTCTGAGTGATGATTAATAGGAGAAATGTTGTGAACTGACACTTGAAACAGAGAATGAAGAGGCAAATTGTGATTCCAGTTAAGCCTTCTATTTCCTGCTTCATCTCTCTTTGTTCCACTTTTGTTAAAATGTGCACAGTATTTTATCTGTTCTAGTACTGAGGCTGCGTGAACTTAATGATTTATAGAGACTTTCCAAGACCACCGGTGAAAGATAAGTCTTCTAAGAGTAAAGCTGAAACATTAAAGCCAAAGATATAGCTATGATATGCAAGCAATTGTGTCTGCAGCTTATTATAATCAAATAGATGTGTTCTGTACTTAATTATAACTTAACTCTGCTTCCCCCCCTTTTTTTATTTTTAGTGTGACTATGTTTTTCCTTCTTGCTCAGCATTTGAACCTTCATAGTTTCATTGTACATTTTCATCCTCCAGTATGGAAAGATCTGTGTTATTTTCATTTGCTTCTCTGTCCCTTAGTTATAGTCTGTGCTTTTGTACCTATGCTATTCATTTTCTGCTTCATCTTTCTTCTGAAGTCATTTTCCTACTCAACTATGCCTGTTTCTGTAGGCATTAGCTAGTTAACATACAGTTGCACCTATCTGCTATTGCATCATCTCCACCCACTTGCTAACTGTCAATTTAAATTGTCAGTTCAAACAGAAAAATAGAGGAACATGAGGACTCTCAGTATCCCTTAAAACCGTTTTGGAAAAGAAACCAAAATGATCTGTATTTGTAGAAAGATTTCTTGCACAATGGTCAAAAAAATCTTCCTGATAACTTTGATGGTTACATTTCCAAACATCTGTGTCTTAAATTTTCTTAGTTCCTTGAAGATTTAATTTGTTCCCCCTTGATAACCCTTAGACATGGACACAGGCAGGTAGATACCAGACTCCTCTTTGCAGCTTTTTCATCCTGCTTCTGGCAAGTCCACCATATTCAACAGCTGCAGGGACTGCCTCTTGTGAGATTCTGAGTTTTTTTTTCAGTCAGTGGCTTGTATAATTAACCTGTTTCACATCTGTTTTAGGGTTAACTCTATATTCCTAATACCTACAGTAAAAATGGATGATACTGAATAATTTCATTCCATTTTAGCTCAAAAAAACATGAAGGAGAATAGAAGGAAAGGTAGCTATTTGCCTAGAGATGGAAGACTTTCGAATACAACCAATCTTTTGGTTGTATTTGAAAGTTTTATTTAAATCATTAAGTATAGATATCTATCCTGTGAGGATACCGTAGACTACGCAGCCTTTTAAGAAGGATTGCTATAAGTGATGTGGGAATGGATTTGTCAAGATTTTTTCTGATGTAAACTACTATGGATTGCAAAGTATTTGATTGCACCTTTCTACTTAATTTAGACTAGATAGGTTTTTCTTGAAAGAAATCAGTTTGAATGACAAATGGGTAATCTCTTTTATTCTTATCTGCTGTTACATGCTAGCTGACAACCATGTTCAAACACAGTTCTTTGAGACAGTGACAGAGAAGCATGTATTTCCTGTAGTTTCTGATTCGACAGGACCTGGCACTGAGATGCAATGTAATTAGCTGCATTATTTGGCAGATACATTGTTGTTAGTTTTCTCTAGCAGTGTAGGATCCTTTGCCTTGCAGGTGGAAAAGTCTAACATGGAAACGTGCTCTGAGAAGTGTGAATTGCTGCCAAAACCAAAGGAGGCTTTTTTTGTTTTGTTTTGCCCATCCCTCCCAATCATTCCCTTGTAGTTTATTGTACCATCATTTACTCTTTTATCTCCAGGTTTGTTTGATCATGTGATTATTATTTTTTTTTTAAGGTCTTAGAAGTATTATTTGTGAATCCACACTGTGAAGGCAAAATGTTGCAGGTCTTTGCAGGTATTAAAGCTTTCACTACATCAGTGGTGGAAAGAATAGATGCCACATGCTGCTACCAAGTATACAAATTACTTAGTTTGAGATGCTGCATGGTTTTATTTACCATATCACTCTGAAGAATAATTTCGCCTTTCTGTATCAGTTGCGTTCTCTTGTCCTGCAAATTTCATGCCACTGTTGCATATTTTAGAAAACTTTTAAAATAGTTACAGTTGGAATGGTTCTCACAGTAACAACCACATTCATTTTCAAGTGCAAACTCTTCTCTCCCTTCTCCTTATTGCCACCCACTCTCTTCTCCCCAAACCTTACTCATGAAAATACACTTTGCTTTTCTGCTTTTAGACTCAGATGAGCACAATGAAGCCTTTGTTACATCTGGAAATAATGTTTGTTTTACCATGTAATTTGCATGGTATCCCTGGGGAAATGAAATTGGACTGTTAAAGTTGTACTGTTGGTGTTTAACAAAGACTGCAGATTTCTTCAGCTTTAACAAGCTGACCACTCAGGATCATTTCAGAGGGCAATAGGAATGGATTTGTCCTTTCATGGCTCAACTGTGGGGTTAAGTTCAGCCCTGATATCAGTCCTCCATTGTTGGCGTTACTAAAAGTTGTGTCCAGGTTCAAAAAAGTAAGCCAAAACTGGAGTCATGGGAAGGCATTGAAATGTTTCTACAGCAGTAAACCAGGGCTTATTCAACATCAGTTTCTAAGCAGTTTTCTGTAGACTGACAGCTGTGTCTGTGCTACATATGTTAGTTTTAAAACAGAGTTGCAGTTGTAACCTTCAAAAGGGTTTGTTGTGAGGTCAGACCTGTAACATGGATAGCTTTGAAAATGCTGTAAAGCTGGCTAGACATGGCATAATTGTGTTAGGAAGTCTTGATAGGTAGACCAACAAAGATGGGGACAAACTTTTTGGTTGAGCCTGTTGCGACTGGACAAAAGGTAATGGTTTAAAACTAAAAAAGGGTAGATTTAGACTAGATATAAGGAAGAAATTATTAATTATTTAAAACGTAGGTGGTGAAGCACTGGAACAGGTGGCCCAGAGACATGATAGATGCCCCATTCCTGGAAACATTCAAGGTCAGGTTGGATGTTGCTCTGAGAAACCTGAACTAGCTGAAGACGTCCCTGCTCACTGAAGGGGGTTGGACTAGATGACCATTAAAGGTCTCTTTCAACTTAAACTATTCTATGATTCTATGAAATGTGAGAGTGAGATCGAGCCACCAGTGAACAGTGCCAGATGTCTCCCTATAGCCAAAGATGACAAGATAAGTGGGCTCATTCCACTGAACAACTTTTGTTTTTTCTAGTGTCTTTCACAGTAGCTCAATTTTTGATGTTGGGTATCCTAGTGCAAGCTCTGTTTACCCCTCTGAAATTCTAGACCTTCTTCATAATAGCTCCCCATTCAAGACCATTCAGATATGGATCCCTTCTTATACCATCCTAGGCTGGTCACTGTAAAGCCCTTCAAGAATATTACTGAATCTTAACGCCATGATGCAAACAGGGCATTAAGGGTACTCCTAACAGTTAGAGAACAGAGTACAGCTTGATTACCTGTTGTTCAATTTTATGTGTATTTGATGGAAAGTCTAATGGTCTTGGGTGTTAGGTTGCATACCAGAGTGCAGAGCTGGAGGCTGTGCCTATAAAAATAAGCATGAAGGCTGGTGGAGCTGGAGTTAGGCCAAATATTCTACTAAAGTCCATCAGATTCTGCAGTAATCTCATGCTGAGTGGCTCTGCGGGGGAAGGGCTCATTGGGTAACATGCATGTGTTAATTGGAAATGGGAATCTTGGAGTTTAGTCATGTCTGGAAACGTCTGGGCTATGTCTGACCAAGAAAATCTCCTATAAAAGCTGTACCTATTTATTTTATTTTTTTTTTCCAACTATTAAACTTTTCATTGATAAAGTTTGCATCACTTTTTTTGCAAAAGTTATTGTCTGTAAATATCAGTAACAAAAGCTTGTGAGACTTAAACTTTACAGAGTAAAATGTGGCTCATGGGCAGTGCAGTTAGCAAGTAGAAAAAACCCACAATGTTGATTATTTGCAGGTTCCAGGGAACAATGTGTGACCTAGAGACCACATGGAAGACTTCAAATACATTCATAAAAATCAGTTTGTGTGTGACTGATGAATTTTGACTCATTCTGTTAAACTCCTTCCCTCCAATTTTTTTTTTTAATTATTTTTTTAATTGGCTGAAATATGCTCAGCCAATCCAGCTTGGTGATTACTTTTCCTTTGTATTTTGGGATCCTGACAAATAGGAGGGGGAGCATCTGTCTATATGCGTATTTACAGGGACTCACGAATGGTAGAAATTTGTGATATATTGCAGTGTATATATTGGTCTGACACTTATTTTTGTACTGGCCTTGTTGCTTTGTGAAGCGTTTAGAAGTGGCAAGGGAGGAGTCTAGAGGGGAGTCGATCTGCGTAGGCTCATGGGAGTCAGCCTTCAGAGGCCAGACACAGCTTTATTCTGCTGCCCTGCACATTTTTCCCTGCAGTTATGTTGTTTCTTGAAGTCTTCCCAAATTTTCAGTGGTCAATGTTTTGTTCCTTACAACAAAATGTTTGTTTGCTTTTTGTTCTTACAACAGGACAGAATCTTTCTCTGATGCAAGTGTTTAATTTTTATTTTCTGTGCATTGAGTTTATGGGCTGCTTTGGGCAGGAACAGTCTTATGGTACTGAACACATGTTGTTTTATCACTGCACTATTAAATATTTGGCATTCCAGTGTAACAAACTCAGTGCTCACTGTTTGAGGTAGCATCCTTGTGGGTGCCTTGTGGTGGCGTCGCTATTGCGGTGTGCTTGTTTCACAGCCTGAGCTGCTTCCTGTTGATCTTTATTGTTTTGATATTTTACAGGTAGCCTTTTTGTTTCTGACTTGACTTCACTGTATCTGTCTATATTATTGATTCACCTCTTTTTCAGCTACCTTAAAGTATTTAGGAGTTTACTGAATTGCTGTCAAGGACAGTGAGGTTGTTCCAGCTACACTCGTACCTGGCATTCCAGATGTTACATTTGGAAAAGAGAGCGGAGCATAGAATTGTCTTGGTCTGCATTGGCCTTTTGTGACCATCTCTCTACATAACTCTTGTACCTTGATGCATTTACTTGTGTTTATTCAGCAAGTCCAGCCTGGACTGCTTGTCTTCCTTTGGGAGTTTGAGGAGTGGCAGGTGTGGTGACTGTCATTTCTTAAAGGCAGGATAGTTTGAGAGCTGGAGCAGAGCAGCCATCCATCCTATCCATGATGGGAGCCCAGGGGACCCAAGTTTCCTCAGATCTCCTTCTCTTCCTCCCTTGGGGAAATGCTTGCGTTGGTTTGAGCGATTTTCCCATCAGTGCATCAACAGTTTCTCTCTTTGAGGGAAACTACTGAGTTGTAGTAATAATATTGTTGCAGCTGCCACAGGCTAGGACCTTGAAGCCTGCTGCTTCTCCTTCAGATGTGAAGAAGGGCTTGTGTGCCCAAGGCACATCATTTAGCGTGATAGCTTGTGGTCTAAGAAGTACTCTGCCTCCCTCTAAATCTTGCTTTACTTTTTATCTACATAGAAATCCTGTTGGTCCTCTGGCCCTTCTCATCAGTCTGCTCTGGTAAAACAAACTTTATAACTAGCCTGGAGTAAGGAGTAAAGATTTTTTGCAGCCAGCAGGTTGGTTGCTTTTTACCTTGAAGTGCTCTGTGGGAGGGGAGTTACTTATCTCAAGGCAGTGCTTTGTTTCCTTTCCTTTTTGTAGGGCTCCCACAATGCTGAGCATAGCCTTTGAGGCACTTGTTTGTAGAGCTGTATGCAATATCTGCATAAAGGAGTAAGAAAACTTTAATAAGGATCACAAAAAATTACAAGCCTCTTGTGGGCTGTGTGTAGGACTCTTCTCCTTCCCTACATGCTTTCTTTTTTGCCTCTGATGTGACACTTTGAAAAAAGAGAGGAGGTGGTGTAGGAAATACCTTCTGTAGGGCCCCAGGGACTGTTATGGCATTGGCTCTGCCCCAAAATACTGTGTATTTCTTCACTAAGGTGATGATGACATTTTGGGCATTTACTAGTGATTTCAGTGCATGTTGCATGAAATAAAAACACAAAAGGAAAATTAAGGACAGATTGGCAAATAACAGAAATAGAAGCAAAAGTGTATAAGTACTGTAAAAACATGGGTTTCACACTGAAGAATATAGGTTAGCTTGGGCTGCAGCATGGCAGGAGGCATCCCCTGCACCATGTTTTATTCATGTGAGCATGAAAGTGAGCAAGCACTGACATTGTAGGGTATTTAAATGCTCTCCTTAAAATTTCTTGTGCCTACTTTGGGTTGACTTCCTCATCGCTTACTTTACGGGTTTTGTCTGTAATTGCATCCTCTGTAGGAATTCTGTTTGTTTGTATAAAAACAACCCAACGTAGTCAGAGAGGCGGATGGCTGGGATGATTAATCTGCTTCATTAATAATGATATTAGAGTCTGTCATAATGATCTTGAGTCAGCAGCAATATTCACTGAGCATTAGAGATTTTTCTATGCCCTCAAGAAACTCAGAAGAGAAACCTGACAGTCTGTACACATGCATCAACATTGAGTACTCGCTTCAACTTGCTGTGTGAGTGTCTTTCTCTGGTTCCACTCTTACTCCAGGGCTCAGATTTAAAACAGGTTGCAGAACGATTAAGGGCTTCACCCTGACCAGTGTGGGTTACCCATAGCTTGCTCAACTCTTGCTATGTGCGCAGTGACTTGCAGGATCAAGCCTATATTGAAGAATATTTTAGCAGCATTGTTATCCCCTTTGCCATAGGTTGTCTGTGTTGTGATTGTTTGGTTTAGATTACGGATGTGCCCTTCTGCTTTTGTGTTTCCTGTTTGAGCTTTGCTTCTTGAATCATCACTGTATCAATCATCACCATATTTGTACATGATTGTGATACCTGCTGTCTCATTTTGTCCCCTCTTGAAATAAGATAGTTTTGCTTGAACTGTGGATGCTATTGCCTCAGTTTCTTCTTTTGCTTGATTTTTTTTCTTTTTTTCTTCCCAGTTTCAGGAAGTCATCCTGTGCTCTTCTATGTAATTTTCTTCTGTTAAGTCCTGACTGTCCTGTCTAGGTTTTACAGAGCTGCCTATCATGATTAATAACTGCATTAAATACATTTAATAGCTTACTGGGATTGTTTTTTTTTCCTGTTACAACATACAGACTTTGTCCATTATGTTTCTGGGAATAAAATCCTATGTTTGGGAGAGTGGTCTTGAGCAAGAGAGTTATAGTTATCATGGGGAATAGTCTGTGTTTGTTTAGAAATCCAGTATCCTATTTCTTCACTCATACAAATATAATTAGAAAGGACTCCATCCAAACTACAGTAAAAAATAGTATCAAAGAGGAGAGGTTTCTCCATATATATATGTGTGTGTGTATGTATATATGGAGAGAGAGAGAGAGAAAGACGACCCTATGAGAGCCTGGTTTGTGTTTTCAGTTTACTCTAGACTAGCTTTTGGAAAAGTAAGTTTTTAGCATTGGTTTCCTTTCCAGTGAGCGGGGAATTGACTGATTATTGTGACCTCTTCAAAGCTGATCAGGAACTTTTTAGAGATGGTGTATTTGCTGGGAAATACTAGTGAGAGGAATCAAAGAAGTTTCTTTTGATAAAACTGGTGCTGTGTGATGCTGTGCGAGTCCAGCCCTTACTGGATATGGGAAAACCCACACAGATGCTCCTGTTTGTGAAAACTTTGTTAGTTTCTGTTCTTTTCACTTGATCATTGCTCTTTGGAATCCTGGGGATGTGTTGTACCTGTGTGGCTGCTTGCAGATGGTACCCAGAGGCTCAGCTCGTGCTCCCAGCACAATGAAGCACGAGGAGCGTTAGCCCACCATTGGCTCAATGCAAAGTGCAGCTCCGCAACTTGGATCACAGGTAGAGTTTATTTGCTGTGTGCCATCATGAAACAGTGGAGGCAAACCCTGGAGTGTTACAGGATGATCCTAGTTTGTTTGTTTGTGTTTTTCAAGTACCCAGCCCAGCCTTCTTCACCAAACAATATAAACACGTACATTGCTATACACAGTAACATAGTAAATCAAAGGCCCAGAAATAGTAATGGTTGAAGGTGGTTTTGCTTTTAGTCTTGATGCTACTCTTTTCCTTACTCTTTTCAAACACACTGTCTTGCGGCTTTGTGAGGGCTTCCAACCTGAAAAAGCACAATGGAGCAGAAGCAGGGTGTATTAGCTATTTTATTGTGGCTGACCACAATGAAAAACAAATTTGAGCACACAGCATGGTTGTTCAAATAATAGATGATATTTTAATAAGGTACTGATCTAGTTGCTAATGTTTATTAAAATGAGAAACTTCATTATGGAGTAGCATTGCAGTGTTAAATTTGCCAGGTTCTGTTTGAGTTTGAGATGGTTCAGATAACTGAGAACATGTAAGTACAGGCTTCCTCTGTGTCTGCCATCTCCTTGGCCCCAGCTATTCTGAGCATGCAGTGGCACATAAGCTTATGAGCCAGTAAGATCCAGAACCGCAGTGGTTCAGGCAAATACAAGTGAGAATAAGTATTATATTAGAAGTGCACTTTCGCATATGTCACATTAAAAAAACTCCACAAAACCAAAACACAGCCCTCCCCTCGCAAAGAAAAGAGTGCTCCCCAAACCTTAGTCCTGGATTTGTTCCAACAAAATCTAGTCATGCTTCTCTTTGATCTTACTTCAATATCTCTCATTCCAATGAATTGTTTTAGTGGTGTGATCTGAAACTGTTCAAAGTCATAGGAACCCAGTGCAGTCAAGCGTAACCAATGCTAAAGAAATGTGTGATATGCATACCTGGAGTGTTAGAATTGGTCTGCATAAATGCAAGAAGCAGTATCCATACTAGCAATCTTATTATGCTAGAATTTCTTTATTTTTTATTTCTGTGCTCCAGTGTTTAATAAATAAGTAAATCGAGCAACCTTATTGGGCCCTGGGAATTTAGTACTTTTGCAGGGTACATTAGCAGTGGGGTCTTTTATAGCAGGAGTGACTTGTGTGCAGCTGCCATTTTTTTGGACTGTTATAGGCTACCATGGTTGGGAAGTAGCGAGGGTATTTTTAAGGGCTGACAAAAGTGGTGTCTAGTACACTTCCAGAAGGTTTGCAGTAAATCTGTGTAGATGCTTAATGATTCTAAACTCTGTAGAAAGTTTCTTTGCAGATGATTCCACAGATCCAGAGAAACTTTTAAAGTTGTGAAGCAGGCTGTTTTGTTGTCCCCAGCTCTGCAGCTCCTGTTCTGTAGCCTCAACTGCTGCCAATAATGTTCCCTGGCTTCTGCAGCTGCAGTCTTCTCTCTTCTGGACCCCTGGGAGTATTGCAAGACCAAGTTTGCCGGGAGGAAAACCAACTTCATCAATATACTGCATCCCACCATGTGAAATGTTCTTCCATAAACTCTACTAGTGGTCTTCTAAAAGCTTCCCTTCTTGAGCTGACCTGTACTGCCTCTTCCCTGTGTATCAGATTTCACTGCAGTGCTTTGGGCTGTGTCGTGACTGCAGAGGTGTGTTGGGACCTTCTGCTGGGCTCTCCATAAGGTTTTTGTAACCTCTCAGCTGAAAAAGTCCACAGGCATTTCAGGCATTTTGCCAGTTTCTGGCAGTAGCTTTCCCCAGCCCTTGACTGAGGCGAGGCTGCTGTCAGTAGTTTCTCCCAAGCAACAGGAGCCTCACATTGTCTTGCTATTTCAGGCCTCTTCTTAAGTCAGTGTTAAAGCTGATTGGGTTAGGTACAGGTCTTGCAAGGTGCATATAAGCTTGAATTAGCACTAATATCTTGTCCAGAAGTGGTTGTGTTGGCTTTCAGTTCTAGGGGGAGAAAATCAGGCACCAAAGTGTCTAGGTCACTGCATCTTCAACACTACTTAGAAATTAT
Source organism: Gallinago undulata (assembly GCA_026546715.1). Lineage (NCBI taxonomy): Eukaryota > Metazoa > Chordata > Aves > Charadriiformes > Scolopacidae > Gallinago > Gallinago undulata. The sequence continues at coordinate 25,091,156 of JAOTQQ010000079.1, forward strand.
GTGTAACAAATATTATCAGCTTTTCCAGTTGAATTGTGATTTAGAATTTTCTTCCTGCTTGGGGAGTTTACAAAACAGGAATGAGTTGTATGTGTTGTTTTGGTGGAGAACGCAGAATGTGGTATCATTTGACCTGATAGAAATTTGAATGCGCTTTTCCACAGGTGAAATGTTAGCCCATTAGAGTGTTGCTGTGCTGCATGGCAGATGCACTGATAAACAGTGAGTAAGAGTCCTTTTGGTTTGAGCTCTGGACGAATATGCCAAGGAGACAGAATTTGCCTGTGTGAGTTATTGCAATAAAGTAGAAATTTGGAGGAAGGAGTATTATCAAGAGTCTCGAGTTAGCAAAACTTGAGTAGTCAACAGATCTTGTCCAAACTTGCGTAACGAGACCATGTCAAGGCCAAGAAAGAAATCAAATCTCCTGACTGCATTCTGTGCATTCATCTTCATGAGGCCATTCCTCTGGGGTTTCATTTTTTCCCTTTAACAGGGAAAATGAAAGATCTCTTTAGTCCCAGGGGTGCCACGGTATGGTATCCCACTATTCTTGGGTGTTCCTTCTTTCAGCACTGGAATGTTTCTGTGCTTGTCGCTTGCTTAAGGACTTAAGCCATTTATTTTGTTTGTTTATAATAGAGTTCTGGTGGGAAGGCAGATGTTATGTGGGAAAGCTATTTTCCGGATCTTGTTTATGCCCGTTACATGGAATCTTGCAGACCATCAGTAGCAAGTAGCTATCAGGCATCAGCTTTGAGATGTTGGCATTTTTAGCAGAGGAAATGTAAGTAGCTTTGCAGCAAAACCAATGATTTCTTGGCATGCTTTGGCTTGGTGTTTAAAATGGACATGAGTATGTCTTTGTTTCTATATAATCATTTGACCTTTTGAAATATTGGTATTTTAGGAAATGGTCTGTATTTGTTCATGTCTGACAATAAACAGCTGACTTGAATTCCCAAAATACATCATCTAAGCAATACTTAGCTAGGAAGAGATGGTTCTAAATAAATCTCATTTGAATTCAAAATTAAAACCCAAAGTTTTCACTTTCACTCATCTTTGTTAACCTTGGCATTTCAGGATACTTCAAGGAACTTAGCAATTAAATTCTGCTCTTATGGTAGCAGAATAGCTGAAAAGGGCAAGCCTTTGAGTTTCAAAGAATTCCTGTTTCAAAATACAGTCTTCAAGATCTGGTCTTCATCTCTCTTCTGTTAATACTTTCCACCACTGATTTCACAACAGGCTGAGTTCACAAATTCTTAAGATTTAGCAGGAAACAAGTTAACATATGAATGTTTTATCAGCAAAGAGTCCTAACTAGGGTATGCATGCACTTGTGAAGACTAGACGGCTTCTTACTCTGGATATCTGTTATTCTCGCCAAGAATCTGTAAGCTTGCAAATTGCCAAAACCTCATGTATTGAGAGAGCAAAGTAAACATTGTAGGATGGCAATTTTTTTTTTTCCTTGTCCAGCCAAAGAGATTGGACATAGATGGAAAATGCTTTCCTCCTTAGCTGAAGGATGACTCCAAAACTAGAACCTTTTTTTGTGTGTTTTGTTTTATTATTTGAAGAAAAAATATATAAGCACATACTGTGTTTGAAAGAAGCAAAAAACCTTAATTATCTTGGGTTCTGTTGAACCTGTTAGTGAGTAACTCAGGCTCCTTGTGCCTCTTTTCCAATTTAAAAATACATATTATAGCACTTCCTTGTAAGGAAAATTGTGGGGATAAATCCAAATAGTGATTCTGAGGTGCTAAGGTGTCATGGGGAAGGGGCCATTTAAAGTCTTACAGCTGTGTAGAAGCCATTGTTTTTCTTCAGTAGTCACTGGCAAGTGTAATCCAAATAACAGGAACCTGTGGCTTTTGAGTACAGCCTTTGTACCTTCCAGGGAGTCCTGGGTTATTGGAAGACCGCGTTTCACCGTTTTATTTATTTATTTAATGGTTGTGGAAAGAGATACCAAACACTTGGGTTTTAAATCTTTGATCAGTATCTGCAGGCAGGGTGGGATGGAATTGTGGCATTTCTTGCCACTCAGGTGTATTTGAATGCAGCCCTTGAAGCTGGCGGGGGTGTAGAGGAGCTGCAGGGCATCCAGCAGTAGGCTTCATAAAGGCAGGTTAATTGTGTCATGTGCTGACATGGCTATCAGGGTGTACAGCATCAGTCTTTATCCAGCTTGTTAGTGAATGAGACCTAACACAGTAAAACAGCTTATTACTCTGTCTGCTTTCCAAGGGTAATGACAAGTATTTTTAGAATTACATTTCGCATCTGCTGAGGAACCATGGCAGGACTTCAACTGACTTGAATCCTGACAGTAAATCACTCGATTGATAGAAACTTGTCAGAGGCTATTAGCTTTCATGTTTCTTCCCAGTGAAGCTCTTCTGTGCCCAAGGCTTTGAAGAGATGGCACAAACCTTCTCCTCAGGTGAAGGAGCACAGCCTGATTCTGGCTTTGGTTTTGCATGGTTTTGTACAAGTGCACAAAGACTTCAGCAAAGCTCATGTAACATTTGCCATGCAGATGGAGTCAGTTCTTTGTGAACATCTGTGTCCTTTTCCCTTTCCCTCCCCTAACTGAATTAGTCACAGAAATATTGTATGATTTGGCTTTCCTGTAAAAGAAAACATTAACAAGAAGCTTTCAGTTATGTAGAAATAGCAACTTGGTACCCAACAGTGATTGTTGAGAGAGATCTAGAAGGTGTTTGGGTGTATGTACATATTTATTCATTGCTACAAATGGGCTTTTTTTTTGGTGCATCAGTGTTAAATGGGTGAATAATATATAAGTGGCAAAAGTATGTTAAAAAAAAAATCCACAATGTTTTTTTTTGTTTTCTTTCAACAGACATACATTGGCAGCGTGGTGATATCAATAAACCCCTACAGATCTCTTCCCATTTATACTCCAGAGAAAGTGGAAGAATATAGAAACCGAAACTTTTATGAACTCAGTCCTCACATGTAAGTACTGTGGAGAGTTGTAGTTTTCATTTTGTCCTGAAACAGATGGTACCAGCTGTGGCTGTCATCAAAAGGCCTGTGTTGATTAAAGTGAAAAAAAAAAAAACCAAATCACACCATCACTCCTCCAAAATGAATTTTTATTACTTCATCCTTACTTTAAAGAGAAGTCAAGATGAGTTACTCTTCCTGTTTCAAGTATTTAGATCCTGGTATGTGCATTTCAGAGCATTTTCCTGTAATTGTTAGCAGTAGCCTTTATTATTGCATTGTAAAGTAAGTAGTCTGTTTTTGAGAAAATCTGTTTGTTTTGAAGTCCAGATTCCTTGTGAAAGCCTCTAGCTGGTAAAAGTGTTTGAGTCGTATAGTGTTAATTTTGATATCTGAAACTCTTAATTTCTCTTTACACAAGCAAAAGAAGGAAAAAACCCCATAGCAAATGCAGAAACATATTGGATATGTCTGAACAGTCTGTAGGAAAATAAAAACTTGGTCTCCTCTGTGCTGGGGGCAAATGAGCCCATTCTAAAAGGGCAGTCAGAGTACCATAATGTAACTTTTAAGGCTAAAATATATAGTATGTATGCAGATGTATAATATTGCAAAATATGACTTCAAATAATGTAATTTTCAAGTCTGAATTTAGGAATAGAAGGCTGGGAAGGTATAAACTCTTATTCTGACTTTCATTCACCTTCTGTACTTCCTCTACAAGGGTGTATATTGCAAAGAACTCAAAAGCGTTGCCTTGTGGTTATAGAGAACTGACAGGACCTGCATTATTTGGGCCTGGTCAGAATTGTTGACAGTAATGGAATGTGGTTAATCCCTGTCCATAATAGGACAAGACTTTGATCACAGGTGTAGGTAGTATGGCTGAAAATGAGGTATCTTGTCTTCAGGGTCGTTTTATCTTGTTAGACATCATAGTGGTGAACTTAAAGCCAGCTATTCCTCTTTGCATGATGCTGGGATACAGAAGTGTTTCCAGCGTATTGTGAGTTTGCCACCTGACTTTGTGGTCTCATATTCAGGAGACTGACTTGAGTGATCAACGATCAGAAGACTGTCTAAACATGGCTGTAAATTTATGTATATTCCTTCCGTGTTAGTTTTTATTTTAAAAAGAACTTATGTATGGAAAGAGTTCTGGAATTTATTTTATTCTGATTATTTTTTGCCCTCACACTTTATCTGTGAAGTCCAGATACATTGTCTAAAATGCAAACAGCCAATTAATCAAATAAAATAAGCTCCTGGTAGTTCCTTGCCCTCTTGGATCTAAACTCTGGCTATGTTCAGGTCTTCTTTCTTCACATTTTTTGTTTAGCAAGCAAATTGCTTGCTAAATTAACACAGGTGCTTGCTAAAAGAACTTTCTGCTCTGCTAACTTTGTTCAGCTGCATAAAATTTGCTGTCATATGATGGAGGATTTTAAAAATAAAATCTGGGAGTTACAGTTTGACATTCTGAAAGTCAGAACTATGTGCTTGGTTACATGTTGAATGAAGTACATAGTAATATATTGATCTCCACATTTTCCCATCTCGCTGAGAGATGTTTTTCCAGAATAGAAATGGTCAACAGTCATTCTTGTGTGTATTGTGAGAGTCTTTACTTGGTAGAAAAATCTTTCATAAACATCATTCAACACTAATACAGTAATTGTATGGTCAGGCTGCTGTCTCAGAGCAAGAACTTCTGGAGTCCAAATACTAGAAATCCACTTCAGGAGTAGCTGAAGTGAGAAAAAGTTGAGTTTTAACTTATGTCAGGATATTTCAACTGTGCGATATTAATAGATTTCCTTGCAAGTTTGGATAGAATGCCAGGTCATGAAAAGTATAAGACTAATTTGTCTTGGACAGAGGTGATCTTTCCACAAGTTGCTTTATTTGGTATTGCTTCTGTAAGAAAATTTTGTCTTTTCACACCTACTACAATGTATCTTTAAAAAGACAGGATTACAAAATAATCTTTGTACTGGTTTTACTTTTTAGTGTTTTTTTTTTTTGTGGTTTGTTTTTTTTTTCAGATACAGTGTTTTCTTCTAAAACTGTAGAAATATAAAATGATCTTACTTTATGATGACCTTGCTTCTCTTCCCACCTGGCTGTAGATGCTTATGAGAACCGCAGAATCAAGAGAGTTGCTTTTTTCTCTGTTAAAGTTGTTAAACTTCTCAATGTCTTTAAAACATACTTTTAAAATATTGTACATGTCGAAAATGAGGGCTATGTAGGCTGCCTTTAACCATCTCTGACAAGCCCAAACAACTTTTCATCCCCTTTAGTATGTACTGTCTTGTGCTGTAGCCCAAGGGTTGATGCCAGTCCACTTGCTCATCCTGTGAACGTGGACCTGGTACCTGAATGCTGGTTAATAGACTGTGAGGTAAGCTTCCAGGGTCCTGCTGCAACCCAGCCTAGACAGATCACCAATAGGATGCTTTCTTACCACACTGGTCAGAAAGAACAGCCAAGAACTGGATTTGGGACATGAAGTGGCATCATTGCAGCCTTGGAGTTTGCAGCTAATGCTAATGTTGACTGCTCTTGGGATTAGGAGACCTGTTAAAAGCAGGGTTCAGGCATATCTGGGGAGGTTGCTACATTTCCAGAGAGACCTCAAAATCTTCAAGTTGTGGGTTTTTTAACTGTTCAGAAACTTTAATGAAGAGATGCTGTGAGATAAATTGCAATTTGTGGTATTTCTTCTGATGTGGGGCTAACCCCCCCCCTCCGATTTGTGGAGATGTACATATTTATTTTTCTTTGATGCATAAATCTCCATTGAGCAATGGCTCTTTTTTTCAGAAAAATTGATTGTGGGTAAGCCCACTGCACCATTTAAGTGTGCTTTGGGCAAAGTCTTTTGATTCCTATTGCATAGACCTGAGCAAAGCAAAACTCTTGAACACTTACAAGCAAACTAATGCCTATGACCTAGAAAGTATGTCTAGAGAAATAAATTGATATATAGTGTGTTCCTTATTTCAGTATCTCCTTTGTACAAATAATCTAATTTTGTTACTAATCCTAGCAAGAAACATGCAGAAAATTTATTGCAAAAAAATTCTAACAGTGGTTTGGTTTGAGATTCCTGTAGAAACCAAGTCTGTGTGGCACCAAAACTCTTCTGTCAGAAAGAAACATGCTGTTACCTGTTAACATGATAGCTCATATTGTCCAAGGTCTGTCATTTCGGAGAGAATCACAGGTTTTGAGCATCAGCGTCTCTGGAGCAGACTGCCATGGGACATTCCCAGAGCTCCAGCTTGGTGTAGGAGCTCCTGGAAAACAAGGAATCTGAATCATGTTTTGTTTATTTTCCAGTAGTTTTGCATGACCTTCTGTTCTATGCCTGAGGTGTGTGCAAGCGTTTGTAGGTGATGGATTGGTATGTGAGGAGAGATATGCTTGAGAATGCCAGCAATCCCAGTACAATAGCAGGCTTGGTGAGCAAATGAAAAATGAAGGAAAAAGAGAAAGCAGTGTATAATGACATCAAGGAAATCCATACCTGGAAATTTTTTTCCATATATGGTCATTGAAGGATACATCCACCCATGTGAGTGAAAATCTATTCACATGTTTTCTTAGCCCTAATCTCAAAGACAAGGGAGTGAACCCCTAGTCATGTGCTCTGTGTTTCCTGAAGACCATCTGTGTGTGACTGACGCTTTCAGTGACGCCAGTTAATACTTAATTGCAGGCTTTGGGTGGGGGTTGTTTGTTTGTTTGGTGGTTTGGTTTTTGTTGTTGTTGGTTTTTTTTTTTAATGTTCTGTGGAAACTATAGAGTAAAGCCATGGATATGTTTTAAATGCACAGCCAAACCGAATTTCTGAGTGAAAGTTTCTGGTCAGGTGATTATTTTGGATAGTGTTGTACCTGATAAAATTTGATCAAACAGATTTTATTTTAATAGTCCTTTCCTCTGTTGTTGTGGCACTAGGTAATAAAGTGTTACTTTTCTTGGTCTCCTGAATTCTTGTTTTCATAATGTGTGGCTATTTGCATAGCTGTAACAGGAAGTTTACCAAGCTTTGTAATTGTTTGTTTGTTGTTTTTTAAAATGCTTTGTTAATCTTGCTGGTTTTGTCCTTATCTGCAAGGCAGGATCAAACTTGCCTCTGACTTGACAGGGCAGAGTATGACATTTCAGTGTTCAAACAGTTTGCTGCTTGGTTTGCTGCTTGATTTGCGCAGTCCTTACCCTTCTGTTCTGCTCTTTTAGTTGATTAATTGCTATTTCAGTTGATGTAATTGCTGTTTTACTTACCTTGTGGGTAGCTCAGACATGAGAGAGAACCAAGCTGTCTGTCTTGCTAATTTACATTGACTACTACAAGTGAAAAAGGCATCTGCTGGCACCTTTGAAGTGAATGCAAAAGGAAATAAATAGTTTATCATATCATTTATTTGTAAGCATCATGCTGTTTCACTTGCCTGCTAGTAACAGATTTCCTTTAAGGGACTGCAGAATAGGTGCTTTCTTGCATTTTCTATCTTAATTTCAGCTCCTGGCTACTAGCAGCTCTCTGTCTCTGGGACGTAGCATGGCAAGTGGCTTTTTGCTCCCCTTCATGGTCTAAAAAGCCTTACCTGCTCACTTTAGAAGAATCACGGATTGACTTAAGGGACAAAACAGAAAGAGGCAACTGTACTCCGAACAACAAGCTACAAGCAGATAGGAGTTCAGAGTCAACGTGGGGTTTTTTGGTTTTTTTTTTTTTTTTTTTTAGCTATGCACTGACATGGTGAATAACTGGGAGAGCAGGAAAATATCTAAAGAAGAGTTTTATCAGACGTCTATTGAATTCCACTTAGGCAATTTTGTTGTTTATTTTATTTACTTGTTATTAGTTCTTTTAAATCAAATGTTTCTGAAGATACAGAAGCATTAGAAGCTTTCAAATTATAGAGAGGCTTAAACTCTTGCCGGTAACTCCTGAAAATTAGCTTGCTTTTATATAGGATACAAGCACAAAGATTTTTATTAATATATTATTTTTATTAATGTTTCCAATTTCAATGATCATCATATTAATAATTACCCTGTGAATATCTGCAATTTCTCTGACAGTAGATAAAATTTGCTGTTTCCTTTTCAAGTTTTGAGCCAATGGAATAAGTGAGTGCAGAAGTTATATTTTTGCTTCTGGCTTTTTTTTGCTGTTATTCTGGGATTGCATGTCTTTGGAAACACTAAGGTTACAGTAACTCTTTTTCGTCCTTGATTTAAATCAAATATTTTTGTCTGAGGAGCAGCTGTGAATGATAGGTTTTGCCTATATGTAAAACTCAGCTTTCTCCTAGAGGTAGCAAAGCTTTAAGATACAATGTAGCTATCTTTATTTGTTGAAGAAGGAGATGGTGGGGCGCAGCCTGTGCCATAGTTTAGTATCCTTCATTGCCCCTTCATGTTTATTTTAGCATTTCCTTTTCAGTTTGTCCTTTCCTCATCTTCATTTGCTTTTATTTTGCAGGGCTTTTTGGGGTGCTTGTTTTGTTGTGGTTGTTTTTTTTTTTTTTTTAGTTTTATTTTTGTTTGTTTGTTTTTAAATGCTCTCCCTATAGTTTTATTCCCCTTGCAGTATTGTCTTTTCACAGACCTTTTATTTGTGTTCCTAATGATTCCCGACTTCTCCAGAGACTCAGTCTTTGAACTTGTTCATGTGGCTCAGCATCGTGTCTCTTTCAGAAGACATCTTCCCTTTCAGTCAAGGAAAAATAATCACTTCAGGGGTTAGTTGGCAAAATTAACTACTGGGCAGTGAGGGAACATCGATGGCTTATGGAAATCATAGGCAGTAATTATGCCAGTATCTAATTGTTAAATCCATGCTAGGAATGAGTTGAAAGGGGGGAACCTGGATATCTGGAGGTATTCAAGAGACGAGCTGACATGGTGCTCGGGGATATGGATTAGTGTTGGGTGGTGTTTTGTGTGGTGTGTGTGGGTGGTGAGGTTCTTTTATTTTTTTATTTTTATTGGACGGACTAGATGATCTTAAAAGGTCCCTTCCAACCTAGGTGATTCCGTGAATCTGTGAACCAGAGAATATTGAAGTTATTCTCTGAATACAGAGAATATTGAAGTTTTATTTTGGAAGGGGTCAGGCTTATTACTTTCTTAACCTCTGTAAGTGAGGCAGTACTGGACATGGTGTATCCATGAATGTTAATTTCTCAAGTGTAGAGTACTGTGACCAGTTTTGGGCCCCCTACCACAAAAAAGACATTGAAGTGCTGGAGGGGGTCCAGAGAAGAGCAACAAAGCTGGTGAGGGGTCTGGAGAGTAATTCTTATAAGGAGAGGCTGAGGGAACTGGGGTTATTTAGCCTAGAGAAAAGGAGGCTGAGGGGAGACCCTATTGCTCTCTACAACTCCCTGAAAGAAGGGTGTAGAGAGGCAGGGGTTGGTCTCTTTTCCCAAGTCACACATGACAGGACTAGAGGAAACGGCCTCAAGTTGCGCCAGGGGAGGTTCAGGCTGGATATTAGGAAATTAGGAAAAAATTTTTCACTAAAAGGTTATCAGACATTGGAATGGGCTGTCCAGGGAGGTGGTTGAGGCACCATCCCTGAACGTGTTCAAAAGACAGGTTGACATGGTGCTGGGAGACATGGTTTAGTGATGGTGTTGCATTTTGTTTGTTGTATGGGTGTTTATTTTTGTCAGATGGTTGGACAAGATAATCTTGAAGGTCCCTTCCAACCTAGAAGATTCTATGAAAAAGGGATGAAGCATTACACTTGCTTCAAGAGTCATAAAGACTTCATGCCTGAGAACAGCTTCTTCTGTTGCAGGCTGCTGGTACGGGGTACTCAGTTTACTAAATTTTACACTTGGTAGGAGACCTCAGAAGTCCTTCTGAGAAAACAGTTTTGTGGAAGGCAGTTGTGATGTGGCCATATTGAAACGGCCATCTGATTCTCCAAAGAGCATTTTGGAAGTGATGTGTGAACCTGAAGGCTTAGAGTATAAAGCAAGGTTTCTCTCTCGTGCAACAATAAATTTAGCTTTTTCCTGAAATTTGAGTGGGGCTATTTTAATTGGTTTGGGTAGCAAGTAATGCAGCCATGTCACCCCACTACTTCAGAGGTGAATATAATCTTATTGACAAGAACAGTAGTTGCTTGTTTGCTGCTGGTATCAGATTGCTTGAAATTTTGTAATAATGCGTAATAATACAGGAACTGATTTATAGCAGGACGTGTGGTTGTAAGGAGGCTCAGGAAATGCACCCAAGACCCAAAAAGTATAAACAGCCTGGAAAAGCAGTGTATAGATGAATGTTGGGCTTTATTTTCTTTTTTTTTTTTTAATGGTCTAGAGTGACAGGATTCTGAAGTTGACTGGAATGAGTCTTTCTGTCGGTCCTCTAAGTAGCACTGCCTAAATTAAGAAATGAAAAGGCACTTTAAGTTCTTTTTGTATGGCACTGGTGCTGTCATTTCTCTGTAAGTGCCTAGGGGACAGGATTTCTAACATGAGAACATATGATGTGTGTAGCTGCAGAGCTGCAGCACAGGTGGGGTGGAGCTGCCAGAGCTGCCTGCACATAGACTCTCCCAGACATCAGAGAGTCCAGCAGTGTGGAGTCCAGGTGGTTTTTTATGCTGTTGTGGCATTTAAACACTTCCTAGGCTAGGAAGGACTGTATATATAGATTACAGGGGATATAAAAAGCGTCAAGACAAAACTGTCTCCCAAAATACCCCGAGAGGCAGAGAGGACCTGCCTCTGGTCTCACCCTCCAGCATCTCTCTGTCTCTCAGAAGCTACAGCAGCATATGTTGCCATGACAAAATTATTTAAAAGCACTAGATCTGCTGGCTCACAAATGATTTTGGTCTCCATAGCGTATGAGTTGGCAGTGCTGTCACTCACAGTTCCTGATGTCCTGCTGCCAGAGGCCCCCCTCTCTGGGCAGGACCCACCTGGCTCTGGTAGAGCCTGCTCATCTATCAGTTTCTGATTTGGAAAGCCGTGTGTAGTCCTAGCCAACACGGATGTGTCCAGTGGACTTTTTGAAGAAACTTGCAAGAAATGCAATTAGGTACCTTTAAAAGATAGTGAGTTTGTAAGGGAAACACTTAACTCAAGATCTGTTCCAGATGCTTCTGTAACTCAATAATTGTTGTCATGGTGTACGAAGGAAAATAATCTTGGGGCATCTTTCATGAATTAACTGCTGGCTTAGAGTCTCAACAAAATAACTTTGTTTTCAGAACTGTTTTCAAATATTTACTCGTACCTCTGTACACAGCATACTTGCACATTTGACTTCAGTCATGTCAGGGATAGTCTCAAATGTTTTCAGTCATCTGTGATGATCTCTCTTCGTTTTTTTGCATGTGAGTGTATTTGTTATACTCTATGTTTATTTGTAAGCAAAAAAAAAAAAGTTTGAGAGTTGACTAGATTGTTAGAGCAAAGATAATTTTTTAAGAAGTGAAACAAAGCTTTAATATATGTTGAATAGTTGGAGATGTGTGTTGATGCTTCAGTAGTCTAAACTAATGGTAACTTTTATGCCAGATCCTATTTCTCTCATTTTCCTGGAACTCAAACGTTCTGGCTAGAGTTCATATTATGCCATTGATTTTTTTAGGATATAAAATGAATCTTTTTTTAAAATTAATTTGCATTTTCACTTAAAGTAGTATCTCTAGTTCACACAACTGGCTTCGGAATCCATTCAGTATGACTGAATTTTGTGAATGAAGTGGGCACTTAATACAGGAAAGGACCCGCAGTTTTCAGTTTTGTAATTCAGTTCTCCACATTTGTCAATACACAACTGCTCTTTGTCTCTTCTCAACATTTCAAATAGTTCTGCTTCTGGCTCATAATTTGTATGCCTAGGCTAGAACTTAGTCTTTTTCTTGATGCTTAACAAAATGAAGTTCTTCTGATTAGAAAATTGGCTGATGTTATGGTGCGACTTGGAAATAAAAAAAGTGTTTTTGAACAATTCATGTGCCTTTAAATGTAACTTGATATTTAAAAAAGGACATGATAGCTTCATTTTTCTTTTCATTAGAATTTGGGGACTTTTTGCGTGCTGAAAAGAATGAGAAGTACTTCAAAGGAGACACTGTTATGTTTCAATTCTTAAATGCAGACTGAAGGGAAGGAAGGTACAGACCCTGTCAGAAATGAGAGAAAACACATCTTATGCATTGTGTGTACATGGACCAGAATTTTCATTATACCTTTCCTGAACTGGCAGCATGATACTCTCTTAAGATCTGGGATTTCAAATTGCAGTTAAGAACAGCTGTCGTTCTTTCATTGGACGCGTCTCATTGTGTTTAACGGTTGTCTTTTTTTTTCCTTTTCTTTTTCTTTTTTTTTTTTTTTAGCAATTTATAACACACCAGAAAATGCCCTTCTGCTATCCTAGGAGCCTTTGTTGTGGTTTTAGAGACAGTGTAAATGAGGCTAATGTTTAAAGCCTTAAAGAAACTTCAGTAAAATTCTAGCTTTTGTATCACCTTTAGAGGCAGAATGTTTTCCATTCAATCTCTTTTTATTGGCAGCTTTATGCAAAAGGCTCAAATTTCTTCAACTCTGGGTACATTATGGTTAATATAGTTTGGGTTATTAAAGATAAACTTTTTCATGTTATGAATCAGGAAATACACAGTCTTAATATTTACTGTCTAGCACACTGAATAATCTTCTACTGTGTTTTGAATAGATATGGGAGTTGGGACTGGGGTTTACAAACAAAGGTCTGAACTACAGAGACAGCTTAATTGTGGTAATTTCAGTAATTTAGTTCAAATCTGCATTTTTCTTGTATACATAGTTTCCTTTTAAATACTGCAGTGATGATTTTTAGTTGCTAAATCTTGTGGAGTTTGAACTTAACTGGTCGTAATTGCTCCAAGACAATTCTTAGAGAGGATGTATCTACAGGACAAAAAAGATGTGTGCAGTTGACATCCTCCTTGAGCATCAGCAGACCAACCAAGGACAGGATTGTTGAAACACATTGTCCCTGGAAATAGTCCCTGTGGGCTGGACTGAAGCCTGGTGTTTGAGCAATTTGGAGAAGGCTTTTCATTTCTCGCTTTGACTAGTCACCCCACAAACAAATTTGAGCAAATGCTGGCTTTTAGACTGAATAAGCTCATTAGCTTGATGTTCTACCTGAGCTAACAAGGTCTCAGAAGCTCAGATAAGCTTTAGTGCCTACTTCATCCAGGGATTCATGAGTGATACTTCATTTAGAAAAGACAGCTGGGAGGCCAAAAAGAAGTTGTGTAAGGCTTTTTAACTTCCTAACAAATTACTTGGTTTGTTAAGGGTACTTGAGAATTACATGCAAAATTAAAAAATTCAATCACTCCTCCAAGTAAAGTACCAACATACCTATGTGATTACATAGTGTTGATGTTGCCCATCAGATGATTTCTGGATAACTGAATTACTTTTATTTGCGGTTTTGTCACTGTTGTCTCTGAACTTGTGGGCAGGTGCACGCTAGCTTTTGAGTGACAGAGCCTAGATTTCAAATGTGATGAATAGCACAATTACTTCAGCTTACAAACAGCTGTGAGGATGTGATAATACTCTGATTTCTTCAATATTGTAATAAGAATTTGGTAGAGTGCTCAGCATTTTTTTCTGATGGCAAGTTGTGTTGCCTTCCAGTGCAGTCTATTGCAGTAACACATGGCTGATGTTTCTTTACCCAACTCACCAGGCAGGGCTATGAAGTCACTCCAATATGCATCTTTTATGTGAGACACTCTTAGGTATGTGCAGCATATTGGAGTTTAGTTGTGCTAGTGTATGCTGTTGTCTTGTGAGATGAGATCTTTGAAAGCAAGTCCCTTTCTATGAAATGAATATGTGAAGCCGAGCACCTCACTTCGCTGTTCATCTTCCCCTGAGTACTGGAACACCTTTAACTACTTTAAAATAAAGGAATAAGTTTATTTTTCATTCTTCAGTTAGCAGAGTAGAACAAGCTTGTCTAAGACAGTGTTTTTACTTTTTCAATAAAATTATTTTCAGTGAATGAAGTCCCTGCATGAGCATACTTATTGTGGAATTCAAAACTTGACTTGGAATGTCTCTGCCCTTATGGTATCAGGAGGAACTTTCTGACTTCTGGATGGTACTTCTTAAAGCTGCAAATAAAATTTGGGTTCTCTTTTTGCTAAGCAGGAGTATGTTTTTTGAGGCAGCACCATGGAACACTGCCTGTTTGCTAAACATTTACCCCTGTGAAGTTGTAAAAGCAGCACACCCCTCTCCTCTGCCTCTGGAAAAGCTGCAAGCAGTACAGCCCTATTGAACAGCCCTACTGTGCTTTCATTTGTGAGATCAAGATGTCACTCGCATTTTTACATGGAGTAGCTCTGCTCTGACACTGATTTTGACAAGCTCAAACTATAAAGCCTGAAGATACATCGTATTTAAAAAATAAATTAAAACAGAAAAGGGAAAAAAGGTGACTAACAGTATATTCCCATCTGTACAAGAAAAGCCAAGCTACAGTGATCACTGTTCCTCTAATAGGATTATTGTCTTCAAAGTATTTCACTTCACCTGTACTCTGGGCCTATTTTTTTCTGAAAGAGCTGTGGCTAATTGTAAGGACCTGCGTTTAGCCATGATCAGTGTTTTAAGAATGAGGAATAATTGTTTCTCAGTGATTTATTTTAATGTAATATGTATTATGTTTAGCCACCTAAGTCAAGATGAATTACCTTTTTACTGGGGGAATTTGCTTTTAGTGTGCTGTTCACACAGTGCAGCAGCATACTCAAAGCATGGCTTGTTCTGCAGAAAAAGATTTCTTTTATGCAAAATTTGGTCAAAGCTGACATGTACTGAACACGTGTGTTTGACCAGCGAACTTCTCTAATTTTCAGGCATGTGCTGCATTAGGTACAGATACTAATTCAATTTTCTCCAAAATATTGAAAGTCTGGATATTTCGGTGCAGAAAGGGAATGATTGTTTTTTCTTGTGCCCCCTTTTCCTTCCTGTTCCCCCAGCCCTTCATTTCCAAATATATGCAAGAGTTCAGAGGTGCAATTCAAATCTGCTAGTGTGTAGATGAAATAGTAAACAGGAATTTAAAAAAAAATTGTGTCCTTTAAACTCTGACCGAAGCCAAGCAAGGAGAATCAGTTTACGTTGTCTCTCCTTACTGTCCTGTTCAGTGCCTGACCCCTTACTACTCCATTTGAACTGGGGAATGCCTTTGTTAATGGGATAAATCCCAATTTTCACAAGCCTGACCTCAGGGGTTGCAAAGCTTCAGAAGGTCCACGAAGAAATGCTAGTGTCTCGCCACCAACGGTTCTGGTGTGCTATGGAACTGTTTCCCTTGCAAATGGCCACAGGCTTGTTTGGTGCAGTCTGGCTGGCAGTTCAAGGAACAGTATGGAGCTTCTGACACAAAATGTAACTACCAAAAAGGTTCAGCATATACTTCTGCAGTAAAACCACCAAGTGTAAGGAGCTGGCTGGTTTAAGAAGTCATTAAATCAAGAATGCAAGTGCCGATTTATCTTAGGAAATAAACTACATGTAATTAAATATGGTTTAATAAAACAATGGAAAACACTTCCTGTACTTCCCTTCAAGGATATCATAGCCCAGTAAAATTACTGGTTTTGTAAACAGAAGTGTCTTTTCCCCCAAGAAACTTGAAATCCTTGCAGTGCATGTTACAGCAGGCTGATTTGCTGTAGGTCAATAGGAGGCCCAGCTGTGTCCTCCTATGTGATTTTGTAGGGGCTGGTTGGCTGCCTTTGGCAATGTAGCCTGGACTGCGGGGTGAGAGGCTGTTTGGGTTACAAACTCATCTGGTTAATGCTGTGCCTTGGAAATGGGAGTTACTTATTCATGCTAGACCCACAGGCTGAGTATTAGTATGGGTGAGGAGGTGATGGTTATGTGGCATCCAGCTGGCTGATTTAATTTCAAGGAATGGGACTAGTCAAGGGGGAATCCAAGCCAAGCTGCTTTTCTGAAAAGCGCAGGACACGGAGATACTTGCTTCCCCCTTGCCTTGGCTTATGCATATAGTCACTTCACCTGATAACAGGAACCTGCTCCAAGAAAGAACTCTCTATTTTAATTCCCTTCGTTAGGCAAACTAAGTCACGAGTTATACCTGTTGTTTGTCTGCAGCTGCAGGTGCTTATGGTTTGTACAGCTGGCACTAGTCCATGTGGGCTTTCCGTGGTTAACATGTTACCAGGGAAGGACACTGACGTGTCAGCTTGGTTATCTGCAGCATCAAAGCTCTGCCCGCTGCTCCTCTCTGCCACCATATTACATTACTTCGGAACACCCAACCTCGGACCTGTGCCCAGGTTGCTCTTCTGACAGTCTGCTGGGTGTATTTTACTGCTAGCTTATAGAACCGAGCTGTTGAATACAGGCTATGGACAATCTTACTTGGGGTTGATAGTGTTTGCTAAGATTTAGGGGAAGAAATTATTTTGTAGTTTGGATTAGAAAGTGGCATCGTCATCCTCAGCTTCAGAGATCCTGTTTTCCACCAGTTGAAGGGAAATAATGCAACAACTGGGTCATAAGATCCTGGTAAAAGGTGTTTCTTGTTTTCCATCATGCTAAAATGCAGCTCTAAAGAGATCCCTTAGATGTTGTTGAAATAGAAAATCATAGGCTGTGGTTTTGGCTTTTGTGTACAGTGCTGGGGAAAGACCACTGCTGATTTTAAAAAAATTAATTTTTTTTTGACTGTCAGTCAGTAAAAAGCAAGTGATCAAAACTGATAAGGCCTCCTGCTTGCTTGGAGAGAAAACTTGTGCCATCCTGTGAGAGAGAAAAGGGTCAGGGACAGACTGTGCTGTGGTGAGCTGTGAGGTTGTGCAGACACAGTATTTGGGGAAGAAGCATTGGCTGGACCTCTCTGTAGGGAGGTTTTTTGAGGCAGTCATAGAATCTTAGAATTGCTTTGGTTGGAAGAGACCTTTAAGATCATCAAGTGCAACCATTAACCTAGCACTTCCAAGTCCACCACTAAACCATGTCCCTCAGCACCACATCTACGTATCTTTTAAGTATGTCCAGAGATGGTGACTCAACTGCTTCCCTGGGCAGCCTGTTCCAATGCTTGATAACCTTCTCAGTGAAGAAATTTTTCCTAATATCCAATCTAAAGCTTCCCTGGCACAAGTTGAGGCCATCTGAAATCTGCTTCATCCCAAGAAAGACAAGATTTTCAGAAAGAACATTTTCTTCTTGCTGTCCAGACCTCAGAATAGAGGTCTGAATCAATTTTTCTGCTAAATCTGCAGCGTGTATATGAGCATTGGAGGGTATATTATGTTCCCAGTCTACTGGAACAGAAAATAAATCTCACTGGCTTACCATTAGCCTGTGTTTTAAAGTGTTTTACTCTTGAAAATCAAAAGTGGCTTTGTCTGTCCTCTTCCCCCTCCCTTCCACTCTCTCCCTTCCATAAATTACAGCTGCTGTTTATAAATCAAATGAGGTGATTTACACAGCTTTGGGCTTCATTCTGCACCCAATAACGTCACAGTTGCTAACCTGAATTAATCGGGTGGGGAAGCGTATGCAGGAGGTACCCTTCTGCTGTGTATATTAGCCACATAGTATTGTTGATAAAACAGGTTTCTCTGCTCACCAGGAAAATAAAATTGGAGAACATGAATAGGAGAAAAAAGCTTTCCATCTGTCTTAGCACAGCTCTTTATCCTGGTGTTTAAACTTATTTTATTTTTTTTCCTGATTGGCATTTGTCAAAGAGCAGCTGCTTGCCTGTGAAAGTCTACCCTAGCTGATGTTCCGTCAATTTAGTTGTTACTTTATTCACTCCAGTGGCAGGGTAATCAACCTTTTCTTTTCAAGTGTGTCAAAGTGCTGAACATAAGACAGTTTGTAATTATGGAAAATGGGAGTACACTTTTTATCCCTAGGGCAGTTAGATTAAATGATTCTGCACTATGAGCTAATACTATAAATAACCTCTTATGGTTGTTTTTCCTGAATGGTAAATTTTCCACTGAGCTTCAATGGGTGGGGGAAACATATATAGCAAGTAGTGATGATTTACAACTTAAAGCCTCAAAGTCCTTTACAAAATGTGCTTCCACTGTTCCTAGCTCAGGTTATTAGGAATTTTTATACCAAAACAAACTGCGATTCTGATGTTTTCCCACTGCATGCTGTGAATGGAGGAAATAATTTGTTTGCTGTTACCCTTTTCCTGAGCACTTCTGTGCATTCAGAAAGAGAAGGAACTTAAATGATGCTCTTAATTAAACTTGAAAAATTTAATATGAATTATATTTTAAGTAAAATTTACATTAACACTATATGTGCAATTTACGTTTTACTGTTCTTTTTAGTCTAGCATGGTATAGCACTGACCTCTATTATCCTACCAGTGTGTTTAGACACAGCTGAGGAGAAGAGAAGTGGTACCAGGGCTCTGCTTCATGAGGAATTAGAACGGTCTAGAAGAGAGGTTCTCTTAATTTCCTTTGAAAGTAGCAAATGAGTTGGCAGTTGCAAGCCAAGATGAAGCAACAGATGTTTTAAAACGGGGACCAAGACTCTCAGAACTAAAGCAACAGCCAGTGAAGACGGGGTGAAGGGAATTCACTTTATTAGTGCATGAGAAAAGCAATTGGAGGGAGTTTAAGACAGTGTTAACTAACTATGGTTAATTGAGAATGCTAAGGGAAATGAGAGGAAGATTTAAAATGACAGCAGAAAGAAGCACTGATAGCTGGCAAATACCAATTCTTATGATTTTGGCTTGAAGGAAAATGATTGTAGAAGCGCTGTTCTTGTGAGCTGATTTTATGACAATAAGAGCAAAATTCTTAGTCCTGGTGTAATTGTGGGTGCACTCTGAGCACTCAAATGAACCACTATCAGTTGATGCTCGCTTCGGCATGAGGGGGTGAGAACCTTCCTTCCGTCTCTTCCTGACCCTGGTGTTTTGTTAGAGCATAGAAAAGCTTGTGCTGCTGAAAACTGCCGGAGCTTTGGAAAGCCCCCTTGGAGGCCTATGTGCTGTTTCCCTTTGTTAGAATTTTTGGGTTAGGACTTTGTGACAGGTCTGGCCATCTGGAGCTATGTGGCTAAAAAAGCCATGCTATAAAAAAAGCTGAGCCTTCTTACTAAGCTAGATGTGGGTGTTTCGATTTCAAATTGCTTATGTAGTTAAATCTTAGCTAGAAGAGTATGCCAGTAAATATTTCTGTGTTTCTTGTGGTAGAAGAATGTCGTCCTCTTTCATGAAAACCTAAAAATCAAACGAGAGCTTATTATAAGGTATGGTCAATGACGCTGCTGACACACTCACCAGCTAATTCAAAACACATGGTTTATAACTGCTTTTTAAACTACAAACTATTCTAAAATTTTTACTTAGGCTCTATAATTGTGAGGTGGCTCAAAGAGGGTTATATGGTTTAAACCTATAGTTGCAAGTGTTGACTTTACAGAGACGTGTCTCTTAATGTTGCTAAAAGGGAAAGAAGAGAAGGAGTCTTTGTGGTCTACGGATCATCAAAATGTGCTAAACTAAAATGACCTTAAATGAAATTAATTTATATGTTTGTAACAAATGGGGAATAGCATAAAATTATATTTTTGAATCAAACAGAGTTTGAACCCAAAAGACTCAAAGTTTGTTTGTTGCTTTTTTAATATTATTTTTTTATTTATTACAAAGATAGAAGGCAATAATAGTTGGGAAGAACTGTGAGGTGTAATGGTGTGTCTTGAAAGTTGACATGACAAATTAATAGATTTCTCTTTCTTTGAGATAAGGATCTCTCTTTGGGCTCATAAATGTGTCTAATGCTGTTTATGCAATTCCAGAAAGACAAAGAAATCTTAGTTATTTAAATACTCTTTTGGTTATGCCTCCTCCAATTGAATTATTGGAGCAGTGGTTGAAACATCAGAGGTAGATTTTAGGATGCTTCTACTAGATAACTTTTGATAAGTACATATGCAAAAGTTCTTTTGAAATGAGTCAACTTATTTTTTCTTTTGTCTGTAGCAGATAGTAATTTCTATACTTGTGAAGTATTAGGCTTTGCTGGATTGGGTAGATTGGGGGAAAATATAATGTACGTCAAGTGTCTCTGACTAGATTGGATAAAACCAGAACTGGATTAAATCCTGCTCTCTTCTCCAGCTTTAGAGGTCTCATTGCAGACCCAGTTTCTCTGCAGAGGGAGGAGAAACAGCATGGTTTGGTGGTTTTAACTATGCAGTGCAGTGCAGGCAGAGTTAATAAATACATCAAGCAGTAAAATATATTTTGACAGGGGCTGTTGAGAAACTAAAATTCAGGGTATTAGAAAAGATAAATGGTTACTAAGCTGATTAACTCGTAACTCAGTATATCAACAGAGAGAATACTTTTTCTGTGCTTGATGCTGACTTCATTTTCTGCCGTGAAACTACTGCCAAGAAAGTTGTTTCAACAGTGAAATACAAGTTGATGGCTGAGATTGTTTGAAGGACAGCAGGCACAGAATGAGCCCTCCAGTCTGTATGTTTGAAAAAGCATCACAGAGTCTTACCTTCCTTCTGAAAGACAGTTTCCTGAATCAAACCCATGGAAACCACAGCATTAATATTAATGTTCTCGCACGTAACCCGTGAATGGTCAGTGCAGTTTTATTTCTTTTCTCTTCGTCCTACTGCCTTCTTTTTTTTCCTCGCAAGAAGGAATGTAATGTGTGCTGGAGTAAGCTTTTCGGAGTGCCACGTGTTGTACTCTTCAATTTACAAGTATGTCTTCAGCAGCGTTCAACAAATATTATTCATTTCCTAAATATGTCCTGTAAGAGAGTCTGTTAAAGTGTTATTGCTACTGTAGTTTGGATTCTGGACAGTAAAGTGGATGCCAGAAATTGTGTCATGGTCTCTCAGCAGCAGCAGAATATTTTTTTTTGCTAGTTCTCCAGCATGTTGGCCACATCACAAGTTGAATTTGTTGTAATGCTAAAAACATTACAGCCGGCTACTTTCTCGTAAACACATTTTCACCTCCAGTTGAACTACCGAGTTCAAATGCTTCAATCACCATAGCAGTATTAAGTTTTGAGAAATCAGTGTTAATTCGGGTTCAGTGGTATATGTATCAAAAGGAGTTAATGACCTTTGATCATGCTTGTTAAGCGGATTGCCCAACCATCTGTGCAGAGAGAAGAATTGTAATTTAGTGCCTTAGACAATGTAAGCTGGTGAGAAAAGTAGTGAGAGAGATGGAGCCCTGGGTTGGTCATACAACTAGACAGGCAGATGTGCTGCAGGAGAGAAGAGGACAGGAGCAGAACACAGAGGGGGGGCGGAATCAGTGACATGATCATCATTGGCTGGAACTAGACAGGGAGGGGAAGGTGTGATTTTTGTAGTAGGAAAGGAGCCTTAAGGTATTTCATTTTCCAACTTTTTCAGAATACCACTCACTTGATGTACCGGTCTCTTGCAGGGTGGCCAAACTGATAGCATAATGCAACTATAAAAACAAACTAACAACCCCTAAATAAGCAAATATGAGATGAATCTAATACTGATGAGTGATGAGGAAGTATAAACAGTGTTGCACATGCCTGTGATAATAAATTTGGAATGATATGACATACTTTGTCCAAAAACTTTTTTGGATGAGAGATGCCAGGCAGAATTGTCTGAGCTAAGGGACAGTGGTAGGAATAAGTATGAACTAATTTGAGTATATGTAGGTTTAATATACATAATAGAAGCCTCTAGAAAAGAATCTGTGTGGCTCTTGCTAGTTGTATTGTGTTAACTCGTATCATGTCAAAGAGCTTGCTTATCAAAACGGGACTGAGGTTGCCTGTGAAAGCCCTATAGGGCTATGTTATTCAAAACAAATGCTTGATCTTTTTGTAGCTATCAGCTGCATGCAAAGCTCCTGAACTGTTGTAGAATAAAGAAATCAGGTTTCTAAAAGGTGCATTGAACCTGCCACAATTATGCGTTTTATGTTGACGTGAGAGTCAGGTTCAATTTTTCATACACTGTTTGTTTTCAGTAAATAATAAACAATATCCACTTTTAAGTACATACAAACACTAAATGTTTTACTAGGTGCAGTAATCTAACAAAGCTCTTGGTCTGTTGAATGTATGTTTATTTCATGTAAAAAGAAAAGCTTTGTTTGGCTATCAGATTTTTTTTTTTTAAGTTGTGTAATGCAAGTGTGCTTTTTTATTTGGATTTTGTTTTTCTGTCCTTTTTCAGATACTACTTGCTTAAGTTTTTCCAAGTGGTTCTAATGCTCAGTTTCCAGAGTCCTTTATTCCATGAACTGAAAAATGCAGTTGAAACAAAATCAATATTACTCTGTTTCAAAATTACTACTAAAGAAAACTAAATATAAGTAACACATCTGCATTTCTCCAAAATATGTGTTGTTACATGGCAACAGAGCACATCCAGACTCAAATCACAGCCCAGTAGTTTTATGGTCCTGATGTTCTGAGCTCCATGGAAAGACATTTTTGCTACAGGAAAGCTGTTGACTCTTACTATTAAATTTCCCTGCATGACATCACCCTTACTGACTTAAGAACATATTTATCAGGAAACACTTCTGCATATTTATACAAAAGTCTAGCAATATTTGAATGCTTAAAATGCTCAACATTTTATAAGATTCTGAGATTTCTTCATATTTTTCAGAGTAGAAATTGCAGCTTATGGTAATGTGAGTGCTCAGGATTCCACTGTTCTCTTTTTCTTAAATGTCTTCAGACAGAACTGTTGATGCATTGACATTTAGTTCAATGAAGAATATGACATTTTGTTCATTGAAGAAAGCTACCTATGTTTCCCTGAAACTCTGTCCATTTGTTTTGAGCTTGCTCTGTATAGAAAAACTTGGAGGTTGTGTTTGCTTGTTCCGAAGAAAGTCTAAATAAGCCACTGAGAAAAGTATCCATTTTGGTTCTGTGAATCTTTATATTCTGAAAAGTGGATGCTTTACAACTTACAGAACGTTAGCACTTGGGGGTTGGCTTGTGTTTTTTTTTTGTGGTGGTGTTTTTTTGTTTTGTTTTGTTTTTTCACTGCCTGGATGTGAAAGATGGATTGTAGTTACTGTTCATATTTGTTTTATCTAATTCTTAATTGACTCTTTCTTGCTTTGCAGTTTTGCTCTGTCAGATGAAGCATACAGATCTTTAAGGGACCAGGACAAAGACCAGTGCATCCTTATTACAGGAGAGAGTGGAGCTGGAAAAACAGGTAATGAGCAGCTTTGATCTTATTCAAAAACGGTCAGAGTTATTCAGTCTTGCAAAGTGATGCTGGAGTCTGTAAACATTGAGAATTATCAGTATCTTTCTGTGTCTGGCGATTACAGAACATGAATGCTGTCATGCTTGTTGCTGTAGGTGTGAACTTACATAACTAAGTGTTTTTTCACATTGTCAGCATGATGTAGTCCTATCACATCTTAATACAATATCCTCATCAGTATGCAAAATCATACATCGGCAAAGTAATGCTGGTTTGTGATAGAGTATTGAAAGGGCCAGAAAACTTTCAGGCTCTCCCTGTGGGAAACATGGTAGGGAAAACTGAATGCTCTCGGTCTTCTAGACTGGAAGACAATCCTTTGACACTTTTGCATGTCTTTTAATGAATATATCCATTTAAACTGGATTATGCTATTTATCAAAGCAAAATAAATAGTAGTAGATGATTACTTTGGAAATTTCATCAGTCTTTTGCATGCTCTGCTCAGCTGCAATTCTAGACTGGTTTGTGTAACCAGAACATTGTGTTTCTCAGGCAAAGCTGAAATTGCCTTGAAAATTTGAAATTCAAGTCAACAGTTGACTTAGAATCTGTGCTATTCTCTCCCTAACATTTGATGTAACTACTGTTGCTGAAATGGGGCTACTAGCTGAGAAGTCAGGCTTTCATTGCCAAAAAAAAAAAAAAAAAGAGGGGATGGGGAAGAAGTTCCTGGAGTTAAGGAAACAGACTTGTTAGTACAGATCCTATATAACTCTGTTTTAGATTTTTGGTATCTAGAATATTTGGCTGGAAGAACTGAAATTAAACTGTCATCAGTTTTGATTGTTTTGTGTTTTTTTCCTACCATTTTTTTCTTGTTTCACTGCATGTTTATATTACTAATCAATAGTAACATTGTGCAAGAAAACATGGTACATTACCAGAATAATTGGTGTCTTTAAATGTTTTTAGATATTAAGGTGATGATTCCCTTCCTGATGTTTTTATTGGACCAAACAAATTGTTCCTAACAAAAGAAGGGGCCCCTATGTTCTTTCAGTGATGTTCAAAGGCTATCTTGAAGTCATTGTGTGTTCTTATTGCTTATTATTTTATAATAGCTTATTTGCTGCTTCAGTGGTTTCTCTCTCAGTGATTGAGTAGCTCTACTTAAAGTTGTTGACTTTTTTAGGAAATATTTCAACTCAAATAATTTGGTAATTCCAAGCTCTGAAGGGAACAGATTCTTCAAAACGAAAGCTGGATTTGAGGCATGATTAAAGAAAATGGGAGGTCTTATGGACACATCTATATTTCTTGTTCCTTTCTTGCTTCCTGTGCTGCAGGTTTGCTCAGTTTCCTCTACAGTATGAGATAGTAATTTAATACTTGCAAACAAATTTGATTAAATGGGAAAGAATCAAGGGATAACTTCTTGTTTGTCAGTTCTTTCCTGAAATGAAACCCTTCAAATCTCTGATGAACAAGTAATGG
This sequence comes from Gallinago undulata, assembly GCA_026546715.1. Taxonomy (NCBI): domain Eukaryota; kingdom Metazoa; phylum Chordata; class Aves; order Charadriiformes; family Scolopacidae; genus Gallinago; species Gallinago undulata. The sequence goes on from JAOTQQ010000079.1 coordinate 25,115,917, forward strand.
GTTTTTTATGACCACTGTCTTGAGTTGATGGGGATTCCAGCTGTTGGTAATTACATTGTATATTAGCTGATATTGCCTCAAATTTCACTATCTTGCATCATACCAAACAGACTCTGTTTATAAACACAATTCTTTCTCAGCTGCTTTTTGTCCTGACCAGCAAAACCATAAAGGTTAGATGGATTATTTAATATTTGTTTCTGTCTGTATTTGGGTGATTGACATCCATATGATATCCATATTTTTGGACTCAGCTTTGAGAGTCCAAAAATTGTTCAAGACTTTGTTAAAAGTTTGTATCTTCAAATTAATTTCATTGTTTACATGAATACTTCACTTTCTCTATTTGTTATGCTTTGAAACAGACTGCATAATGTTATGGGATGTTGCAGTCATTCATTTACTTGTACTTTAGAGTTGTAATTACATGTGTATAGTGTTGTCTGTTTACACTTGTGTTATTGTGTATCTGCTGATACAAACTGATTGAATTTTGCATCTTGAAACTGCTTGGGCCTCTTTTTTTCAGGCTACATTAAAATTTTTCCAATGTGTCAACTAGGGATACTGCTCTTTCCTTACTGAATACCTCTTACTGAGGCTAAATGAAAAACTGGCAGGTAATGTGCCATATCCACTGGTGGCTTCTTTAGTTTGGGAAGGCTTTAGGTATTTAGGTGAATAGAGCTGCTGATATGTTGGCATGGGTCTTATAGCAGGATACGCTCTTTCCTCATTTCCAGATGGTACAACAGTGTAGAAGACAACTGAAATGAAAATGTGCTTACAGTTCCTGTCTGGCAGGGTGAAAATGACTGCAAGACATTTTATGGCCTATTTGCCAGTACTTATCACTGTGTTATTTTTCTCTCCCCCCACAGAGGCAAGCAAACTTGTCATGTCATATGTAGCTGCTGTGTGTGGAAAAGGGGCAGAGGTTAATCAAGTAAAAGAACAACTTTTGCAGTCAAATCCAGTTCTTGAAGGTAAGAATCTCATACAGCATTTATGAGCATATTACCTCTGCTTGTATCAGTGTTCCTGCCGAGCTGGGTTGGAAAACTGATCTGTTGTTATTTCATTGTGAATTAGTGTCCAAGCCCATAGGAGATGCTTTCTGTGGGGACAGCTACAAGATTTTGTTCACTGATGGAGAGGTTTTCTTGAGAAGAAAAATGTCTTCCTCATGAAGGGAAAGCTTAGGAAGTTAGGTCATATTTCCCAGACTACTTCTGCTCCTCTCTGAGGGCATACCCTTTCTTCACCCTGCCTTGGTGATGCTTAGTTGTATCAAAAGACTTAACTTCAGTCCCTCTGATTCATTTCCTTCCAGATTATATTATTATAGTCTCTAGTAAACAAATGAGGTATGTAAAGCACTTTTTTTCTTTTAGAAAAAAAGGGTGAAGAAATGGATCTTAGAAAAAACTAAGCCAATCCATATGCATGCCTGTTCCCTGAGACTTATTGTTCTCTGGGTCTGGTGACTGTTGGCCTGTCTTCCTGACAACTGCCTTTCCTGCTCTCCCATTGAAGACTTTTTTTTTTAATTAGTCATTTTAATTTAAAGATGCTGGCTGCCAGAAACAGGATCTTCATTTTTCCTGGAGATAGGATATATGATCCCCAAAGCTTGCAGTTTTGTCCCATTGTCTAATAATTGCCTTCAGAAGTGGCTTGGTTAGAGTTGACTTATTTAGGCCTATTGTGTTGATTCCTGGTGCAGCCTTTCTCACAGTTCTTTTAAGCTATTATGGTGCTAAGACAAACTGCTGTACAATGATTTTGCATTATGTCCGGATGATATGAAGTGTTTGTAAGACTGTTGAGTATCAGCATTTTATTTATTGCCTAGCTATCTATATGTATATGTGATGATTTGGAGTCTGTAGGGAGCAAGCACTCTACATGAGAGAATGGAGGGGGAATAAAAAAAGGGGGAAGGGTATGCAAAACTGGGCTGAGAGCAGTGAACGGGATGGGTAAAATGTCGTCATCGACTGTGCAAACCCCCTCAAAATTGTAAACAAAGATTTGTAAAGAAAGGATGAAACGTTAAAATTCAAGAATAATAAAAATGCTGGATAAGCCTTTCTTTGATGATCAGATAGGTTCCGCTTAAAGCTGAATAGGGGGATTGCTAGATTCCATTGTTTTGGATTCACAGAAAAGAACTGTGGTGCTTTTATCACTGTCCTGGAAGGCAGATTTCAAATCTAGACAGTATGGGAAGTATGGAGGTTTTCCTTGCCAAAGCTGGATTGTTCCCCAGGGACTGCCAAATGTATTGGATTTCTTGTTTGTTTGCAAATCTTTGTTTTAATGCAAGAGAAATAGACTAAGCTTACAGAAGAGTGCCTTATCATTTTAAGGCATTATTTGTTCTACTTGGTGTGCTGGTAACTGACTGTTTAGCTTTTTGGAAGGTAGGATACTGGATTATTCCATGAGGCTGCTGCACAAGCCTGGTTGCTTATATATATTTTAGACAGAAATTAAGCATTTGTGGTTAGATTTATTTTTCTTTGGTTATGTAGTTCTGTTTTGGTTGAGCTTCAGTGCAAGAAAATGACATAAATGTTATATATGCATAATTTGTCTTATGGGGTTTTTTGTTTTAAACTATAGTTGCTACTGTAAATTAACTTTTAGAAACAATGAACATAAGGGAAAACTGAGGAATGTGTCTCATGCTTTATAATGAAACGTTTGTCCTTGATTCTGTGCAGTTATAAATGACTCTACTGTTCAGCACTGAGTTTAAGAAAATGCAGCTCAGAGATTTGGTTGTTGAAAAGATGATTTATTGCAGGGCATAAAGATTTTTAAAACAATTCTTTCACTTATCCTTGGCCTTCAGGAGCAACAAACTTTTCCTTTTGGCTTCAGTTCTTTGATCAAGAATAAGTTTACTGATGCAAGTTTGTTGAAGCTAAAAGCATGTATTTATTTCTGTCCAAAAAACATTGGCTTGACTTGATCTTTGAATATATATGTGCTATATAAATAAATACTGGGATAAATAAGGTCTCCTGTTAGAGTAGGAGTGCTATACTCAATAATGTAGGGGATACTCCTGTTGGATTCGACGCACTTTGACAATGTGTGGTGTTTAGAGCTTAAATTGTCCTCCAGTCCGAGTTCTTGTCCTGCCTATGTTCTAGGCAGGTGGCCGCCCATCTGAATCTAGCCTGGGGAAGTCCCTTCTTGTAGAGTTTTCATTGTCAGAAAACTTGAGCTAAAGAAATTAAACCCAAACTATTCAAAAAGCTAGCTTAGGTCAATCTGAAGAGTGTGCTAAACTTAAATTGTAAATTAGACTTATTTCAGCTGATTAATATTCAGCTTAAGCTAGTATATAGGCGTTGGAATAACGTAAGTACATCAGTTTCAAAGCATTGATTAAACTGTCCTGTGCAAGCAATTTTACGTTTCGTTCTGTAATTTTCTCTGTTCTGGCCTCCATCTTTTACCATCTTCAGTTTCTGAATTCACTCTGAATTGAAGTGAAAGAAGTATTTCCTATATTTAAAGTTATTTGGACAATAGAATTTTAATTTTGATGATTCAAAGCCCAGGGATATATGCTTAATCCAGGTGCAGTTTTGTCTTGGAACCATTTCCCTTTGTATGTTTTTCTTTCACTTTTTTAAACAAAGGAAGTGTTGAGACAAAACTTCTTTGGACTTCCGTAGGTGTTTTCTCATTTACGATCATGTCTGTCACACTTTGTCTATCCCCAGTGACTGATACCCATACAGTGAACAGGGTATTGTTTCTCAGCAGTCTAAGATTCCTTTAAATATCTAAGCCGTCATAGATATTTTAGCATTTAAATATATTTTTTTTCTGATTGGTTTGGTTGTCAAATTTGTTTTTCTCTTTCTCCAGCTTTTGGAAATGCCAAAACTGTGAGGAATGACAACTCCTCTAGATTTGTAAGTATTTTCTTTAGGGCTGAATTTGAATTCCATTTAGGGGAGCATGTTGCATTGTTTTTTTTTTTTATGTTTTACCTTGTCAGCCACCAAGACATCTGTAAGGAGGAAATGAATAATTTGGAGAAAGAACTTTCTGGTAGTCTGAGGACTGTGGTATTAGGAGAAGGAAAACACCTTCAGCAGCAATCAGTATTTCATTTTTTACCTTTGAGCATGTTCTCCTTCCCCACTGTGCTACTACTGTGTCATTAGCAGCCACCCCTCTTTTAAAAAGATGTTTCTCCTTCTTGCCAGAAATCTTATTGCTTTCTGATGTGGGCATATTGCTCTATTGAGACTTAAAGTAGAGGCTAAGAAAAAAAAAAAAAAAGAAAAAAATTAGGATGTGACAGTCTGTGACCGGATGAAAACATAATTACAGTGCAGCTGGATTCTTTAATTTTCTGGCACTGGTGGCTTTAAAGTCAGTGACCATGTGCCTAGCCATGTGTTTAGCCAGTCAATCTTTCTGCATGGTCTTGTTTTCCATCCACATGTATACATTTTTTTGTTACAATTGCTACTGTAGGTTCTCTTTTTCATTCTATGTTGTTTCAAACTGTGTTTACAACTTTAGTTTTAATATAAACATTTGTAATATTTCTTTCTTGCTTATATTCTTTATAATCAGCTGCTTAAATTCAGGCTTTTTTAGCATGAAATGGAATGTGAAATTACAGGTATTAACAATTGGCAAAAAAGAAAAAAGTTAAAGCTGGAGTTGGGAGATTCAGAAGTGTGAGTACTCATCACAGTTTCTCCTGCTAAAATGAGAAGACAATGCAACTCCAACTTGCCCAGTTGTGTGCAGAAGAGTAATATTGTGGGATGAGTAAAGTAGATAACAGAAGACAAACTAATACACTGGGAAAATGGTGCATTGCAAATAAAAGCAAATGGATGAAAGTCTGGGATATCGTGGCACTGGAGAATGGGGTTTTTTCCACATGGGAGGCTTCTCTCCTCTTCCTTTCTGAGTCTTGAGTGTTGGCGATATAGTTCTGTTCCACATGGCTATAAATGCTCCTTCTGCAGCTGTTGAGCCTTTGCTTGTGAACTGAACAAAGGGTCTTCATCACAAGGTCAGAGCCAAAATTTGAGGCACTGTAGAAGATATTTTTGGATAGAAAGGGTAGAAAGAATGCAATTACCAGAGTTGGCATACTACAGAAAAGAGGAGACAATGAAGAGGAGAAGCAAGCTGTTTGCAAGCAGAAGTCTATCCAGGACAAAGTGCAACCAACTACTATTTTGCCTTTCAAGTCCTTGCTTATAAACACAAAGCTAAAAATACTTTTGGAAACATCCAGTTGGCCCAGTCCTTGGGAAATTAAAATTTAATTATCTGATTTAATTCTTTATCTCAGAAATTTGAATCGGCTCAGAATTAACTTCAAACAAGAAAGTACAAGTACTGTCCTGTCTAGCCAGCCTTAGCTGGCAGCAATGAGAATAGTTTTTAGAGTCAAGCCTTTCTTGACAAATACCCAGTAAATTAGAGAATATCTTTGAGGTAGTCAATGTGAAGTCCTTGCTTTTTATGTCCTGTAATTAAAATCAAAAGGCAAAGAAAAAAGAAAACTCTTCTTAAATGCAGTGAATAAGGAAGTATAAACACAAGGCTTCTCTTTTCAATAGGTTGGTTTTGTCTTCTGTTAAGTAAGCACCAGAGGGTGGTGAAATCATTTCTGCTCATGGTTTGTGGAATTTGTTTAAATTACTATCAGTGGTTTTTATCTTTCTAAACTTCCTTGCCAATGTGAGCTGCACTGCTTTTGCCTTTTCTACACAGTCTGGGTCTGTCCATTTTGCCACTGTTAAAAGTAGCTCTTACTACATTAAACACTTGTCATATAAATTAAAATGATGCAAAGGCCAGAGCAATCTTCTGTGATGTGGAAAAGTCAAACAGAAGTCAAGGAAACGCACTGCGGGCAGTACAGCTAAAAATGAAATCGCTTTTGCAGTGACAGTCTGTTAATTGTTGCCTTTGGTCTCCTGAGTTACAAGGGAAAGAGTTCAGTGGGAAAAATCCATCACTTTTGCAAGGCAGGCACACGCTTAGGGACAGACACCCCATGATTACTTAACTGTAATCATTGCCAGCCAGTCCTTAAATCCAAACTGAACGGCTATTCTTCAGCTGCCTTCATTCACACTCCCACAAGATTTTACACTGAAAAAATAATACTGCATAGAACATAATTTCTTCCTGCATTCTTATGTTAATAAGCCTGATAATACCTATGTGGCCACAAGTACTGTTTGGTGTTCTTGGTCTTCTGGTGAAAGTTTGTATAACATGCTTTTTGGTTGCATTGCAAATGTGATTAAAGCTTTTCTCATGAAAATCTCTAGCTGTGATAGTGCAATTGTCTTAGAATCTTTGAGTCATTTTCTGTTTTTCAGAAATTGATGGAGTGTACATGAGGTTGCCAGATTGTTCTTTTAACCTGTAAAAATGACCAACTAATTTCTTTAAAAATGCCTTGAGAAGTTTTGCTTAAACAGAAACTATAGTCTTAAAACATATTTCTTTCACAGGGAAAATACATGGATATTGAGTTTGATTTCAAGGGTGACCCACTTGGAGGAGTTATAAGCAACTGTGAGTACTAATCTTGGTATCAGCATCTTAACACCTTAAAATGTTTTGTTCAAAAAGGAAGATGGTTAAATTATTGAAAAGATCAGCTGTGTTTGTCTAATCGAATATTTCTCCATTATGTGATAAATTCTGCTTTTTAATCTTCACATTTTCACGCTGAATAGCGTACCTTAGAGTAAATGAAAACAGACTTGAAGAAGTAAGCATGAATATAAATGTACTGTATTGTTTAAAAGGTATTGAGTAATGTTTGTGGGTTCATGTATTGTCTCTGAAGCCGGTGGCAGATGGGTAAGGATGTCTGAGGCTCTTTTAATACTTGAATCCCCCAGATCAGTCACGTTATTTGTTTTGATGGGTTGTGTATTTAAGGTAGGTGATGTCTGAGATGTGATGTTTTGTAATTCTTAAGAGTGATACAAAGTGTGTGTAGATCACCATGAGGTGGGTATGTTTATTTGGAATCAAAGTGTTCCATACTAGTTTTGTCACACTTCACAGTGTATGGAAAAGGTGTAGGAGAGAGGATGAACAGCTGTTGAGTTTAGGGAGGCAAAGGTGGCCTCAGAGCTTGGTACTTCATGTGAGGATGCTGCTACGAAATGTATAGCAATTCAGAAATTTTAACCAGATTTCTGTGGGGAAGAAAGAGGCTGGGAACTGAATGCCAGCCCAGGATGATTTGACTTGCTCTCCTTTCAAGAGTTTAAATGCAGCTTTTAAAAGAAATTGCTCTTCTATGCTATATAAAACTTTGTTTGTTTGCTTTTCTTATTTTTGAAAAGGGATGGAGGGCAGTGAGTGACTATACTAGGTGTCACTGACCTAGTCTTGACCTCTCTTCCCTCTCAGCCAAATTCATCACTGTTTCTAAAGACTGACTTTTGACTCCATTGGCATTTAACTGGTTGTGAAATGATGAGAATCATTCAAGGTGAACTGAACTCTCCATATATAATATAAACATTTTAAAACATTGTGAAGAATTTTATGCATAAATACAGGCTTTGGTTTTCTATTCATAGGGCAAACATTTATTCTGGACGAGGTCACTTTTTGGAACTGTGTCTGAAAGAGCACGATTTTTGTGACAGTAGATCTTGAAACTCAAAGCAGTCACTATTTAAGTATTTATGGCTATCTATTAACTTTGACATTTGGTAGTAAATGAAATTAGAGACCAAACATACTCAGCGTATTCACCGATAATTAAATGAGAACAAAAAAAGTTGTAGCAGGCTAGTTGTCTTTTTTATTTCTTTTTATTTCACATTCAAAATAAATACATAAAAATTAGCCCTCCTTTTTAGAGTGGACATTCAACAGTTTGTCTTTGAAAGTGCTGTGCTGAGTCATCTAATTAAAATATTGTGTCATATCAAAAGGCGATCCAAATAGTTACTCTATAGATTATCTGCCTTATAAATCTTTGCATGGTGTAATTATAACATTACATGTAATTATAATGATGTGATTACATATATAATGAAGGGCAGACATTTTAGATCTTCCTAAAAGATGCCTATTTTAGGCATTCTCCCTGTCTTCTCACATTTAATAAATATCTTATAGGAAGAAGATGAATTTAAATTTAAAAATAAAGACCTTATATGTAAGCCCTGTTGTGGAAAGGATGTTACTTGTTGAACTATGAAAAACCCCATACTTGCAGGCTATGTCACAAGTAAATACTGAGCTCCTGTAGCTGTGTGTTAATGTATTTCATTTTTGATTTAACGTTCGCAAAATTTGATAGTCCTTTCATCTCTCTTTAAAGAGAGTTTGAGTTCTGTACAGTTTAAGAAACAAGTTTGTTGTCTTGCCTGATCTTTTCCACACATTTGCAGCATTGCAACAGAAATGTTTCTGTTGGGAGGTATCACCACTTTGGAGATATCAGGGGCTTAAATTCTTTTATGCTCCTTAAAATTTACTCTAGTTTTAGTCGAATTTAAGGGTTTAAATCTTCTTAATTTGCCAAGTAGGAAGAAGTGCTGAAGTTTCTGATCCTTAAAAAGAAAATATAATTAGTTTGTTCATAAATATTCTTTGCTTTCTGACCACATGCTGGTTTGGTGCTAACAGGATGTGAAGACAATATAATAATATTTTGATTAAACTTTAGTAATTGTATCTGATGAGCTTGATTTCAAAACACCAATGAAATTAGTGGGTTTTTTGGATCACATCCTATGTCACCAAGCTGTATTTTGTACTATGAGAGGCTAGAAGCAGACGCAGCGAACGTGTATTTTATTTTGGTGGCAAGAAGGGTGATGAAGACAAGCTACTAATTTTATCAGACTGGTAGACAAAGTAGAGATCCATTATACTAAAAGGTCTTTTTTGGAAATGTTCTGTAGTTTTGTTCTACTCTAAAATGCTACGAATCTCTGTGATGTGCTTGTCAATCTGCCCGCATCCCTTCGTGTAGTGGCTGATGCTGTTGTGATCTTCTCTTGGGCCATTCTCTGGTGTCCTTCAATGAGCTCTTATTAATGACAGGGGTTAACCTACAAGTGAACCTTTCACGAAATAGAGCTAGAGGGTAAAATTATCATGACAACACATGTCTCTCCCATCCAGTTTGCATGGAATGGTATGTTCCATTCAGTACAGCGGTTGGTTCATTGCATTGAACTGCTGTGTTCCCAAACTGAAGATAATTTTACAGTTGAACAGCATAAAATACATATAGACTCATTATATTACATAGCTCCTCAGAGCTTGTCAGTCTGCTGATTTGTAAGGTATTTGTCATATTAATATGTCATGATCAGTCATAAATAGAAACTGAGTATGGAAAATTTGAGGTGAGTATGATTTATGCAATCTTTAAGTATATTACTTCAGTCAGGAATTTTTTCCCGTTAGACTACAAAAGAAAAATGATTTCATGTAGCATGTGTTGTACTTTTTTGATACTATGTCGGTGGCAACTGAGACATAGCGGTGAGCAGAAGGGTGAATAAGGGCTGAGAAGCTGAGGTATGTGGTAAGCCTGAGTCATTTGAATCCTCCCTTTTTGTTAGTTTTCTGTGAAGATCCCAGCTGGTTTTCCTAATGGGTAGGAGATGCTGGAATCTGTGTAAGGTGAGGCGCACAGCATAGTGCTAGCTAACAACTAGCCCAACTATTCATGAGCTGACCTGATTCACATGTGTGGGGTTAGGAAGCCCTAATTAGTCTTGAGACCTCTTCTGAACACTAAGCCCCTGCTGTATTCTCACCAATGACAAACACCAGTCCCTGCTCAAAGTTACACTGAGGCTCTAAAATGCATTTACAAACAGGTAAATTGAGTATGAGGTGTAACTGCTTGTCCTGTCCTCCCGTGGGGTGTTTATGGTTGCTGTTGTTGCAGTGAACACTCCTGTCAATGCTTATGTGCTTTTTCCAGAGCACTTGTGAAGAAAGACAGTTGGAGTGTTGGGTAATTAATTTCTTTCACCTGGGCATAATATTGTAGAAATAAATTATGGAAACTGTCAGTATTATTGTTAGTTTTCCATATATTACAACTGCCTGGTAGTAGGGATGGGAGCAGGAGAAAGGTAGAAAAGAAACTACTGTTCTTCTGTAATTACAGAATAATATGTAGTTCATGTAAAAATGGGTGTGTTTGTTTTTAAAGTGATAGGTGATAATTGCAATAATTTTGACAGCTCTAAAATGTGATGCTCTATCGACAGATGCTGCATCTGCTTTGTACTCCAGGTGACATTTGTGTGCACACTCAGTTGGTTAGTTTTGTGACTGGTTTTGTGTACACTAAATTTTATGGTTGAAATGATTTTGCATAATACAGTCCAAAACCATTCACACTTGTAGTTGTTTAGACCTTTTCAAAAATAGGAATCATAAAATAGCTTTCCCAGAATATTTAATAAGTCGTAAGTATTCTATCTCTTTGATATTTAATGTCTTAAATTTTCACGTGTCACCTGGGATTTCCTGCTGAAAGATATCATCTAATGCTAAAAAGCTAAGTCTTTACTAATCAGCCTAAGCGCTTCGGTGATTTAATGATTAACGAGAAGACAACAGTGATGCAGGTGAAGTACAGTATATATATAATGCCTGCTTTTGAAAAGCCTTTTTTAACTGGCACAGTGTACTTAAAGTCCAAATAAAAAGTGATTAACGAAGGACCTTGGTTTGCCTTCTTTTTCAACAACAACATCAAAGAAACCTATGATGTTTATTGAAAGCAACACATTTTTAAAGTTACTGAAGTGATAATGATAACTTTACAACTTGTTTGTCTTTACAACTTGTTTATTTTAAAAGACAAAAGTAATTGCCCACTCACTAAGGAATCAACAACTTGGGCTGTTAATTTTAGTTATGTGATTGCTGTTAGTGATCTCCTTTGCTCAGGGAAATTTGCACAAATTTTACAATTAGACATTATGAAGAGATGCTTATGCTTGTTGATTTATTTATTTATTTATTAATCTTAACTTGTTCCACCATCTTCCTTGGTGTTTTTATTAGTACAGTTGCCACCATTTAGACAATGGCCTTGTCTAAAATAGGAAGCGTTAAAAAAAAAAACCCAACCAAACAGTACAAAACATTTTTATTTGCTCAATTTTAAACATCATTTATTACTTGAGTAATCAGGATTTAACACTCTTAAAATGTGCAATTGTATTTTCACTGCACGTACTGCCCATATAGAAGTTTTTGCTTGATAGAATTACAGATTGTTTTATTCAAGAGGACATCATTATAAACTTGGTGGGATAATGGGAAAAAGTTCCTGAGAAACCACCACTGTACTTTCTTTCTCATCGCTGCCTTTTTTTGATGGCAGCTGAACAATCAAGGTAGAAAACCAGAAAACATAATTTAGCATAATGTGGGTGTAGAGATAAGCTTCTGCGACTAGAAAATATTCTGCAACTTTGGCTGAATAGCTAAGAAGGTCCTTGGTCATGGCCTGCCAAACAGAATATGACGAAAACAAACTTCTCCTGGTTTATTCAGAATATACCCAGGTAGTGTCTTTTTCTGGTTTTAGTGTTTGCTATTCATTTCTTGAATGTTGATTCAATTTGTAATGTATTTGGAGAAATACAAAGATCTTAAATTTTTCTGCATCAATCAAGTTCGTGAGTCAAGTAACCAAAGAGAAATCCTGTAAATTTGTATATTAGAGTTTGCAGGAGTATTCAGCATCAGTTTATTTTCTTTTTTCTCATTTTTTTAAATTTGTTTTTTTATATTGAGTTCAGTTGAGTGGTTTAGCAGGTTGGATGTTTACACAGATCTCTTGTGTTTAAAAACAAATACTCTCCAGAACCTGCGGAATGTAGCTGGATTTTGAGTGATACGAATTGATGGATATTCAAACATTATGATTTAAGAAATTTTTCCAGGTTGAACCATTCCAAAACAATTTAATTTTTACAGTTTGATACACTCAACATGTCAAATGCTTCAGTTCAAGCGGGAGTGTTAGATAACACAGAAAGAATACCTAGTCTGTAAATATACCAGATGCAGTTCTGTATGTTCTCACTAGACAACCCTGTGTAGTCACTATACATAATTTATATAGACCATATAACAAAATGTGATATGGATAGAGTTTGGGGTTTTGGCCCGTGGAGGTTTTCGTATAGCTCAGCACCACCTGTCCACATTTGCCACTGTAAACACAATTACCGGGTGGATGCACGCAGAAACCTGCTGTACATCTTTGTGTCTTCTCTTTTGCCTGTTCGACCCACAGAATTTGTAGTCATGTGAGAGTTAACACAAAAGTTATTGGTTGTGCAGTTGTTGGTTTAAGTAAAATATACTTGGTTGATTTATTAAAATGCTAATTAGGGCAAACAAAGGGAAGGCTTTCTTAAGAGTAAGGCAGATCGTCTGGAGCTTTTCTACCAGTCTGATTTCAGACTGCGTGTGGGCATAAAAGAAAAAAAGCAGAAAATGAATACAGCTTTAAAAAGATCTGGTAATAGCTGCTTTGTTAAGGTAAATGCCTGATTTTCTATCAGTAACTGCTTTCTGGAGCCTGTTTGCTCAATTATGAAGGCTGACAGAATACGGAATATTTGGAGTTTGGAAAGCTGATCTAATTAGTTAATCTCCTGAAAACATATAAATAAGATAAACTGCACTGAGAAATCTAAGACAGTTATCCTTCTAACATAACTCATTTGATATATGCTCAAGAAACTGTTAAATCTGTTGAAGGCATGCATGTAATTAGGCGAAGGCTTACATACAATATTTTGACAGGATATGTAGCTGAGGTTTTATGGCAGCATTTGAGTAAGTTTATATATAGAATGTTTTTAAATTCAAATAAGCCAAACTGCTTCACAAACTGCATTACTTCCATATCCTTTGAAAATACAGCCATTTCCTGAAGTGTGTGTAGCCACTGTGGGAGCTGAAGTTGTCTATTTCTTTGAGATGAAATTTGGCTGCGATCTGTTCCACCACTTTCCTGGAGAATCTTAACAGCCAGCGTGACTCTGAGCTGCCTGGCACTCACCCTGCCTTTCTCAGCCCACGAATTAACATTTGGAGTTACAAACCTAAAACTAGAGAGGGTCAACTTAGGTACAGGATGACTCTGAGTTTGGACCATAGTAAATATGATGTAGAGTCTGAAGCAATGTGTTACAAGTCAGTTCGTTTCTGCTGTCTTCTCAGATTCCTACCCTTATTGTTAAGGCTTAGAAATGTACTCATCACTAACGGTGGTGGACAAAGCAAACTTCTTGTTAAGCTGCTCAATCAGTGCAGTGATGCTTTTCAAAGCACTGCTTTTCTGTTTCACTTTAAATGTCTTATGATGGAACTTCTGTCAGTCCCATTGGGAATTTTTTCACAGTCTGATGCACCTGAGGATCACAAAGTGCTACATGATGATTCAGTTTAAATTCTTCCTTTATTTGGCTTCCCCCTTTCATTTACCCGTTGTTTGTGTGCCTAGCCTTTTATCGTTTCAGTTCTTTTCAGACCCTCATCCATGCAATCATTCTTACCAAATCTTAATTTTGTGGTTGTACTGTATATTGGTTGGTGGCTTTTGTGCACGTTGCTTCCCTGACCTGAGTTTTCTTTGCAGCTCACACACTGCAGCTTTTATGAGTGTATTTGGCTTACAGTTTGCTCAAATAAGTTATTTGATAAATATGTGCTAATTCGATACATTGTGAGAATGTTTGTCCCTACCATTTATCATCTTCTAATTTGATGATGATATAAAGCAATGAAACAGGAAATGATAGGGGATTATATTCATATTGAGCTGTTTTGCTCCCACAGTCTTTTGCTGACCTGCGATTTGTTTGTTTAGATCTGCTAGAGAAGTCTCGTGTTGTTAAGCAGCCAAGAGGTGAAAGAAACTTTCACATTTTCTATCAGATACTGTCCGGTGCCTCAGAAGACTTCCTCTGTAAGTGTTGCCCTTTTGTTATTTTCAGATATGAGTGTTTTTTATATTTAATGTGCTGTTCCATGCACATACTCTTTTGTGGGAAATATGATATTGATTCATTTTTCAAATTATTGGTGGTAGTGGCAATAGTAAAATATATGGTTCGTTATTATCCAGATATCTGAGTCAGAATTTGCTTTGTGATGTATTATAAACAAGGAAGAAAGCCTATTCTTACTCAGAAGGCCTGTATTTAAAAGATCCTTAAAGAAAACTTAATCCTACTAATAATGACAGTTCTTGACAATACTGGTTCTTGGATAAAAGACCTACTAACAAGAATGCCGTTACTAATGATATATTTATTTGATTTATTAGGCAAACTCAAACTGGAGCGGGACTTCAGCAGATACAACTATCTCGGCCTTGATTCTGCCAAAGTGAATGGAGTGGATGATGCTGCAAACTTCAGAACAGTTAGGGTAAGAAGTAACTGGGGCTGGGTGTGAACCGCAAAAGGGTTTAACAGAAATGCAGGATCTTATGCCCTCGGTCTGGCCATTTGCCCTGGGCCATGAGAGTTGTCTTTTCTGAGTTGTTTCCAGAATGCCCAGCAATCTTTGTGCAAGAGTACAGCATGTTTGCACAGGGAAGCTTGGCTACAACTGGAAAATATAAAAAAAAAAAGTTTCTGGAGTATTCTAGTGGGAATACAAAAAAGGCACACACACCAAAAAAATTTAAAAAAGAAAGAAAAGAGAAGAGGAAAAAACCTCAAATACCAGACCCCTTGATCAGATCATGGAAAAGGTTATATTATGTAGTTGCTTATGGCAGTTATTCAGCTTCATGAACAAGGTGATGCTGACAAAGCTGAAAGAAAAAAAGGGATAGGATCATTCTAAAGATGATTTACCATGATGGTTTTGCTTGATTGTACTCAGTGACAGGAAGAATACAGGGCCCCGTTAGCCAGTGTGTGAAAATTTATTTATTTGGAAAGTTACTGGCTTTTAAAACAACAAGGAGGACTGAGAAGACAGCAACAGCTGTTTATTTGACTATGAAAAATTGAGTTAGGTTATAAACTAAATTCATTGGCTAAAAAAAAAAAAAAGTACTGCATTTGAGGAACCCACAAAATAAATGAATTATAGAAGTGGACCGGACTGACACGCCAGCTCAATTACCAGACCTTCTTTAATTTGTCTTTTATATTAAAATACTTACTTATCTAAGTGTAGTAATTATATCGTGTTCTTTTTCTAGTAAAAGTGTTCATAAAACATTTCCAGTTTATGCTAATGCAGATAAATGGTGAATTTTGCAAGTATGATCTGTTTAAATGTAGATTCTTTTATCTCACAATTTTACCTGTCCCCTTTACAGAATGCAATGCAGATTGTTGGTTTTATGGATCATGAAACACAGTCTGTTTTTGAAGTGGTGGCAGCCGTTCTGAAATTGGGAAATATTGAATTTAAGCCTGAATCTCGTGTGAATGGCTTAGATGAAAGTAAAATCAAAGATAAAAATGGTAAGATGAGATAAACGACAGGAGGGAAAACACCAGTTTGTCTGAAGTCATTACTAATTTTGCCATTTCTGTAGACATACATTCCTTACAGAGGAATTAAATTAGTTTGTTTCCAAAACTCGCCCACAGGCAAATATGGGTTGAATTCTGTGACATTTCAGTCACTTTGTTTGAAATTCCAAAAGTGATTATTTTCTTTCCCCCCCCTTCATTCACACTTTCTTCTGAAATATTAAATGGGACTAAGCATTCCTGTAACTGCTTGGTTATTCTGCAGCAGAGGCCTCTAGTTCTTTTAGAGTAGGTTATTTCTGTCTGCAATGTTAGATTAATTTAGTCATGTTTTTGCAGTTGATGCATTTTGAAAGTTCATTTATTTTCATTTGAAACATTTTCATCAGGAAAAGTAGTCTGTGATAAAAGGAAGAAAAATTTCTTCACAAAAATAACCAAAGAGAAAGTGCTTTCAAATCTAATAACTCTGTTTCCTCATGCTGTGTGTATTTTTAAAAAATTTGCTTGTCAGGGTAGCAGGAAGAGTGTGGATGGGGGACACCTCTGTTGAAGAAAACCTGTTTAGGGAAAATACTGAACTACTTAAAAGCTAATACTGTTGTTGAAGAAAAAGCAATGATACAAAAGGATTCATTCTATTTCCACTGTCCGTTTTCATGCTAGAACTTAAGGAAATCTGCGAGTTGACAGGTATAGACCAGTCCGTATTGGAAAGAGCTTTCAGCTTCCGGACGGTTGAAGCCAAGCAAGAGAAAGTTTCAACAACACTAAATGTGGCACAGGTAAAAGATCTCTTGATTTTAAAAGAAAGAATCATTTAAAGTGGCCATTTATTCTACGTGGTTACCATAACTGCCCAAATAAAAATTGCAATAGGCTGTATGGAATAGAACATTTCACTTACATAAGTGTGTTTTTTCTTCAGCTATTTCTAAGTGTTCAAATATACTGGATGTTTTGGTTTTATGTATGCATTACCTCAACAGGGTGAGGGATAGGAAAATGCTGCAGAGAATGAAAAAACGAAACTGTTCTCCATAAAACGCCTGTTGAAAGTATTGTGGCAGACTGTTTTCATTTAGAGCAACTGGTGCAATTTCATGTGAGTTGTACGCCCCAGGCTGCTGGAAAACTTCTGCTGCCGGTTTATCTTTCTGTAATGCTGCAGAGCCAGTGTGATTGCCACCTGTGTCTCATCAGCTCAGGCTAGCAGGAATGTCGTTTCCCTAACCACAGCTGCTTAGTCCCTTTAGGACTAAGGAATCCCCTTAGGATTAGGATGGGGATGTGAGTCTTTAGAGGATAGCGAGCGGAGCAGGAAGGGAGTTGAAGTGCCCTGATTGCAGCTGCTGTTCCAGCCAGCCAGTGCCCGGGAAGGCAGAGGGATGCAGCAGCAAGCCACCAGCGCTGCCTGAGCCATTCTCCCTCTTTTCATAGCACCTTTAGGATATGGCAGTCAAATAACAAGCTTGGGATTAGCCCAGCATTTGTAACATTTTTCTTTCTTCTCTTTAGGCTTATTACGCTCGTGATGCTCTGGCAAAGAATTTGTACAGTCGTCTGTTTTCTTGGCTTGTTACCAGAATCAATGAGAGCATTAAGGTATTGTTGTTTTGTGCCTGTAAAAAAATCAATAGAAATCCTTTAAATTAAAGTGGACAGTAAAACTGTATTTGCCAACTTCATTTTTCATGGTTGTACAGTGTTACATATGGTATGGGTGAATAACTGTATCACAGCTCAACAAGCTGCTGTCTAACTCTTTTTAAGCTTATGAAAATAGGTTAAGTGTATTTTGTTTTTATTAGTTTATGTTTCAGTTTACAGAATTTGACACCCTACTTATGAGATACTTGGGAATCACAAAAACTAATGTATGAAATGTACAGATGGCTGACTCGATGTTTAATTTTTTTTAAAGGCACAAACAAAAGTGAGAAAGAAGGTAATGGGGGTGCTGGACATCTACGGCTTTGAAATTTTTGAGGTAAGACCTTTATAACGCCAAATATCCAAAGCAGAGGGTTGTTATTAAAGCTTAATAGAGTAGTTTATGAATGTGTAATCAGAATACATGTAATTTGAATCGTGTCATTTCTGACCAAAAAACCGCTAGAAAAGTAAGCCAAAGAGAGATGTCTTAGCATGTCTGGCAAATGAAAGAAAGATTTATGAAAGCCCAACTTGTGTTTTTATACCATAGGTAAATAAATATTTATGATGGGCAAAATAAATATATTTTGTTGTGACATACGTTCTGAGCATAAGAAAAATCCTGGCAGTGTCAGTTCTGCCCTGAGGCATTTTGTGGATGCCTTTGAACAAGCTTTGTATCTTTTAAAAAACACAACAAAGACTATACATTTTAAATTAAACAAGGAGTTATATTCCATTTTATTTCAATTCACTTAGATAAATAATCTGTACTGTTTCCTAGGTAATGATCTGTGGCTCACTGCTGTTTGTTTATGATAGTATTTTTAGACTGGTGGTATTCTGAAACAAAAAACTAAATGAGGAATTTTTAATTGGGTTAGAGAACACTAGGAAGAAGGAGTTTTCATAAATCTTACTCTGACAGTTTATTTTAAGAGATTTATAGATCTCGACTGGAAACTGTATATAATGTTTAAACTAGAAAGTCAATTGAGGAGAAAAATCAGTAGAAACCTTGCAATCCTTACTCATTTTCCTACATCCTTCTTGAAAATCCAGGGAGTGTGTTTAAGCTGTGTAGATGATGGGAATAATCCAGACAAGTAATTACATATGGGAGGGTGGTGTAAGCTTTATTTCAAAAGCATAGCATCAAAGTATGTGCAAATTAACATGCCCCGACAAAGAGGAAAATAAAAGCTGATGCTTGCTTCAAGGGTTTACTCAGCTAGGCTGTATTGTTTGCATTAAACATAAGAGCATATTTATGAAAAGATATTGCAAGTGGTCAGGTGGCTGAATGCAGATCTCCATGCCAGATGTCTCTCTGGAGCTGGTCCTTGGTGTACCTTTAGAAAGCTGGACACTAGAATAGTACTGCTGACATCTTTGGGCAGAACTCTTGTCCTCACTCTTTCATGTTTGATTAAGGATAAACACGTAGGATGAGGTAGAAGACGGAAGCTTGTGCTAGCACACAAGCCAACTGAGTAATCATGATTGTGGGATGGTGTCACAGAAAAAAGGTTGTTTTACACATAGAATTCCATAGAATTCCATAGTTCTTCAACATCTTTGGAGGTCATAAAAGCAGTTGTATTTTCACAGAAGAAAAATGTAAAAATGAGGCTCTTTTCACTTACCTTACATACTGAATTTAGCTTTCCTGATTTATACAAACTCAAAAGCTTTAAAACAATACAGGTAGTTATTGTTCAGTCCTTTAAATGCTGAGTACTGGTTCTAGTGAAAAAGGTGTGAAAGGTTTGCCTTGAGACTTGAGAGGATCAAATTCATCAGTATGTTCACACAAGACCAGACGGTTCCTCTCATGAGTTAGGACCTGTGGTGAGGGCACTAGCCAAGCAGCTGGGTTCAGCAGCACAGAAATTAATTATTTCTGAACATTCAAAATGAAATTCACGTATTATGCCAGAAACATACATGGCTTGTATTATACTCTATTTTAATCTTAAGACATTTGAAAAGAAACTTGATTGCTTTAGTTTTCTAGAGATAACTAGTACAGTTACAGTCATTGGGACTGCGTGGCAGTGTTGTAATTCAAAGGGTGAATGGTAGAAAAAAAATCCATCAGAAAATCCTGAATCAGCTGTGTTTCCAGTACTGCCCACTTAGCCATCCCTGTGTTTCCAGACAAGTTAATTTTATAATGAGAAACTGGTGACTTAGTTGGATCAAAACAAAGATGATATTCAAAGGCAACAGAAAATTTATTTTCTATGCAGCTCTAGTTGGAACAAAAGATGATGTTATGTTACAGTCCTTAAATTGACTAAAATAATTCTGTAATGAACACTGTGTAGACAAAGTGTATCTGGTCTTGTCATTGCTTGAATTGAATGTATGTATAAGGTCAATCAAGAGGATGCCTGCCAAATGTTTTGTGTTGAGTTTTGTGACAAATGGTTAAATCTTGCAAAAATTATTAAGGATCTTGAGAAAATGCTTACAAAAAGCAATTTTTGTTCAGAATACAAGCAACCACTTCACAGAAAATAGGTTGTTTAAAATTAATTATGTTAAACCAATCAATAAATGAATGAAATGTTAACACTGCACAATACAGTAACGCAAGGAAAAGTCAATAATGTCTTAAGATTTATACCATTCAAAATATAGTGGAATTTGGAGTGTGTGTTACATTTGTAAACGCAATGGCTAAACGTTCAAAATAATAGCTGAGGTGTAATTTATGGCAGGAACTGTATCCATCCAATTATAAATTACTTAAATCCACTGACTAGAGATGTGCAGTTCCCTTTTGAACCTAATTCTTAAGTCAGGTTTTTATTTCCTTGTCTGTTCTTGAAGGTCAGAACTAACATGATCTCTACAAAGAATGTTTTTTGACACAAATGTATTTGAAATACTTCCTTATCCATGAACATGTGCATTTTAAGCTTGTAAGCTATTTGATATGCTGAAGGTAAAAAGGCTTCTTTAATCATGTTTCTACTCAGGAAGCAGATAAGTTTATCATTAGAACATGTTTTTTGACCTAAAGTGTCCTTGTACCTTGGAGACAGAACATATCAAGAACCATAGAAGGTGTAGTAGGAGTTTTTTAAATACATGCTAAATATTTACACTTGAAGCTTAATACCATTGAAATAAGTAGCAAGGTATTTGTTTACTGAAGGGTGTTTTGGGGTTTGGTTTGGTTTTTTTTTTTCTTTTACCCCTCAGGATTGCTGAAAGAATAAACTAATGATGTTCTAGTTTACCTGCTTTGTCCTGAGGTTCTTAAAAGTTATTGGAATACATTATGGACTAGCCAGCTTCCACTGCCAAATCCATTTGCTACAGATTTTTGAGATTTTTGTTTTGTTTCATAATGAGCAGGGCAGACAGTATTTCTTGGGTTTACTCCTGTGTAGGATGACTCCCTAGACCGCCTTACAATTCCTCCTATAAGGAGAGTAATCCAGATTAATCATTCTGAAAGATCCTCCACTTCACCTTCTGACAACAGCAATCTTGTTCTATGACATGCAAATTGAAGCTTGTATAAATGAGATTATTTTCATCTGTTTTTGAAAGATTATTTTATTTCTACTGTAATTTCTACAATTTTCTATAATTTAAGATGAAGTTAATTTACAAAGTAACTGGAGGTTGAAATTTAACAAAGGAAAGATACTTGAGCATTGATAATCCTGGCGTACACTCTGGGGTTTGGTTCCACTAGTATTTTTATCAAGTGCAAACCCCATTTTTCAGACAGACACAAAAGCTATCCAAGAAAGCAGATTTAAGGACTTGACTGTCCAAAAATTCAGATTAGGGAATTTAAATCTATTGATATTCCTCAGCCTCTGTGAGTTTGGCAGATGTCAACAGCAAGCTTGGCTAAACAATCCACAAAACAGGCACTGTAAAGCTGTGTTTATTTTTGAATCCTGCCTTGCCCTTTGTGGTAAGCAGTGTGCTGGGACTGAACGTTTCAAAAGTGAAATGCTGAAATTGTGGGTGTTGGTGTGAATTGTCTACGGGCAAGGATTTAGGGACTAGGGTTAGTGTGAAAATGCAGACTGTGGGACTGGGTTGTCTGTGTAACACTGCTGGGGCTCGAGCAATGGACTGAAGCCTGACACGAATTGATCCAAGTATGTTTATCTACATTTTTGAGCAGCTGTGTGTATAGTCAGTCTGCAGTCTAGACTGTGATTTGAGATGGGGCAGGGATGATGGCTGGTGGCCATTTTTCAGAACCAACTCGACTGCAGAATTCCTGGGGTAGGTTTAGGGCTAGTCCCATTTTATTCCACATTTGATTCTGTATTTTTGGGCAGAAGCGGTTTCTGCATCTCTGCAAAATGTTGGGGTTGGGTTGTGGAAAGGGTGAGGTTTATGAAAAAGAAATGAAAGCTGTAGAAGGCAGATGACTGAGGGCCTGGCAGGTTTCAACAGAGATGAGAAGACAACTCATTCTGTTTGGTTTGGACAATTAATTTTCTGTTGTGTACATTTCCTGTGTAGATGAGGGCTAGGGTATGTAAAGATGAATGTCATGGAGCAAGTATGCCCATGGCAGGGAGGTTGGAACTCAATGATCTTTAAGGTCCCTTCTATCTCTAACCATCCTAGGATTCTATGATTTCTTCTTGCCTAGCCTTCAGAGATGAAATTGCCTGTCTGTGCTAGTTGGCTTAAAGACTTTATTCTGAATTTTCGGGCGCCACTATGTAGCTGGTCCATATGATGAAGCTAATGATTTGGAGTGCAGTTTTATGCAAGTTAAGGCTGCCAAACAAGGCTTATTCTTGAAATTTGCCCAGGCCTGAGAAGACAGCCTGAGAGTGTGAATGCTTTCTGCTCGATCCCTTGGTGGAGCAGTTTGTTTCATGTACTTTAGCCTGGCGAGAAGCAGAGATGCACCAGGGACAGAGCTGCAAAAGTAAAGGCTGCAGAAAGAGAGGGATCATTTCCATTGGGCCCTCAGGTATCTGCTGAGGTCCAACTTGAGGTGACGTGAATGCCTTGTTTTTGGGGAGGTATTTCCATAAACCTGTATGACAGTTTGGTCCAGTTGCTGAGTAGTTGCTCTGCCTTTTTCAGTCCTGTTCACTACATGAAGGAAATCATGTGAGCTCTGAGAGATTGCCACTGACCCAGAGACTTTCCCCCACCCCCCTAAGGATGATTTTACTTGAGAAGGGTCTAGTTATTTGCTAGAAAGATGACTTCTTAGAGAGAGAAAAAAAAAAAAAACACAGGGAGAAAATTTACTTATCAGGATCTTCTTTCAACTTCATCTTTTCATTTTTTTACCATTCTTTTAGTATGGGGACCCTTTCTTTGTGTCTTGACTTTGGCACTAACTCAGCCATGGATATCTGTTGTCTTGGTAGTTGCCTTAATCTCCAGACCATAACTTCCAGCCATCTCTTCTAGGCACTATACCTTGCAACAGATTTCCTTTTCAAAATTGTTCAACCCTTTTCTGATGCCTAACAGAATATCTAATCATGCAAGGCAAAGCGCAGGTTAGTGTGAAGGAGGAATTTTTAATCTATAATTGATCAACTACACTGCTGGCAGGTGTTATGAAAGAGGGGAGATTTACAGAGAGGGACCTTTGGTTGCACTCCTAGGTGCCATGGAGATTTTAAAATACAGTTAAAGCAATCATTTCCTTAAGTGCTAGAATGCTCAGAAACAGAGGTTCATCCCAGGAAGTTAATCACCATTTAATTAATCACGGTTTATTTTAAGTATTTAGAGAGGCTTCTTTTGCAAAACACAGGTTTATGAAGTAAATCCCACTGGCTTGCTGTTTTCAATGCAGGAAATATTTGAAATGCTGGGCAAATATAAACAAATGCTCTGCCTCAGTTTGCGAGAATAAGATTTTGCCCTAAGGCAGCTATTATGTCTTAGTAGAGGAATGGATAAGATTATATAGTAGGTTCTTGCTTATTTGTAATTCCTGTTGTTCCAGGCCTGTAATTTATCAGGTTGAATTTGTTGAAATGATTGTACCTGGGTTTGCCCGTGGATCTCACATGCATTGTGTGCACTGAATTCAGTGTGGTTTCTTGCCCTTTTAACTCCAAATTTGGTTTAGACCTGTGTGTCCAGCTGAGAGCAAGATGGATTTCAGAGTGCATGGTTCTCTACCAATGCCAGCAGCATCAATTGGGACCAAAACTGGTTGTGCTACACAAATATGGAAAATGGATAATCCCGAACTGCTTCCATTAGATGCACTAAAACATTGTCCGACTACATATATATAGAACATTTATAGTTAAATAATATGGCTCTGGTTCTTTGTCTAAAGATATATTTACACAAAAGCACAGAGTTTATTGTAGTTAAAGGCGATATTTTTCAATTAAGTTTGATTACATATCTTCACTAACATTGCAGAAAATAAAAAAATGTTGTAACTGGGTTGGCCACATGTAACTCATTGCTTTCTAAGATAAAAAGTATCTTTTTTTAAATTTTTTAAAAAATGCGTTTTGCCGGTTTTGCTGATTTTTATTTTCTAGCATTTATATTTCTTAGTTTCAACTCATAAACTTTTATGCTTCTGTGGTCATACATATCCCTATCCCCAGACACCACAGTAGGTTATAAATTAAATTTGCTGGTTGGTTTCACCATTACTCTCAGTGAAGTGAGCATGCTGGTCTTTTATCATCATTACTTTTGCCATCTGGCTTTGTCTCTAGAAGCCTCAGTAGTACTCTAGGGAGCTGATGGAACTACCTGGGATCGCCTGTCTGTGTTATGAGGTGGTCAGAGAATTCTGATGTCCAGGGCTTCGTTGATGTTGAAAAACAGTTATTTTCTGGGGTTATATGTGTTAGAGCAAAAGCGTCAGTGTCTCTATGTCTTTTCCTCCTCTGAAAGTTAATTTTAATGGCATTAGTTCTGTTGATTTCAATGGACTGTCTCATGACTGGAAATGTTTAAGTTGTTTTTTAAATTATGCTTTTCCATTAAATATTTCTCATGTATTTTTTAGCTGCATGTGTTCATATAAATATTTGGAAAGGTGTTGTGAAGACCTTTTTGTCAGTGTGGTTGTGAACTGAGCAATATGTAGATTTTTGAATTGGTCTCAACAAGAACTGGTGTGATTAAAGATTAAGAAGGAAGAGCAAATATTGAGAAACACCTTGTATAGGTATGATACTGATGATATAGCCGAGCCAGTAGATTTGGATGAACAACATATGCTTGATTTGGGGAACATAGGAAAGTCAATAGGACACAAGAAAATGGAACACTTAAACTAGAACTTTATTAGGCAGGTGAAAGACAAAAATTTAGTCTTACCTTTTAGTATGGAAAAGTACCCTCTTTTCAGTTTTAAGTAGGTTTCTTAGTTGCCTCAGTGTCTCTGGAAATGATTGGAATCTGGGTGCTCAAAAGTGAATTTGAATTCTCAATGGGGAGAGAAGGCTATAGAAGGTAGTTGGTTTTCATAGGAAAATGCCATTTTAGATATTTGGTGTTCGTAAATCTAATGCAGGAAATTACAATCTGCATCAGCATACTGACACATTATTGCCTGAGACCAGTAAGAGACTTTTAGCCTAATTTTAATTTTTTTAATTATTATTATTTTTAAAATATTTTTGTTTAGTCTGTTTGTTATTGGTATTTTACTGGTATAACAATGTAAAAGGTCAGGAACATCCATATATGTTTTTTCAGATGATTCCATGAAACACATAAATGGAATCTTCCAAAGAAGAAATTTAGTAAATTATTAAGGAACAAAAAAAAAATTTTCCTTAGACTTTCAAGCACCTGTATATAATTCACGTAATAGCGGTGGTTCAAAACTAGAAGGTTTTATCATTTCATGGTTGATTAACAACCTGAGTGAGTTACGATCTGCTTCTGTGTATAAGCACTATATTTTTGCATGGAGCAGAATTTTTTAGAGTTCAAAAACTTGCTATTCATGAAATGGCTGGTAGTTTGAAGGTTGCTAAAGACTAAAGCTGTATGAGCAAGACACCATTATTTGTGAAGTACAAAACATGGTGAAGTAGGCTTTGATAGTTTTGTCAGTGATTTTATCTACTTGTCTAAACTTATTGTTGCACCTGATAAAAGATTGAGAGGATAAGATGAGGGTGATTGGCTGATCTGTATCTATAAATTTGATACGACTTTAAGCCTATGTCAGATGACATTCTGACATTTCCCAGCACCTTTAATTTAATTTGAGAGACTGAGTGCTTTTTTCTTCCCCAAAGGTTATATTTTGTCTTCCATTGTAATTTCAAAGGGATAGTTTGAAACGCTGCTATAAAAATGCAGGGATTGAAGTGATGCTTTCAACATTAGAGTAGCAGAATTACAGCCTGGAAGAGAAGCTGGCATGTTTTCACTGAATTTCACTGAATTTCACTGAATTTTTGGAGTTGGAAGGGACCATAGAGATCATCTAGTCCAACT
>JAOTQQ010000079.1:25143895-25176169 GCA_026546715.1 Gallinago undulata
TTTTCTCAGTGGTGCCCAGTTACAGGACAAGAGGAAATGGGCACAAACTTGAGTATAAGAAGTTCCACCTAAACATGCGGAGGAACTTTACTGTGGGAGTGGCAGAGCACTGGAACAGGCTGCCCAAGAGGTGGTGGAGTCTCCTTCTCTGGAGACACTCAAAACCCGCCTGGACAAGTTCCTGAGCAACGTGTTCTAGGTAGACCCACTCTGGTGGGGGAGTTGGACTAGACAATCTCCAGAGGTCCATATGATTCTATGATTGTAAGAAAGAGGAAAAAAGAAAAAGATAAGAGGCTGTGGGGAGGAAACCCTGCAACCCTAAAGCCAAGAAGAGATACCCAGCAGCTATCCAAAATTACTCCTGATTGCAGTTATTTCTGCAGATACGTGTATGGAATTCTTACAACATTAATGACTCTTTCAAGCACTGGAAAGAAACACTGAAGGTGCTGTTCCCTTTTTCTTTGTTAGGGGTATTTTTAACCACTCCTCAGAAGGAGCACCTAGCCTCCAAACCCCACTCATTTAAGATAACATAGCCGAAGTGGTGAACCACAGCTTTTATGCTGCAATCCCGGCCCTGTTGTTTCTGGCAGCAAAACTTCAGTTGACTGAAGTGCGAGGGTTTCACCTGTGTCATCTAGGGGCTCGCTGTGGCCATTGTTTCTGTTGCTGACTTGTGTCCCTGTGGAAGCGTGTGCCTGGAATGCCGCATCCCTGCTCCCCTCACCAGTCCTGCCGTTTGGCTGGGATGGAGCGAGCTGCCGTGGTGGGAGCCGCTGAGCAGCCTTCCCACTGCCTGCCCCTCCTTCCAGGGTCTGCTCTCTTCCCTGGGCCCTTCCCGCAAAGGTTGACACGCATGCTTGCTCCCTAACCCAGTTTTATATAAATTAGCCTTTTAAAGGATTTTTTTGGTTTATAAGTTTCTTTTCATTCCCATCGCTTTTTGGGGCAGTTACACGAGCAGTTTGTCAGGGAGGAGGTGGGTTGACCTCTGGAGACAATAATCTCTTAACCCAGGCTCAGTTCCAACCAGAATAGCTGTTTGGGCCTCTTGTCTGTAGTGAAATAGGATACTTTATCTGCCACTGAGCGACCTGGGTTGGAAAAGAGTTAATGCTACCATCATAATTTTATTTATCAAGACCTACAGGAATCTACATTTTACACATAGGGCCAGATTAGCGCAGGCAAAACTTTTGTTGTTTATTCCCTGACACCACAGCCCTCCTTATGACCCCTCGCAAGGAATCGATACAGGCACATCATCAATGTAAACTGACAGAGTTTTTGTCTCTCCCAATGAAGGAACCCTCGGGGAAGGATTTGGTTTAAAATTTCCAAACTAATCTCATTCTCAATAAAATCTTACTCAAACCATCACATCGCAAAGCTGGAAGGAGTAGTTAATAGAGCGGCTTGTTGACTTGCAGCTGCTGCAGTAACTTACTCCAGCTGAGTTCCAGGGTGTTTACACAACAGCAAATGCAAACTTGTCTTATCTGACAGGACAACAGCTTTGAGCAATTCATTATCAACTACTGTAATGAGAAGTTGCAGCAGATCTTCATTGAACTTACCCTCAAAGAAGAGCAGGAGGAATACATCCGAGAGGTAATACTTACTGGATCTTCACTTATCCTCTCCTCTTCCCTTTGTTCCTGTCATGAAGGGACACAGGTGTGTATGCTGGAACCTCTTTTCAGGGAACAGAGTCACTTTTTGACCATGAGCCTGGTATGGAACGTGTTTGTGTAGGACTGTGTGGTAGCTGTTAAGCAAAAACAGTTGGTTTTGTTATACATGATGAGTTCCCCAGGTATAAACCAGACCCAAATCTCATTCACTGGCATCAATTACTGGCAGTTCTGAGCAAGGGCTAATTAATAGAAGATTAATATTGTTTTTTTGTATTAGTGCCATTACCCTGTTGCCTGTGTTTTGGGTGACACAGTAGCATCTGGGACACAGCCCAAGAGCGGCCACAGCTAATCCTGTTTCAGAAGGGAATTGGGTGGGTGAAACAAGAGCATGCAAGAAACTACAAATAGATTTTGGTTCTAGTTTTCTTTCTGTGAAGTATTGAAGGGAGCTGTGTGGACTTTATGGGTAAATTTAAGATGTTCTTTGGAGCCCAGGCTCTGGTGTTTGATGGTATTCTGTGAGTGAATGTTGAAGTTTTAATAGGTATAAGCAATACTCCATGTGATACCCAGAGCTCAGGCAAAATACCAGCTCGCAGCTGTAGAAACTGGCATGCACTGTCTGTGCTCAAATTAGATGATACCATTTTGCTGGGTAAACATTTTTAAAACTTCAATAAAGTTCCTGCCTTATAATCCTGAGGATAATATGAAGTTTGGGCATGTCTTTTTTTTTTTTTTCTCTTTGCATTAAGTAGTGAAACTCTTGAAACATCATTACTGCAATTTGGTTCTTGAATGATATTTCAAATGCTCTGAGAAAATTAAAATGTAAGAAGTACTGCAAAATGCGAATTAAGAATGAAATTAATATTTTCTTTTTCCAGTCCTTTGCCCTACCAGTGTTACCTCCTGATGCATTGGCATCTCATCCTGGAAATTTTATCACTGATATTTGAAAAAAATTAGGATATTAGGAATATCTGAACAACAGCCAGACTCCAGATTTTTCAGATAGCTCATCTAAATTTAGCCCTCTTTTTTCCTCCCATTAAAAAAAACAAAACAAAACAACACACACAAAAAAAAGCCAATAAAGAGTTCAGAAATTTTCATCTCAGATGCTTGCAATGAAATGGTTTTGTTTCCTTATAACCAGTGGGAGTGTGGGTAGAGCGGTGCTGGGGCGGGTGGGGGGTCGGGAGGAGCCTGGCGGGGCTCCAGGGGAGTGCATGGGAAGCTGACACGGGTGGGGGAAAGGAATGGCAAGAGGGTTTGGCAGCCGCTCAAGTGCGGTCATTTCGTGCAGATGATGTTAGTAGTAGATGATTGCCTTTCTTTCTTAGTAAATAAAATGCTGGTAAGCATATAGAATTAAATTTGAAAGTAGTATCTTAGTTAATGAATACAATTTAAATTGCCTAGAGAAAAAGCTCCCTTGATTTGTTTTCCTGTTCAAATATATTTTTTATTTTTTTTCTAATAGGGAATTGAATGGACTCATATTGAGTATTTCAACAATGCTATAATTTGTGACCTAATAGAAAATGTAAGTTATGTTCAAGAATCTCCCTGAATAATTTTTAATACATGGATTTAATTTAGCTGTAAAGTCTCTACACATCCTCATGCTCTTTGATTTCATAAAACACGCCACTCATTTTATTAGTCATCTTATTTTGTATGGTAAAAGTTTATTTTACTGAAACAGTATTTTTTTAAGCCTATATGATACTTTGTTAGAAATGTTCAGCAGCACCTACACAATAAGTACAAGACAATCCTTAAATGTTTACATTCAGTGCTGTTTTCAATAGCAGATAGCCCATGCTGCATCATAAATGACTTTTCTTTCCATATGGAAACTAGAAAACTCGGTAACTTGTTACCAAGTGCTTTAGGTACAGTAAGTACTTGTATCTAGTAAGAGGACATCCTGCAGACTTAGCACAGCAAGAAAGATTAAATTCTTAAGAGTTGCAAAAGAAGAGTTTTTAACCATTTACATAAAATGTATGCTGGTTTTACCCATAAACTGACTACTTTCAGTTAAGTTGGAGTTTATACAGTCTGAGTAAATCACACAAAATTCTAACATGAACTTCAAGATTGAGATCTCAGAAGCAGTCTTTCAAAAACGCAGATACTAAAAATTTGAAAATGGGGATGAGGAAAAGAGTCAAACTTTTAGATAGCTTGAAGACCTTTTTTCTGGGTAGCAGAAGTCAGGAGAGAGTGGTGTCCTTTTTATGCCTTGATGGAAGTGTGATGGGAACAAACAGTAAAGCTCTTATCTTGAAACTTCAGAACCAAACTGGAATCCTGGCCATGCTAGATGAAGAATGCCTGAGACCAGGAACTGTTACCGATGACACCTTTTTAGAAAAATTGAACCAAGTTTGTGCCACCCACCAGCATTTTGAGAGCAGGATGAGCAAGTGCTCCCGGTTCCTCAATGACACCTCTTTGCCTCACAGCTGCTTCAGGATTCAGCATTATGCTGGCAAGGTACCTGGTGAAGCGGGGAGTATGCAGGGTTTGGAGGGTGTTGTACCTGTGTGAAGCCTAGGTTTGGTACGGTGGGGAGGTTCTTCATCTATTAAATGATGTTACAGTAATAGAGGAGAATTGCTTGAGTCAATAATTGATCAAAAAATCCAGATCTGTCTTAATCTTTTCCATCTTAAGCCTAAGAGTCAAGATTCATGAAAGGTTTTCAGACATCATGCTGCTCTAGTTGAAATCAAGGGCAGTACTCCTTTCAGCAAAGGAGAAAGATATGTCTCCTGTGCTTTGGTGGTGAAACTGCTTGTGCTGCTGGGTCTCTGGAAATAAAAATATTGTTTAGAATGACAAAAATTCACACACATCTGAAGACAAGATATTTTGGAAAACATGTTCTTTGTCACTGAACTAGCTGAAGTCCTTAGTCATGTTGATGAGAAAGTCAAGTTTTTGTACACTTGAAGAAACTGAGTTTATTTTGATAGCTTGTGTGTTTAAACAGATGGAAGAGAAAGCTATATACAGAGGGCTTGCAAATGTATTTGCTTTTTACAGCATGAGCAGTATGAATACATACAAGTCTGATAGTTTTTGATGTATAATTCAGTATGACGTTTTATTAATGAAAATCAAAATCATTAAATTTGTAAAAAGACTTTTTTTAAAAAAAAAAAAAGTAAGCATATGGGTTGAAACTACACCAGTTGTTTGAATCTGCTGAAATGTTAGTTTCACAGAGTAATGAATATTTCAGAAGTGTTCCGTTTTGGTAGGATTGTTTAATACTTCCCTATTTTTTAACATTTTTTCAGTCTTAGAATTTTGAATAGTTCAATAATTTGCTCATTCAAAATAGTGCTGCAAATGTTATACTTTCTGCCTTTGAGGCAGCCATTCATTAACTTTATGTTACGTATTTGCTAAGAATATTTTGCAGTTGCATATAATCTATCAGGGATTAATACTTAGAAACTTTTTTGGTTGTCCAAATTCAAAGTGAATTGAAAATACCCCAGTGCTTTGAGAAGAACTGCAAACAAACTCTGTCTTAAGCAGGCGGCGAGGGTCTTTGAATGTTATTGGCATTCACTTACTCAGTAGACCAGTCAGTGAATTCCTCCTATTTTGGGAGGAATGTTGTTTTTCCATCCTCAGCTGAGAACATTTTGATCTTGTCACTGGACAACAGAAGTCTGATTCTCCTTTTATGAAATATAAGCAAGTCCATGTGAAGAGTTTTTTCAGTAGTGGCATTTACCACACCTGTCAGAAACAGAAACGTGTACTCTGAAGAAAAGTGTCACCTGAGTACCCAGTTACTTGTTGTTGTGTGAAATATGGTTATGTTAGTAGTAGTTTTATTCAGTATTCTGTGTACATAGTACATATCTACACAGAAATGAGAAATCGCAAAGCTGAAGAATGTGTGTTACCAGCCGTATGACTTGTCAAAATTAATCAAACTAAATTCCTTACCCTCAAAAATTAAAAAAACCCCAAAACAGTAGCAATCTGAGATTTGAAGTTCCACTGGCCAACTCCTGGGTCTCCAGCTGCAGGTCAGCGCTTTGCATTCATGCTTGTTGTCATTGGACTGTTTTCCTGGTAAAAGTCCTTTCAAAGGACAGTCCCCTGAGGACTGCACAGATAGCTGCTGGCTGCTTCCATATCAAAAGGTGATATTCCATATCTTGTTTGGATTAGGCAAATAACATAAGCATTATTATTGTGAAGGAAAAGGGTATTTTTCCTGTTGTGATTCAAAAAAGAGGGAGAAAACCTTTTGTCGGCCAAAAAAGGATTGTTTTGGATATTGGCAATTGGTGGTGTTTCAGAGTTATTGCAGAAGAAGGGGTTTTTAAATTTCAGAAACCAGAATTGATCAGCACAAGGAACTGTTAGCAGTGTGAGAAAATGCATCATTCTCAAGAGGCGTGTTCACAGAAATTTTGTTCGATAAAAAGTCTTCCAAATATCAAATTTAAAAGGAAAGCTGAAATGTCTTTACTTTGTTTTGGATAGTGAGAAAGAAGGCAAAATCAATTTCCTGGTTCAATTTTAAATTGGTCTATGTTATAGTTCAAAACATGCTCTGATGAGACTTTTCTGTATCGTTCAGGTTATGTACCAGGTGGAAGGATTTGTTGACAAAAATAATGATCTTCTGTACCGTGACCTCTCCCAGGCCATGTGGAAGGCCAGTCATTCTCTTATCAAAGCGTTGTTCCCAGAAGGTAACCCTGCTAAGATCAATCTAAAGAGACCACCAACAGCAGGTTCACAGTTCAAGGCTTCGGTTGCTACCCTGATGAAAAACCTTCAGACAAAAAATCCCAACTACATTAGGTAAATTACCCTATGACAAACCTTTGGTGAATTTGTTTGGCAAAGTTAAAACAAAATAATTAAAAAAAAACCAACCATGATATCCAAGGGTAAACTATTGAAATCTATGGTATAAACTCACAGAAGTTGTTGACACGTATGATGCTGCAAACAAGTCTCCCGGTTCATTTCACTCTCCAGGTGCATCAAACCCAATGACAAAAAAGCTGCACACGTTTTCAATGACGCCCTGGTGTGCCACCAGATCCGCTACCTCGGTCTTCTGGAGAATGTCCGGGTCAGAAGGGCAGGTTATGCATTTAGGCAGGCGTATGAGCCTTGCCTGGAAAGGTACAAAATGCTGTGCAAGCAGACATGGCCCCACTGGAGAGGACCAGCCAGGTAGGAAGAGATGACTGTTCTGCTCAAATAATTCAAATTAATATTGTCCACATGTTCTGAATTTTTTAGTATTTTTTTTTAATTTAATGAACTTTCAAGTATTTTAAAAGGAAATTAAAATCTAAGCCATTGAGGCTCAAGCGTTCTACTTGTATGTTGTTCCTCAGCGTCTTGTTGGATGAGTTCATTCACTGGGAAACCTATACTTTTCAGTAGGCTAAAAATAACAGTTCTTTGCCAAAGGAGAGGATTTTAGTGATGAACTAATCTACTAATGGAAAAGATTTTGCATGTGAGAAAGGAGAGCATGTTGTTTTTAGAATATATTGCAGCCTTTACTGATTTGGGCCTGAAAGCAAGCATGGGGGGAGAGAGTGAGTGACTGGAGTGGAATAAAAATGACAAGGAGGTCTGGAATGACCAGGACACTTATCTTTAACAACCAGCTTTCAAAGTGTAGGAACACCCATTTCTTTGAAGACAGTCACACAATCTTCCTCTGTCTTTTCAAGAAAAACACTGCATAATGATTTGTGATTTACCTCTTGCAAATCAGTTGTATTAAATAGGTAATCTTAAATTGCATATTATTCACATGTATTTTTGCCGATGAAGTTTTGGGGAGACAAATGAGCTTCTCTTAATTCTTTATACATGTGGCAAACAATAGCATGATTTAAATTTCATAATAGATTAGTATCTTTGGCTACAATTTAAATCTTTAGGTATCAAGATAACAGTGGAAGTACAGTATTGATAACAATAGCATTGTTACAATCCTCACAAAGTTCTGTGCAATTCCTCTCTTTTTTGTTGACATTTATAAAATGCAGTTGGTAGAGTATGGAACATTAGCATTTGTTAAACTTGTCAGTCTTTGTTTCACATTTTGACATTAGAGTGAGAGCTCTTCCTTTTTTCTTTTTTTTTTTTTAAAGTAAAATCATTATAGATGGAAGAGGAAAAAAGAGGCCATTGCTGATGGTATTAAATAAAAGTTGCTTTTTTTTTCTTCAAATTATTCTGAATCTTTACAGTGATTATTCTTGCCTTTAGCAAGTGAGTTAGGTTTTCAATCTTTTTATGTCAAGCACTATTTAAGAATTTAAAATACGCTTTCACGTACTTTCCATGAATTAATCTGTCAATATGTAAAATAAGAAGTCTTAGAGCTGGGGGTCATGATTGCTAAGCTCATTTACTTCTTATTAGGGCTGGAGTAAAGGTACTGTTTAATGAATTGAAAATCCCCGAAGAAGAATTTTCATTTGGTAGATCAAAGATATTCATCCGCAACCCAAGAACGGTAAGTGAAAAATGTCTTTGCCTGCAAAATCAAGCCATCTTTCAGGTGTATAGCCTGTTATGAACTGCATAATTCACTAGCTGGTTACCAGAGATTTTTCTAGATACAGTGCTTTGATATATTGCTGTGGAATATAGCATTTAAAAAGGCAGTTTTTAACATTAGGCCTATTAAGATTGGTGTGAATCAAGACACTACGATAGCTGTCAGCCGGAATTTAGTGTAATTTTCATGCACTGACTTGTAGCAATATATCTGCCACAAACCATGTTGATATATCTGCCTACAGTCCTGAAGATGAATAAACCGAAAGGTATCTGAAGGGGGACTTGAATGAAGGAGAGATTTCTCTTGCAATAGCTGTACTTATGGGTTTTTTTGGTCTCTTCTCCCCTACTGTTTTTCTTCCAACATCAAACAAAACCCTAAAAACCATCACACCCAGCTCTTCAAACTAGAAGATCTGAGAAAGCAGCGGTTGGAGGACTTGGCAACTCTAATTGAGAAGATTTATAGGGGTTGGAAGTGCCGCACACGCTTCTTGTTAATGAAGAAAAGCCAGATTGTGATTGCTTCCTGGTACAGGAGATATGCAGTAAGATAATATTCATACTAAGTGGGGGGTTCTTTTTGTTCCTTAATATGTTTTTTCCTAGAACATCAATATGATATGTCACGTAACCCTCATGATATTTTTCCTTGATATGTATGGAGAATTGTTGAAAGAATTCAAGTTTATGCTAGTATTTAAGTACTAAAAATGGGAATAAAAGAAAATTTAGTTTCTGGTGACCACTATTAAGTATCCACTTTCCACATAAATAATTAAAAAGCTCACCAGAGCCCTTTAGCTCTGGGAGAGCCAGATTTTGTGGCCCAGCTGGGAGGAGTCCTTTTGATTCACCTAAAACGCTGTTCTTCTGGCTGTTAGAGTGCTCTCAAAACATATGGTTAATGTGTAAAAAATGTTCAGTAATACACATGTGCAACTCTGTGGAATTCAGTCATTCCTAAGACTTTTTGTATTTTTGCCTTATTTGGAACCTTTGCATTTGAGGCTCAAGAATGCTGCTTGGGAGGATCCCAGGGATTTATTTTAATTATAGCTTATAAGACTCGTAGTTCAGTAGTTGTTATTGATACAGTTCTAAAACAGTTCCAGATCTGTTTGTAGATTGGGTATTCTTTGTCATGACTCTCTCAAGCCTTTTTCATCAGTAAATAACACTGACTTATATGATAAAAGAGTCGTTGTTTTTAAGTTTTAAAATAATTCTTAAACATCTCAGCCGCATTTTGTTACTGTGTTCATATCAGGAAGCGTGATAAAATAAATGATATGGAAAGAAAGCATCTTCTTAAATTGCAAGTTGCAGAATTTACAATTGCTGTTTTTCAGTTGACAAGCAATTCTGTTTACCATCTCAAAAGCCAGTAGTGTTTGGTTCAGTTACCTTGGATAATTAGAGAGAAACATGGATAACTTGAAAAAAGTATCAATAAATGCTTTTTCACTGTAAAAACTCTTCTCTCTTAGCTTCTGTGATTGAATGCACTGTTTCTACAAACAGCATAATTACAGAACTGCATGGTGCTCGTATGGCTTCATTATGATTTCATACAATCTTAATGAATCAAAAATGGAGTTACCACAGCTAGATTGGCACAGCTTTTAATGTAAAGAAACAAAAACAAATACGTGACCAAATTCACATCATTGTGGTTTTGTTAACTGTAGACCTTTATAGATTTAGTTTAGGGGAAACATGGCAGCAATTGTCTTTGAGTGCAGGATGAAGTCATAGTAAGACCCTCAAAATTACTTATGGGTGACAATAGAGATATTTCCTCAGCCTCTTCATGTAGATAAATGGCACCATTCTCCTAACCCAACATGACTTTAGGCACTGTGATTCGAAAGGTTTCATAAGGAATGTGTATCCCTTCCATGAACAAAGCTTTCTGACAACTTGTGCCGGAGGCTTGGCTAAAGGATCCGCAGATACTCGTCTGTCTGTCCCCTCACAAGGCATGGCAGACATCTGTCATGGCATGAATGTGCCCTTGATGTGGCCCAGAGGGGATTCTCTCTAGTTCCCAAACAGAGATATTCACTGTAATTGAGTGGGTTGAGTGTAAATTCTAAAACCATGTTGCAAACTCTGTCGACTGTTGTTCGCTTAGTATTACACTAACCACTGGTCTACTGGAGAATTGAGTTTTTTAGAAGGAAAAGCCTCAGCTCTCCAGGAAGTTTATTGTTCAACCAGCGTACTTGTATAATACTCCAGCATGTCATTCAAAAATCCAGGGGTTGTTTTTTTTTCCCTAGTCCTCAGTTACCATCAGCATTTGGTATTATAAAGGGACTGTGGGTAATAGTAACAGCACAAGCCTTATGAAAACGTGATAAAAAGCTTAGCCATCAAACTTGACCAATTGTGGTGGTTTGTATGCTACTCTATTGGTGGGAAAGACAAATAGAGCTGTTACTGTTAGCATTTAATCCGTGTCACTTTTGTGCTGCTGACCATGAACTTACTGTTTCTGTAAACAAAGTGTGACATTGTCCATGCAGCATTGTTGATGTGCTTTGTTCCCTCTTGAGTTGAGCACAGAGTCTACACTCTGATCTGCTTGGTCAAAATCTTTTCACTTTTTACATATAGTGCTTGTTTCCTTAATCATATTTTTCAAATGTAAGTAATGAAGGTTTTATTATACAATGTTTTACAGTTGCATTATTCTTTTCTAAGCATCACATATTTATTTCCAATACAGCAACAAAAGAAGTATCAGAAGATAAAGAGTTCAGCTATTATAGTCCAGTCTTACATCAGAGGATGGAAGGTGAGTTTCCTGTTACTGCAGCTGTATCTACATGGTGAAGTAAAGAGCAGGCCAGAAAACACCTTTCAAGCACACTGAGCCTCCTAACTTCCATGTCTTCTGTCCACTGAGCTGTGCCCAGCTGGTATTAAACACTCGTGTTTGCCATAGACGAGGTGAGTTTGGGATATCTGCTTGTAGCCTGGGCTCTAAATCCTTGCAAACAGTGCAAGTAGAAGGCTGGGACCTCACTGAACTACTGGGTTATCCTCAGTAATGCCCTTAATAAATACTTTGTATTTCTTGTTTTGTGTAAATGAGTTAAATATATCCTTTCAGTCTAAGTGTTATCTGAAGAAAACTGGGTAAAAGCATCATCTTCAGTTACGGTTTTCTGTTTGTCATTGGAGAACTTGCTCTTTTGCGGTATCACTGCCATGGAGAAAAGCCTGGTGTGAAAGCAGCTTTAAGTGTGACCTAAAGCCTCGTGATTTATTCTTTTTTGCAGTCTATGTACGTATGACATATACTGTGTGGAGGAAAAGTATTGTTGCCATTGTATAGACAGACACATGGATATCTCAGGTGATGCTGCAAGTCTGGGAGAGAATTAAAAATTGAACTAAAATCCCCTGAACTGCAAGTCCCAAGATCTAACTTACGCACAGAATCCTCTCTGGAGCAGCAAATGTCGAGCATTTATTAAATTATTTGCTTGGGGGTTTGGAGGCATTGTGTTTCACTTTTGCCTTTATTTACAGGTTGCAGTGCCTTAGTTTAAAATCATTAAGAAATTCTAGTTGTTTGTTTGAATAAAATAATGTTTTCAATTGTTTACAGGCTCGGAAGCTTCTTCGGGAACTTAAGCATCAGAAGCGTTGTAATGAGGCTGCCACAATAATTGCTGCTTATTGGCATGGTACCCAGGTAAGAAAATGGCAATATATGGTGCACATAATTGTCTCTACATAGAATGAAGACGGTTGTTCAAGATAAAGTTATGTGGGAATACGTTCAGTGGCTTAAACTACTGATTTTTATGTTTCTCTTTGCTGCTAACATGTTTTAGCTGGTGCAGTCTGGGACTCTGGGACACGCTTTAATATTTGCTGTTTGTAGTGAATGGTTTCTTTCTTCCTTTCCTGCACCATTGGGAACTTGCAGTAACCTTTTCTTTCTTAAGCTTTTCTATATCCCATTTTCAAATGCATCACAGGCACGAAGGGAACTGAGACGACTGAAGGAGGAGGCTAGAAATAAACATGCTATTGCTGTTATTTGGGCTTACTGGCTTGGATATAAGGTACTTCATGCACATGTCACATGCCTCGCTTCATTACCCAACAATATCAACATTTAATCAGTAGTAGATAGTGAGAATTCATGACTAATACAATTGACTTTAAAATAATAGAGCATGATCATTGATTTCTTCCATTTCCATTCATGCCAAACTTAATAAACCTGACAACATTCTGTATTTCATTTTTTTGTAGAGTAGGAAATTTCTTTGCATGGCACCCAAGTAGTGATTTGCACTAACAAGCCACTAGACTAGATTAAAAATGACTAGACTGCGGTATTCTCAAATTAGGAAATGCATTTAACTACATGTAAATATGCAAAGCATGGTTTGCAGGAGGAGAGAAAGTTGCGGGTTTTTTGGTGTGGTTTCCCTCTCCCCTAACAAGTGCTTTCAGTGACACTGTATTAGTGATCCAGTTGAGATTTTCATCAGGCTGTATCTTCTGTAATCTGAACAGTCTTAATTTTCAAGTTCAAACCAATGCTATTAAGTTTTACTAAATTTTGGTTTTAATTGGTTTAATTGATTCTCTAGCTGTGAGTTGAACCAGTTAAGAAAATTTCAGTAAGTACAAGACCTGATCTTTTAGCAGAAAATGATGTTAGTTTGCAATTCTAAACTTACAGCCCTAGAAAAATCTCAGGAATTCCAGCATCAGCTGTTTGTTTTCAGAAGCAAAGTCCCACTGAAAGATTCTTGCTAATCCCCAGCCTGCAGTTGTGGGTTATGTGAACATTTGAAATGCTGTTCACTAAAGGCCAAAAATTTATTGGTTTCAATTAATAAATTCGTAACTCAGTTGAAAACTGCACTCAGTAAGTACATTAAGTACTTACACTTAATGTAACATGTTTCAGATGGAGAGGGGTGAGGGTTTTTGTCAGAACACCTTGCCAACTAGATGGAGAAATTTGCTCAAATTACCTCTGGAGTATAATGCTGAGTTTGACCTTTGATATTTTGATATAAATATATTAGATTTCTAATGAAATGGCAGCCCTGGGAATCCAAACAAACATGCATAGAATTTCCTTCATTCTTGAGAGACTTTTCATCTTTTCAGTTTGAGCTTGACATTTAGGTAGCTATGTAATTTGACAGACACACTGTTTCCTCTACGTCTAAGTGCGATACATTGATAACTTATTTTATTTTTAACCAGAGTTCCTTTCACACCCAATGTTGCTCAGTACTGCAGAAGTGACAACTTACTTTCCTAGATTTAAGGTGTTCTTTAGAATTAAAAAGGTCGCATCCAGAAAGCGATGCAATAGTGTTAGCTGTGGTAGAGGTCCTCATTTATATACTTAGTAGATTTGGAGAATTTTTAAAATGTTTTAGTAGTTATTTTTCTCAATTGGCTCAGGAATTTCTTGACAAATTGTCTTCTTATTCCTTAAATATAATAATATATATAACTTCAAAGTTAATAATCTAAATTGAATTAAAATTAGGAAAAGAATTACAGTATCTGATAAAAGATAAAACTTGTTATTGGTGTGATGTTTTATCTTTTCCCAGGGGAATATTTAAAACAAAAGTTTCTGAAAATTGTCTTCAGAGATCACTTGCTTTACCGAAAGAAAAAAAAAAAATGCTATAGACCTGAAGTACTCAGTTTCCTTCCCTTTCACAAGACAGAGAAATACTTAGCTTTGTGGAGTCCTTGTTTTTACAGTACTGTATAGTAGGCGTTTTTGTGCCCAGCAGATGAGTGAAAACATCTTTATGAGAGCCTAGATCTAATGCAAATTAACATTTTAGCTACATCAGAAAAGCGTAACTGGCACAGCCTGGAAGTGCTGTTGCCCAAGTCTGTTTGACAGCATACAACTTGACAACTGCAGACGTATCTCGAGAGCTGCTGATCCTATAATACTGGAACTTTTTGGTTTTGCTTGACTTTTATCATCAGATAACTGGTATATCTGAAAATGTGAGATTCTTTTAAGTTACCTACACTTGCTTTTGCGTTTAGAATACTTGGCAAATTGCTTCCCTAAAATGGGGAGTGGTTGATGAAATGTAGGCACGTCCCTATATCTTTATACGTGAGGAAGGCACTAGGTTTGGGGGGGTTACCCCTTAATCCCATGAAGACAGAGAGATATAATTTACCAGGTTGAAGAATTATTTTTTTTTAAAGTACATATAGAACAGAATTAAAAATACCCTCCAGAATAAAAGCCCTCTGTATAGTGCAAGTAATTCACCCTGGTGTACATAGTTTCAGAGCTGATTCTGTTCTGCCCAGGCACTTGTCAGTGGAAGAAATCACTAGATAGTGAGATTTTAGTAAGTCCTGATTTTCATACACATCCTTTTGCTGAAGCAATTGCAGGCAAAGTTCTCCATTAGGGTCAATTTATAAGACTGACTTACCACTGTTTGCGAGGTATGCACAGAAGAGAAGATGGACTCTCTGATAGCAAATAATGGGGCTGACAAAATTCTTATCTGTGCATGGCACTTAAGCAGCAAGGGAGGCTTTTTTTTGACCTCCTGTGTGGCTTCACACCAATTCACACAGACATGCTGGGTTTTAAAGGTTAAACACTGCTCTTTCATCTTTCTGTATCTTGATTGTAAGTTGGCTGTTCTGTTTGGGAGAAGCTTTTTTCCTGGTGGTTGTGCTATCTGCATCGGGCTGTCTCTTTTGTTCACTATCTAAACCTTTTAGGCTCGAAGGGAATTGAAACGCTTGAAGGAGGAGGCTAGGCGTAAGCATGCTGTTGCAGTCATTTGGGCTTACTGGCTTGGACTGAAGGTACTTTCTCAAACACTCCCATCTGTCAACGTAAACTCAATAAAGCGTGGCATCTTATTAACACTTATTAAAGAAGCAGTTGTGTGGACTCACTAGTAGGAATGATTTTTACACAGAACTGCATTGCTTAATTCTGTCCTGGACTTTCGTGACTCATAAGCTGAAAATGCCTCATTTGGAGCAATATTTAGGCATCAGGTGGTTTTGGCCATATCAGGAATTTCAGTTCAAGTGAAAGACAAATCAGGTTGAAGGGGCCCTATTATGGTTGTTGACACAAAAACCTGAGCTACGTTGGCAAAGATCCTATCCGGATTACAAGCATGTATTTTCTTATTGTGACCTCTGCTTGTTTGAATGGGAAGTAGGGTGGAGCTGTTTGACTCTCACTGCTGCTCAGGTTAGACCCATGACCCCCGTTCCGAGGGCATGATGTAAAGCTAATAATAATGTTCTGTCACTTCCATCAAGCCTTTTTAGGGCATGCCATTGCATTCAGTTACCTATGGCTTGTGGCAGCTATGAATTCCCAGAAAAATTGAGACATACAAGAGTCTTTTGGTTTTGTCCCTTGCTTTCAAGGACTGGTTGGCAAAAGAAAACACATTTGTAATCTGGAAAAATATAGTTCTGCTCTGTAAATTGACTATGAAAATGGTATCTTGAGATTTTTCAGGTCTGTTCCCAAAGGATATAGGTAATACAGTTTTCAAACATAGTTTTCCTGAAGAACTGCGGAATTCTAAATCAGTTTTGTTTGGCTATGTGTCATTATTGCTAATAGGGATATTGTAGACTACAGAAGCATAAAAAGCAACAGTTTACTTGATAACGCAGGGTAAAGTCCAGCTCTCATATTCTCATACTTATTTTGTCAATGACGAAATGGGAAAAATAGTGAAGAAGATAATTATGTGTAATATATGCATATTATGTATATAAAAAAGCCATTACAATCCATGAGTGGAAACCAGAGCTGGAAATACAAAGGAGCCATTTTAAGAAGTCATTTTGCAGATCAGAATCACACTTGCAATTCTACTGCCAAAGTGGGTCTGGTTTTATGATTTTAAAACAAGAATACATTTCTCCTGAGAACTCAGAGGCTGTTTTATATCAAACAGCAGCATTTAAATGAAAACTGATGAATCCAAAATCTTTCAGGCACTTTACAGCAGGAATATGTTTCTGCCTGTCTGTGGTGTGGTTTTTCAATGTATTTTCTAAATAGTGTAAGCATCAATTTTGTCTCACCTGAAACAAGCAGATTTTTCTGAATGAAGAACGTAGTCTGTAATTCCAAAACATCACTGTTACCACAGGCAATTCTCATCTGTCTGATGGCAAAGTATTTTTACCCATGATATATGGAGGTGAAGATTTAAAGTTGATACAAGTGATCAAGATTAAACAATTAATTCTTGAGTCTTTTTTTTTTTTGATTGTGTGATAAGTAGATTTTAATAGCATTTGTGGTACTTTCCAGATTTAGGCTTTTTTGGAATGGCTTGCATTTCTCAGTGTTTGCTTTGCAGCTTCCCTGCAGCACCAATAGGATGTATACTAGTCCCTTTGTTCCAAATTAATTTGCACACCTTGCAGCTCACAAAGGATAATATAAAGTAACATCATTAAAGAGAATCTATGAGAACATGGTGAGATTTGGGATGATTATGGTTGGAGTGGCTTTAAGTGTGTTAATTTCCATCACTGAATAATAAATAAAGGATGTACATTAATTATAGAGTGCTAAACCTTACAGCAAATCAGT
The DNA here is from genome assembly GCA_026546715.1 of Gallinago undulata. Taxonomy (NCBI): domain Eukaryota; kingdom Metazoa; phylum Chordata; class Aves; order Charadriiformes; family Scolopacidae; genus Gallinago; species Gallinago undulata. The sequence continues at coordinate 25,160,753 of JAOTQQ010000079.1, forward strand.
GAATAAGAAGTCTAATAATTTCTCTTATAAAGTGAGGAAGAAAAAATTATGTTCTGGATTTGCATAGAATGAAGACACCTGAATGCTGTCTGTTTTGTTGATGCATCTTAATGTGTAATTAAGCAAACACCATTTATCCGTGGGGCTCTTTTAATCCCAGAATGGTGTCAGATTCTTGCTTTCAAAATGCCAGTTTATCTTAAAATGCATGACACTCAATATGGGGCAGAAGGTGGGCCAGGGTAAGCCAAGCAAATCTTTTGTTGTAAGTTGATGTGGGTTTTTCCTCTATGGGTTTCCCTTTATTTTCTGGTTACAGTGAACTCAGCAACACATAGAAAGTTAGCTAAAACCACTAAATTTGCTCTGGGGTAAATTATGCAAAGCCACGATATTTTCCATGGTTTTTGCTCTAAACTTTTAACAGGTGTGTTGCAGGCTTTGCCAAAGTTTTTTAAAAAATAATAATAATAATTTGGGGATATTTCAGCTAACTTGATGTGAGCATGGGCTTCACGTGAAACTGCAAACCAGTTGTGCTCTCTCTCAGATTGGGTTTTCTGAGGGCGAAAATTTTAGATACTGTGCTAATTAGCACTGTAGAAATACCAAGGAGTAAAACAAGTACTCTGAAACTTGCGTTTACAAGCACATATAAAAAATTAGTATCACCTGCAAGAGTGGTTGTCAGCAATCACTTTTCTTGATTGATTTCTTTTAAATAAATTATAGAAGCAAATATCAAGAAATATCAAGCTTACTATCATTAAGCAATCTTTGTGTTGATTCCTGCTCTTATCAAGCACCAAAACCTTATTTTCCTTTTGGAATGAAGACTGCTTATATGAAAAATTTGTATGCAAAGTTTTTTCATGCATAAGTCTGCTCTGAAAAAAAAAATCCTTTTTATTATGGAAAACATTGTTCATTAAAAATCTTAGAAGTAGAAAAATCAGAAACAGTTCATTAGTTAACTATATAATTGACATCAGTTCAGTGTCACTTTTTAAATCCAATTTGATGCAAACCCTATGAAAATAGATTCATGCTCTGAATTCAACAATATTTGAATAACTTGCATTTTCAGAGGAAAGTACTTCAAATTCTCTATTAAATTTGCAAATGACTGTACTCAGGTCATCCAAGGTAACTTTCTGACTTCTTGGTCCACTTTTTGGTTCATGTATTTTTGTACCCAGTTAGTGTTCCTATTTCAGGGAACACTTTGCATGTTTGTATGGGTTTTTAGTATTTTCTGCCACAGAGCTTTATTAAAAAAAGTACTTGTGCAAACAAATTCATTCTTTGTATTCACTATGGGGGTTTGTTTAACTTTTCAGGTCCGTAGAGAGTACAGGAAATTCTTCAGAGCCAATGCTGGAAGAAAAATTTATGAATTTACCCTTCAGAGACTTGTATGTATATATCCGTACAAAGCACATGCACTTTTCCTGTGTTTTAAATGTTTGTTTTATAGCAAAAGCTACAGCTGTATTACGGCCTTGATTGTCTTTGTAAGGAAATGTCCAAGCTAAGCATCTGGAAAATGGACAACTGAAGTATTCTGATGTTGTAAAGAAAGGATAGCGACTGTTTTGAAAGTGTGGGAGTGATACTAACTAAGCAGTTGCCGCACTTGTATAATATATAAATCTGCATTTCTCAATATACCTGGCTTTTTAAATCCATATTCAGATTTATGAAAGCTGAGAGTTGCAGCTTGGTAACTGTGATTTTAATCACAGAGCATCTGCTTTTCCTTTCTTATTTCGATAACTCTGGTATTTGAACGTTAATAAAACATCTTGCTTCAATTTTGTCACAGATGCAAAAATACTTCCTGGAAATGAAGAATAAGATGCCTTCTTTATCACCAATAGATAAAAACTGGCCAGCGAGACCTTACCTTTTCTTGGATTCAACTCACAAGGAGCTAAAGAGGATTTTCCACTTGTGGAGGGTAGGACACAATCTGGTCCAGTCCGTACAGAACTTCATCACGCAATTTTCAGTAGTTTTGTGTTGTTCATAAAGAGCCTATTTTTAGGATGTATTTCTTCCTGTTCCAGACAGGATATTTTATTTTTTTGGAGGAAGTGTGTCTTTTGATCATTGTTTTTGGCCTGCAAGGGGTATAACTATCCTGCCTTCTCCCTTCTGGGGCTAGGGAGAGAGGATTGCTTCCTGCCATCAGCTTTTAACTTCATAGTGAAGCGGTGTGCCTGTTCCCTGTTAATTGGTAGCTTATACTTGTGTCTGTGGCCAGGACTGGGACTAGCTCTTAGCCCAACATTGGAAGTATTGGGTGGAATTTTTTACTTATGAACTGTGGTTAGCTGAAATTTGTTTTGGAGCTCTGTATGGAGAGAATCTGTATAAGCGCTGATGAGATGCTTTACTAATCTTGTGGGCTATGGTTTCTGTGAATTGTCAAGGAACATTTGTTCTTTCTGCAAAATTCATCTTCTCAGCTATGTTTTGTTCTTTCTGTCTCTTTACATCCATAATTCCACGATTGCGGAAGTTTATGTTTCTGGGAACCTTTTTAGCACAGTCTCCCGGTGACTGGTATCTGATAGATTAAGCTTGTGTTCAAGTGCAGCATTCGTAAATGATATGTTTTAGAGATCGTTTTTGGTGTGATTCCAAAGTATCTAGAATAAGCGAGGAGAAAAACACCTCTGTTGTTTGTTACTGTGCTACAGTGGCATGTAGGATGGAGCTGAGTCACTTCAGAAGTATACAAAGAATGTGCATCTTGAGCAATAAGCAAACAATCTGCGGTCAAATCACATTTGGAAGGATAATTTTCTGGTTTGTTTAATGTATCATGTTTTGTAGTGTAAAAAGTACAGAGACCAGTTCACTGATCAGCAGAAGCTTATATATGAAGAAAAACTGGAAGCAAGTGAACTTTTCAAGGACAAGAAGGCTTTATATCCAGCCAGGTAATGAATTAATCTGCAGCTTTTAGTGTACAATAAATTCAATAGAATTACATAGATTTAGGAAACTAAGATTTTGCATTTTAGGCATGAAAAGGCATGAAAATGCCTTTTCCTTGTTTGACAATGTCCATCCATCATTTTACTTTACAGTCCTGGAAATTGGCCTCAGTTTGCTTCTAACTTGGATGTTGTTGCCGTCCACTAATCCTGTGATACTGAGCACTGTCCAGAAACCAAGACGTTTTGTTGTTCTAACCCCCCATGACGTATTCACATTGTAAAAGTTTGGAGAGCTTCTAGAAGAGAGTAATTCTCACCCTTTCCCCTAGTTTCCATCACGCTGGTTCCTGCAACCAGTAAATGCAGAACTGAAGGGCTGTAAGTGACAATGTCACTCCCAGACGAGGTGTGCTCTCCCATTTTCAAACTTAGTACATTCAGCATAATGCTCTAATGTGAAGAGTTGGTAATTTAAGAGTTAGATACATCAGTATATATCTTTGTGAAAGGATGCTTAAAATAAAAAAACACTTAAAAGCTAATTTCCATTGTAGAACTGTTGGGGTTTTTTTTATAATTGGAGACTTTTTAAACATGAATTCTCTGCATGTAAGTTTTTTGGTTTCTCAGATGATTAAGTTCTTAAAACTGGTAAATACTTGTCATTGCTATCGAGAGAGCTACCATTACTTAAGACCGTGTAGTAGTATCTGATTTTACTTACGGAATGCTTTTTTTTTTTTTTTGCATGCAATAAAACTGACAAAATAGAGATCTGATGTCCTTGAAAGGAATTGAATTGAACTTTTAAAGTGTTTATGAACTTAGAAATTGTTTTTTTCTTGAAAACAAAGATCTTGTCCATCTCAGGAGAGTTTTCTTTTAGAAGCCATAGTTGGAGTTGGGCAGGATCAAGGCACTGTAAAGCGAGAAGCAATGGTCAGTAAAGGGAAGGACAGGAATCTGCAAGAGTTGACGAGGGCAGTTCCATGCATGGACAAGCTCTGAGTGATTGTTTGTGTGTTTTATTGGTTTTGTTTTGTTTCTTTTTTTAGTGACACATTTCCTTTTTTCTTGTAATGGGCTCAGCATGTTTCTCCTTCTTCCCTTCAGTAGATCTCTTACTTAATGGCTTTTTATGTTAGCCTGTGCTTTGTTCCTTATTTGCTTCAGGATGTCTTTTTATACTGCTGGGAAAAGAGAAAGATGCTGCCTTTGGACTTTTCTAGGAGCAAGCGGGTTTTTTTTGCTTTGGACTTTTCTAGGAGCAAGTGGGTTTTTTTGCTTTGAGCCATTATGCATCTGATCAGCATAGCACTCTGTGGGAAGGAAGGAATTTTATTCATATCCCTGGTTTGCTTCTTTTTACACCAAGACTGAACAATGAAATATTATACAGCAAAATATATATCTGATTTACTTTTATCCTAGACATTCTTACATGGTATATGTTATAGAATGTAATTGTTGATTCATTTCAGTTTTAGCTTGTAAGTCATCATCTTTTGATTAGGGACAAAGCCCACGGGGAATCTGCTGTTTTGGTGACTATGGTTTCATAGAGCTAATTAATAAAAACAAAAAAATCACAAAGCTTCAGCATGGTAGAAAGTTAGAATGCTTTCCCCACCCTGTACACATTTAGAAACATTTCCATCTCTTTTTGTCTTGTATTCAGTGCTGATTAGCTCCTGTGTTTTTTTGTTTTTTTAAATTGGCCTGAGGGTGCAGGAAATTATTGTATAAAGTTTCTGATTAGTTAGTATGATAATAATTCATAGGATGTGGTTAATTTTTAGCGTATGATATAATTATTTAAGAACAGAGAGGGACTTTTTGTGAGTACTAAAGTACCAGTACCCTTCCTTTTCTCTACCATCTCCCTGTGTGATAGAGATGCAGTTACAAAGGTAGTGCTATTCCACATAATATATTGGTTCCTCCTGGGCTCTAGTCTTGGCAATGCTTTGCATTTAGTACTTCGATTGTAATTTAATCAAAGTGATTAGTTAATAGACTTCCAAACAAAGCAAGCAGCAACTGTATTCATCGATTCCCAACTGATAGTGAAGCTCTTACTGTGTAACCTTGAGGTGGATAAAGATGGGGTGATTTGCAAGCACAAGTCCTGATGAAGAGCTGGTACGCATTTAACAAACAACAGCAGATCTGAAAGGCAAGTTCTTGTCTGTCAGTCTGAAATTCCGAGGAGCAGAGGTGTCAGTACTACTGAAGCTTTGTTTCCTCTGCTTTCAGAGAGGCTGTTATTGGGAGATCTTAAGTCAAAATTCATTGCATATGCAAGGATGTACTTATGTCTGATACCCATAACAATTTGGCCCATTTAATTGGAAAATGTTTCCAGAACAAGGAAAGTAAAATAAATCCTATTACTGGTTTTGGTGATAAATTTCTTCATTCACCATCACTGTGCTGTTAATGTGTATGAGTTTCTATGTCTAATAAGCATACCATTTCTTACCTGTCCTCCTCGCTTGTTCTTTCCCCTCAGACAATGTTCTGGGAGATATGTCTGCACTACTCTGTAGCAATTCCCTAGTTATTTTCAGCTGATGTAGTAGGCCTGCATGGCGCAGATTGATGCCACCACCACCACACTGGGTGAATGGTGGTACTGACCTGAAGAGTCTTGGGGCAGAGCTCGGGGGGCTGCAGTTTCAGCTTCTGAGAGGATGGAGGACAATTCCACTGCCATGACTTTCCCTGGCAACTAGTGTATCAAAGCTTAAGGAACTTTCTAGCAGTGTAGAGTCATTCATTGAAAATGGTACTTGGTGCATCTCCTGGCTCCATGAAGCCTGAAGCAGAATGTGATGGTTTCAGGAGGTTTACTACTTCTCTGCAATTCATATTTAACTTGTTTTTCTCTTGTCTTTTTGTTGGGCAGTGTTGGGCAGCCATTCCAAGGGGCTTACTTGGAAATCAGCAAGAACCCCAAGTATAAAAAACTTAAAGACGCTGTGGATGAAAAGATCATTATTGCAGAAGTTGTGAATAAGATCAATAGAGCTAATGGGAAGGTAATAAAATGGCATTGCTTTATTCAGAAGGATAGATCATTTTTGTTATAAATGAATGGAGAGGGAGACTTTGTTTCTGTCAGCTACTAGTCTGAGGGTTTTAAAAAATACTTGGTTTTTTTTTTCAAGGGCAAGACTGGAAATATTTGATTTACGTAAACTGGAGATTTCAAGCACCCATTTTAAATTTACATAAAGATTACTAAAATCTCATTTGTGTTTGTAGTTTTCAGCAAATTTTTCAAACAAAAATGGCATTTCATCAACTGGTAACAGGATGTATTGATTCAAAACTAAATGTAGTCTCCGTACCAAATGTAGATCTTCTATTTGCCAATTGAAGAAAATAAATACTTAAAGAATATTGTTCTTGTTCAATATTCAGAAAACATAACCTTTCAAGGTTCACACTGTCATTCAAACTCCTGATTAGCACATTTTATTATGTTTTAAAATTGTGAGTGGCATATTCTGCTAGCTTTGCCTATCTTCTGATTGATATCAAAAGCTTTTTGGAATGAAGAGACAAGTTTCTTGTATCATTTGAATAAGGCTGTTAAATATACTGGGTACTTTTTAAATCTGCCAACACAGAACTTGTTTTGCATTTAAATTATGCTTATTAAAACAGGAAGTAATATCCTCCCTTTGTAAATGTAATTGTTTTCACCATATCTGTCGAGATATTAGAAGTAGTAGATCTGAACTTCTCAGATATAGATGACATTCGTGCATTTGTAGGAGTGAAATTAGGTTGCCTGTTGTTGATGCCAAGTTAATTTTCTGGTTTAGAAGAAACTAATTAAATGAAGACACTATCTTTCCTGTACTTGCATAGCCTACAGCTCTCAAGATTTAAAAAAAATATATTAATAATAAGCTATGGTTCTATGTGCTTAACACATCTACTTTTTAATAATAATAGTAAATATTTTATTATTTAAAATTTTACAGGAGAAAAAGGTGTACATAAATTAAGTTCTCATTTCTCTTTCTTACTATTTTCTAAGAGGAATGTAAGAACACACATTCATACTGTAAAAATATTTGTCATTTGAAAATATTAATGTGTACCATCCTAAAGAATAATTCCAATAGATATCGGGAGGAGAACATAGTATTGAAAATACCTACATGATTTGTGTTGTTCTGCAACACAGTTTTGGTGAATAACAGCAAATAGTGAAGTGTAGTCCTGAATTAGCTGTCACTGAAAAGGTACATTGGTTTTCCTGAGGACTGACAGACCATGAGAAATGAGGTTATCCTCATTTGCACAGTTTCTGAGCTTCAGTTGCTGGATTTCATAACTGTAAGCTAGTAATTAAAGGAACTGCTTATATCTAATAATATGAGCCAAAATGAGCTAAGCTTCTCAATCTATAATTAGACTCATAAATGAAATGACCTGATTTCGACTATCTGCAGCTTTTACTGAACATCAAATGTTCATGTTTACTAATGTGGGCCTGGCTTATTAATTCTATTAATTGCTTGTAGCCTTAGTAGGTGCTCAATAAAGACCAGTTCTCTCTTTTGCATAGATAATGGTTTGTATTTTTCTATTTTCACAGGCTACATCCAGGATTTTCTTATTAACCAAAAATAATGTTCTTCTTGCGGATCAAAAATCTGGGAATATCAAGTCAGAGGTTCCACTGGGAGATGTTACCAAAGTATCCATGAGCTCCCAAAATGATGGCTTCTTTGCAGTGCACCTCAAGGAGGTTGGTGACAACTTTATAACACAATATGACTCTTTTACATGCAGCGAAATAAAAATTTTCCATTAATTATCTTGTAGCGTTAAATCATAGTGGTTAGCCTGTAGGTTTAGAAGTTTATTGAAGTTTGCCATACCTGTAAGAAGTTTGATTTAAAAGTACTGAAGACAAATGAGAGTAGTTACTATGTTATGGACAATCATTTACTTGTAAAAATCAGACTTCACATTTCACTGTAACCTCTTTCATATAAGTCTTCCTGACACACTGGCAGAATATTTCTCTCTTCTTTATGGGATGCTAAGAAATCTACGTTATGGCACAGCTAATTTTGTTATTCAGTTCTAAAGAACTTAGCTCAGTGCTGTATGTGCTTCACTGCACCGTCAGCGTTGCTCTGCTAAAATCATTAAGCTGGCATTTGTATTCTAGCTTAAATGGATTTGAGAAACATCATATACAGTGTCTTTTCATACCGACCACCCTTGTCCTAATACTGGTGTTGGTAACTGGGTTCTGTTCCTTTCTGAAAATATTGTGAGCTTCCTGTGGTGTAGCCAGAAGAGGGAGACAGAAACACTATAGTTTTGTAGGACAAATGAAGGTGACTCTCCTTTAGGATGAGAAGGGCTTTTTAACTTTCTAAACAGGTTTGCAGTTTGAGAGTTAATTGCATTTTGATCCTATACACTGCACTGTATCCCTATTTAATTTACAAGACACAAGACTGTTGTTTCATTGCACTGGGAAGAGAAGACTCCTTGTAAAATCTGCTGCTTGGCTGGCATTTAATACTTTTCATATTCTAGGTTTTGGTAGTCCTAACTACTTTTCTTTCTGTTTCAGGGTTCAGGAGCAGCTGGTAAAGGAGATTTCCTGCTCAGCAGCGATCACCTTATTGAAATGGCCACTAAACTTTACCGCACTACTCTCAGCCAAACCAAACAGAAGCTCAACATTGAAATATCTGATGAGTATGTTTCTTGTTTGCTTAAAAGTGCATTTCCTTCAATGCAATGTGCTAAAAAGTCAAGTATCTAATGTTAGAAAAACAAAACACTGTTGTGTAACTAATACTTCTTTTCTCTTGCCAGAATACTTGTAAATAAGGATCCAATTTTCAATGTGTACTCATTCCTAATATTCATTTTGGCTCTTAGTTCCTTGAAAGTCATTAGAGAAAAAGTACTTTTCTTCTAGTTTCAACTAAGGCTACAGAGCAGAATTGTTGCTGTAGAAATAATTAAGACATATCTTGAGAGAATAATTTTGAGTGTGACTGAAAACTTCACATATTCTTATGAGGTGTATGTCAATTGGTCAGAATGGACACCAGGTGCCAAGTTCCAGTGAAAACAACCAAAATAGAATGAAAAGCTCCTCCCCAAGTACACATAATGACGGTGCTTGTAATGTATATACAGTTCTACCTTCTTTTTTGTGAAGATGAAAAATGTATTCTTAAAATTTCTGCTGATAGTTTTTCAAAGACCTGTTGTTGTTTTGGGCTTTTGGTTGTTAAACAGCTTTGTTTGATGAAAAGCTTGACATCTGAAATTATTATTTCTTTCTGCTTGGTGCAGTTTCATATTTTGGCTTTAAGTTAGTACTGCATTTGCAGTGTTTATAGCTATGGAATAAAAATGTCTGTGTGTGTGTGAACTCCCAAAGCCTGCTGAGTAAGAGTTCCTTACTCAGTCCACCATTGTTATGCACTCAGTTTGTTGTGTGAAGCAGTGTTGATTTGGTGGGTTTATTCATTCTGAATAAAGAAGAAAATTTGGAACACTTTAACAATAGTGAAATAAAATTTCTGTAGGAAAAAACTGAACCTTTTATCTGGCTGCACAGCACTGCTTGTATTCTAGTCATGATGGTGAGAACAGTTTGTATCTATTCAGATTTGAGAGTTTATTTAAAAACTAATTTTGCTCTTTCCTTGAAAATGATATCTACCATTTTCCTTTGTTCTGTTACCAGATGTGATTTAATTTGCTCAAGGGTGTGCGTTTTTAGCCTCTAAAAGAGTGTGGCTATCCCCAGTCAGATTCTAATTTAATGATGGCTACAAATGAATAAACTACTAAAACAAAGTTTAAGCATGCATTGCACTGGTCTGGACTGCCCGCCTTAGGTCTGGAAAACAGTCTGCTTTGAGAGTCCTGCATTGGGATGTGGTTTTGTTTCTCGTCTTGCAGATTAAAAACATTCAAGTGTATATTGGTATTGAGTTTGTCCAGACTAAATAATTTCAAGTTGTTTGGTTCTTTTTTAGCAGTTCCATCTCTGTTGATGGTAAAGCAATACTCTCTTCTCCCTGCTGGAGTTTAGATATAAGCACAACTAGGAATTGAGGCGAAAATGTTGCCTTGCTTTGATTATTGTACACTTATTTTGGGGAAGAGAGCTTACATAAGTAAAAATGCTGCTCATCCAGGGGTATGTCTAGTAAGAGACATAGTGCTTATATATGTAATAATGGAACAATGGGCCTAGGAAAATGCAGCCTTGTTGATAAGAGAGGGTGGCTATAAGACCTACTTGTGTTTTCCGGATGCCTGCATGGCTGGGAGCGCTGAACAAGTTAATCTCTGAGCGTCTGGGCTGTGCAGCAGGAAAGCAGGACTAAAGGGCAGCTCGGTGCAGGAGAGGCCGCTTCCTCCCCTGAGCTCTGCCGTCAGCTTGATTTGTGGTTTCCGGCTGGAGAACAAATTCTTTGAAGTTTTTGGCCTCTGCCGGACAACTTTTTAAGGATGCTAAAAGGGAAAATCTGCTGTATTACAGAGGACGTTTTAGGTCAGCAACTGCTGCCTGTGAGCCAAAAGGCAGCGCTGCCCTGTTTATTGCTTTTAATCTCTCTATCCAGATCAGTGAGAAGTTTGAGGCTCCACAGGAGCCTGTTGGTTTGGTGGTGGGTTTTTTTGTTTTGTTTGTTTTTGTTTTAAAGCAATTCTATGCATTCAATAAAATTTCTCTTCCAGTAGAAAGCAAAGAGTCAAATCCAGATTAATTTATCCTGGACTGTAGAAAATATATAAATTTGGAGATCGCTGGGAAGGAAGTGAATTTTCCCAATTGCTGAGCAGGGGGCTATAAAGGCTAACTAGGGATTAGAAACATGAGAGCTGCTAAGATACCAGCTATACTAAATTAAACGTAAACCAGAAGAAGAGCACTCCGATGTTGCTTTAGAAGTACTTAGCTTCTTTCCATGAAAACAGAAAAGACCCTTTGGGTGATAGTAAAGTGCTTGGAAATAGTCTTTGCTGCATTTCTGGTACCTTAGAAATTCTGTTAAACTGCCTTCTTGCTAAAGGAATAGCAAACTACTGTAAAAGGTCCACAGTTACAGGCAAACGGCAATAATTAAGATAATCAAGCCATACCATAACCTACTGCTTTTTTAAATTCCCCAACTCTTATTATTAATATAGACCTTCAAGTGACATCTTTTGGAGTGATGCTCAGAACTGACAGGAAAGGACTTCTGCTCCTCATGGGTTTTTTTCCACCTTTAACTAAATTGTACGTTATTCCCTCTCCTAGGTTTCTGGTCCAGTTCAGACAAGACAAAGTGTGTGTGAAGTTCATACAAGGCAGCCAGAAAAACGGCAACATCCCAACTTGCAAGCGAAAAAACAATCGGCTTCTTGAAGTGGCTGTCCCTTAACTGCAACTGGTGACTCTACCTTTCACGGACTTGTTTCTTTGTAATAGTGCAATTTCAGTTGTTTGGTTTTGCTATTTTTATCCCTTTCTGGAGCTGTTGATGGCTAATAGCTTTAGAAACCCTTGGCAAAACATTTGATCAATCAACTTTTTAACCTTTTTGTTCATGCCGGTGTTTTAACCCTCAAGATGCAGATTTTCACCCAGTGAGGCAATTTTTACCAGCTGGCACGTATCTGTCATACACAAATCATTCTCTTTGTTTAGGGGTCATATTTTAACCATAAACCCACATATTAATGATAAATTACTCCTATTCCTTAGTCTAGAAATCCACTTAAGAGGAACTGTAGATGGTCTTGATGCTTGATGGCCACTTGTGCCCAGGGTCTTTTCATACCGACCTGTTTTGATGTTCTGAGGGGCTCCTTGCTTGCCAGCACTGGGGAGCCCCAGCGGAATGGAGACTGACACACTAACTCCTGTAGTTAATACTAGGACCCATGGAACTTGATCTTCTAGTCAGTACAGCACAGGAACATCTAATTCTGCAAAACGGAAGGAATATATGATTATATAAGCAGCTATACGCATAATTTTATAATAAAAAATGCAGAAATTTTGCAAACAGGATTTTTAACTAAGTCAAATGTTTTTAATGACTTTATACAGTAGAAATCAGTAAAACTTAAAAAGCTTGTTTCTTTCACAAAAGCTACACAGTTCAAAGCATATTTTCTGTTCTGCTTTTTTTCTTTTAAATTATCAGTTAATATTAGAGCCTGAAAAATGCAATAGTATTCATAACACAAGTAAATGCTAGATATTTAAACAGTTAATTATCAAGCGAAAGGTTTGAGCCTTTCTTTTAGATATTGGCATGTACAATGTGCAATAAAACATACATGACATTTTGTGGAAAATTATTTATGATACATTTTTGTGTGCAAGAGAGAGGATTGGTGCAGCCTGCATAGACAATGTGTAGGAGTTAAAATAGATTTGTGTTGTTAATTTGCAGTTTTTTAGAGTGTACACTACAGTTGTCAATTTGGGAAGAATACTTAGAATTTAAAAAATCCTTAATTTGGGGGTCTGTATATAAATTGGTATTACAGTAATAAAACTGTTCTAATTCTGTGCTGTTTGGTACTCCTATGTTATAACCATATTTTTGTACTCCAAACTATTTTATATAACTCGTGTGCCTGATGTAAATGCGTGCACAGAAAATACAATCAAGAGCTGCATTATAAACTTTCAGTGTAACTGATTGCACTTAATCTTTTATAAGCCAGAAGCATGAGTTGAAATCCTGAAGAGGAGAGATGCATTTTTAGATATAGAGTAACTACTCAAGTGAAGGGTTTGCTGGATGTGACTGTTTGATTTGTTCATGGAAGGGCAGTAGAGAAAGCATTGTGGTTTTGCAGAGTGATACAGGACAGATTAAGACCCTAGGTATCTGATGTGCGGTGCTGGAAGTCCAAGCATAAATAAAGGAAAGAAAGAAAAGTTCGGAGTCTCGTTACTCTCCTGGCGGTAAAGCGATGTAGCGCTCGTGGCTCTGAAGGCTCCTCTGGGTCATTCAATGTTAATGTTGGCTCTCTGCATTGAAACTGTATTTGCTGCAATAGATGTTCTCATGCTAACGGTGGCCTTTTATCAGTCTGAAAAAAAAACAGGTGGCTTAGGTTATACCGCAATTTGCTATGGGATTAAAGTAAATGAGGTTGCTATGATTTGGATGCAAAACAATTGTTTTAACTGGTTGCTTAATGTTGCTGTTAAAAGTCCGCACGCGTGACCTTGAAAGGTGGGAGTAAACAAAACATGTATTTTTGAAACTGTGACCAAAAGTTGCCCCTTCCTTATGATCTTTGTTTGAACCCTTCTTTTAATAATCGAGTCGGGTTAATAGTTTAGTAAAATTTCAGTCATTTTACATGTATTGTAATTAGAGATGCTTACAAAGGAGATCCCAGTACTGATTTGTAATGTGAAACTAGGGTAGTTCAAAGGAATTATTCCATTGCCTTAAGAAGTTGGGTGATAATAACATAGTATTTTAAACTCCTAAATCCTATACTAGAATTGCTGCTTGGTAAAGATTGAAGAGTTTGTAAAACTGTTCAGTATCTTGAAAGCCTTACAGTAAGAACCACACAGGGCAAATTTTTAAAATTACTACAAAAGTAAGGAAAACAAACATTTGAAGTTTGATGTAATCCTGTAGATGCTTGCAGGTAGGAAATGGGAGAGTTTAGATTAAGTGCATCTGGATATTGGCCCATGAAATTAGGGTATTGCAGCACAATATTAGGATATTTGATCAACCCCAGGCAGAACCAGTACACATCCTTTTTATTTTTTTTCATCTTTGCAGCGTCATGGTAGACATACCAAAAGACTGGAATAGGGGCAAATTCCTGACTTTGGTTTCTGTTGTTTCATTTCTTTTTCTGGACCTTTACAATTTTACTTTGCATATTTGCTGATACTTTGTGACAGTTACCATTTGACACTTTTTTTTTTTTGTTTTGCTGAACATGAGGAATGTAGATATGCTAGATGAGTCATGGTATCTTAATGTTTAGATCTAAGTATGTAGGATGTTGAAAATAAAAAAGCAAGGTCAGCTAGCTGTTTGGGGTTTTTTTCTTTTTCTTTTCCTCCATTTTCTTGTATAGCTTTCTATCAAATGGAGCTACAAAGAGAAGACTATTCCCGCTATGGTGCTAACCGTATGCATCCTTTTACTTGTAAATTTGAGTCTGTCATCTGAAAGCTGGGCAAGGATCGTTAAAAAAAATGCAGTTTGTTGCATGATATTTTCCAGAATCAAATAAAATTCTGTTCCTGGACCTGTACTTTCTCTATATCTTTATCTTCCTTACTGCCATCAAATCTAAAAAGTGTGGGTGATGGGATTTTAGGTTAAATATACATAACACTGGTGTGTGACTTGGAGAGAGAAGGAATTTTTATTTTGTATTTGATTCCTTAAGAAGCAGCATGTCTTCCTCAGTAATTCAGAGAATCACAGAATCACCATGGTTGAAAGGGACCTCTGAGATCATCGAGTAACCTTGATGTAACAGTAACATTTTTCTGTGCAATTCTACAGTGCAAGTCCTTTCCTCAACATAGTTTTCTCTGAAAGTTCTGCAAATTCATCTTTCCTAACGTTAGAATTTGGTTCAATTCACTAATAACAGTACTATTAGCCAGACTAAGGTGATTTTTAAAAAAAATGGCTTTGAGACCCAAACCTATCATGTTCCATGGGTTTTTTTGTGATTTTTTTTTTCTCTTTTTATCTTTAACATTTTTATCCTGACTTATGTATATTTTTGTTCATCATAAAAATTATGGAAGGAAAACTAAAACGTAAAATCAGAAAAGGCATCTTCAGTTTTAATCTAGGTTTGTGTTCATTGCAAAAATCAGGCCCTCTTCCTAAAGAGTTGTGGGGGGGAAAAAATGGAAGAATTGATTCAGAATTTTGATATGAAATGAGATCATTTTCCCCAGTTGGTGTAAATTTCACTGTTAATTCTTAAACTTTAAAATCCTTAATCTTGAAGAGCAGCATATTTTCCATATTCTCTAGAACTTCCCAACATACGTTTCAAAGATAGAACTGCAAGTGTTTTATGGGGACACTGCCAATTTACAACAACACAGGCAAGTGGGAATTTTAAGTAATCTCTAGTATCACTAACAGATGAGTTCTGGCTTTCCTCCTGTGTAGCTTCCATCCTTACCGGAGTGTTTTGTAGTTTACACAAACATTTGACTGGGAGTCAGAGGGGCGATTCTTGACCAGTGTTTGTAAAACCTCTCAGAGTGATTACAATTCTCTGGGTACTGCTTTTAATTGTGTAGTTTAGAATAATTACATGTTATATTACTGTCCCATGACCTTCCAGTTAAACGTTAACTAAACGTTGTTGGCATGGGATGTCATTCAAAGGGATCTGGACAGGCTGGTGAAGTGGGCTCAAGTAAACCTTATGAAGTTCAATGGGAGCA
>JAOTQQ010000079.1:25176565-25190281 GCA_026546715.1 Gallinago undulata
AGGGGGGTCGGACTAGATGGCCTTTGGAGGTCCCTTCCGGCCCAGATGATTCTATGATTCTATGATTCTATGATCTTGTCGCCATTCCAGCACAGTATTTGCTACTTTGCAACTCAGCCCTGTCTGTCTGAAATGCTGTGCCCTGTTAAGTAGTTTCAGGAGACTTAATTCAGGCAATGAGTTTTATGTCTAGCTGGAGTGTTTCCTCCTAGAGATAGAAGTCTTCATTGCCCAGGTGGTTGGCAGAGCAGCACTTGCTTCTGCTGGAACATCCCATGTAGGAGCGGTTGCAGCTTTAAGCACACACTGTATGTACGCTGCACGGAACAGCCACGTTGGTTCTTGCAGGGTAACGCTGGCGGCAGCATCACAGAATCACAGAGGACTGGCTCCTCCAGCAGCACCGAGTCTCTCTGATCTTCTGCGTGACGTGGAGTTTATAGAGAGGATGGAGGAGTGTAGTGAATTTACAGTTGCTGTTAATTCTTGTAAAAATGTATTTGCATAAATGCGGGCAGGGTTGGTTTGGCCAGTCTCAAAAAATTAACTGGAATGCAAAGAGGAAAAAGGTGCTTCGATGAATTTGTTGTTTTTTTCAGGAAACATCACATTTCTGTCTGGCTGTATTTGTCTGCAGTATTATTTAAAGGATTGGGGCTGAGAGGAATATCAAACTTAATCCCAGCAGGTTATCAGCTAGAACCAGTTCTGCTCCTGTTTCCTTGCGCTCATGAATGAGTTGGGTATTCAGACTTTGACTTGAAATGAAAGTTAGGAAAGTTTTGAAGGACCTGCTTTAGCTGGGATGTTGGACTAGATGATCTCCAGAAGTCCCTTCCAAGCCCATATCATTCTGTGATTCTGTGAAAGTGGGAGATGATGCTTTTTGCCACCACGAATGGTCGTTTTTACTGGCCTGTTAATGTTCCTTCTGGACATTACAAATCCTTCCCCCACCAGTATTTGACACTGGGTGGTGAGAGATGATGGGTGCTGTTTCCCGCTATGGCTCTCATCACGTTCCAATTTCCTCCTGCCCCCATACCTTCCTGCCTCTGACTGCCTTTGCAGTGATGAAGGGAGGCATGTGTCTCCAGCATAAAGCAGCAATGTATTCTTTTAGGTTATATTCTTCCATTATCTACCACTGCATCTTGGCACCTTGGTTTCAGCTGAATATACAGGAAATGGTTTATTTCCAAGAGCTGTTTTTAATGAAAGATGCTTTGTGTTCCCTTTCAAGTTAACTTGTTAGCTGTATCAGTATCACCAGTGTTTCCCAAAATTCTGACAAAGAGCAAAACTGAAGCCTGAAACATGAAAAGCTGCTCTTACTATGCTCTCTGTCTCTTCCTGTTAGAAATCCACTCCAAGCGATGTTGTGCTGAAGTCCCCGCTGGCTTGATTCACTGCACGCAGCCTTCAAGGTTGTTGTACATGCTTCTTATAGCCTGAAAAAGGGAATCCATTCAGAATATAAAATTGGTGGTTTCTAACCGTGGTGCCAGGAGGAGTGAACTCATTTATATTCAGATGCAAAGGAGCATTAAATAGCTGTGAATATGCTTATGAGTGCTTTTACTTGTCTTTATGCTGCTATAGCTCTGGAAAGGGACCGCAGAATAAATTTAACCATGAAGATTCTAATTGGAGGTGTTCAAAGCAATGCTGTCTGATCAAAATCACCATAAGCTATTGATTAACATTTAATAATACAGTCCAAAAGTTGTGGATGAGCTTGCAGTGGAAGGTCCTAAATGCATCCTGAACTTCTTAATATTATATGAGGATTGTGGCTTTGTGATGAGTTTTCATGAGCTGTTCTGGGGATAATGCATAAAATAAAGAATAATAAATTTCAGCTATTTCTGATAGAAGAAAAAGGCATTTATTTTAAACCAACAGCAAACTCGTTGCAACATAAATATGTGATTGTTTCTAGCTCACAGGTGGCCCATTCCTGGCACAGAGATGTTCTCCCTGACCGTCCTTTATTTGAAAATGGCATTTAGAAAGCGTTGCTGTATTGACATCATGGGGTGTCCTGCACATGCTTGGGTCCTGAGCACCACATGGTCCTGGCAGGTGATTTTCTCCCCTCTGTTGAGGTGGAGGTAAGCTTTCTCAGGGTTTAAAAACAAATGGAAAAAAGAATAAATGAGAAGAAGGGGTGACCGTGACCCAGATCCGTGCTTCAAGTGTCAGTCCCATATTCAGGCTCTTCTGTACAAAAGAGGTGAGGAAGCCCTTTCCAAAGAGAGAAGAGCATCTTCTCCAGCTGCCAGGCCCTGCGATGCTGTAGGTGAGTGCCTGCATCTTCCTCCAGCCAGGGTGGAGCAAAGCCTGTTGTAGATTTGATCTATTTTTGTGTTCCTGTGCTAGCCCCGCTCCGTGGTGTTATTTAGAGGCTTCCCTTGGTGTGGCTTTCTCCTCACGCCCGGTTTTGCACTACCAGATGTTCCCTTCTCTGACATTATCCCAGTGTGTCCTACAGCCCCCTTTTGCCCATCTCTGCTAGGGCTCGATCCTGCTTGCAAGGGATTTCTAGAAACTGGTGGGATGTAAGGGGCAGCAGGAAATCTTTCCTGAAGGGAGACCAAATCAAAAGTGGGGTATGGGTAAGAGGCATTGGGGGAAAAGGTGCTGGAGCTGCAGGGCATTAGAAGTTTGTTGGTGACTGATAAACCCCAGCCACCTTCCTCAGGGTCTAGCTGCTTCGCTGCTTCAATATTGGAGACCTGGGCTCAAAACCCAAGAGTGTTTGTCAAAATAGCAGACACCTTACTTGGGCTTCATGGGTAGCACCTTGTGAGGTTCAGCTTTCAGTGAGGGGCTTTCAGATTTTGTCATTACCCTCTTCAATACTGATGACAAATTTAATTGATGGGAAACAAGCTCTTCTCTATGTCCTCACCCAGAGTGTGGGAATGTATGTACTTCAAAGAAACAAAAATGTGCATGGTGTGTGAATGGCTTTGGCCTGACACATCCACTGGATGTGATTCCTCATGATGCAAAGGACTTGGGCCACTTTGTTCCTTGGCGATCATTCCTGGTCTCCTGTGGAAACTTTAGTTCAGGGTGGGGTTCTTTCATTGTTTGTTTGTTTGGGGTTGTTTGGGGTTTTTTTTGTACTATTCCACTTGCAATGTGACATAAAGGTCACTGTGGCTTTAAGGATATGTCTTCTTCCTGATGAAAAAACTTTAATACAGAAGGACATTTCCTTTTTTTTTTTTTTCAGACTGAACTGGCTACTAACGGAGTCAAAAAATATTGAAAAAAAAAGAAACAAACTGGACCCTAGCAACTGCAGATGAGACCTGTATTTATAGCTATTTCTTTCCTTAAAATGGCTGCAGAAGTAGAACTGAGGCTGTGGTTTCATGCTGCAGCACGAGCTGAACCAGCACGGTTTCTGCAGCAGCGTGGTCCGGTCCTTCCTGCCCACAGCTCTGGCTGTGCCACCCGGACCCTGCGATGAGCCAGGGCTCTGTGCTGGACGGGCAGAGAGGTCACCCTGTGACAGGGACTCCCTGGGGGGACACGGGTCCCTGCGTGGCCCAATGGGGCTGTAGAGGGGAGGAGGAGTCAGGGAACTGTGAATTTGGCTCGGGCGTGATGTGAAACCACGCACTGGGATAGCAGTTGTGTTTTCTGAGGTCTCAATGGGTTTCAAGGACTTCATGAGTTCCCTTAAAAGACTCTGTGTGCCAAAATCCCAGGTTTTCTAACTTAAGACAGACAAGCGATAGAACAAGAGGAAACGTCTTCATGTTGCTCTGGGAGATGTTTAGATTGGTTTGGTTAGATTCTTTTCACCGAAAGGGTTGTCAAACATTGGAGCCGGGTGCCCAAGTACGTGGTGGCATTTAAAAGATAGGTAGATGTGGTGCTTAGAGACATGGTTTAGTGCTGGACTTGGCAATGCTAGGTTAACAGTTGGACTTGATGATTTTAAAGGTCTTTTCCAACCTAAACGATTCTGTGGTTCTAAGAAGTAGATACAGAACTTCCTGCCATGTCACCGTCTCTTAACAAAGCACAGTTCAATATTTCTCCCTCCCCTGGTGCTGATTTCATTGTTACAAACCAAGGTTTGTATGGGGTTTGTTTGGGGAGCACCATGGTGTATGCCCTAATGAGCACAGCTTTTGGAAGCCAGGTGGGGAAGCCAGAAGTGCAAGGCAGAAGGTGGCGCGAATACAGGCTACTGTACGACTGCACCACAGCCAGGCAGATCATTCAGAGAAACTGACGATGAACACAAAATTAGTGACTGTGTGAAACCTTCACCCCCCTCTGGCTGCTGATAAAATTCTCATCGGCTCTGCGGGGGCCTGAACCTCTCTCCGTTCTCATGCAGGTTTCTGCACAGACACCAAGCAGATCATTACAGAGCTCCCAGCTGGGATCATAATGTCATTTCCTCTGCTATTTGCTCAGATTCCTTTTTTTTTTATATCTTCCCATTCCCTCCTCAGCCTTGCGGGAGAAGCGCTTTGTGAATCTGCAGTTTACCTACCAGAACGCTCTGGTGACAAGGTTTTCCCGGGCTGCCAGAGAGAGCTGTGCACCAAACACACAGCTAGTGCCTACAGGAGGAAGGGAGCAAAGTGTGTGCCACCTCCTGGGGTCTGTGGATGCCATATGCAATGTGTACCCTTTGACGTGAGTCCTCCTGCCTCCAGGCCAAGGATCGCATTTCCCAGCCCCTGGGGGACGTGGTGTATAAATCACTGCGGCTCGGGGATGCAGGGAATGTGCCACCAGTAATCCCCAGCTGTGCTCCTCTTCAAAGCAGGCACTGTCCGCTCCCTCCACGCGCTTAGAGCAAATCTAGACCGTGGACATATTTTCAGAGCCCCTTGAGCTTTCTTTCTCCAGCCCACTTGCTACACGTGGTCTGACAGTGGATGTGGAGATGGAAGGAAGAAGAAATGTGAGGAGGCAGCGCAGCACTGGCATGCTTTGAAAGCCGACTCCTTTGCTCCAGATGTTCTAAATCACATGTGGAGAAGTGTTTGTGGTCAGATGCTGCTTGAAACCGATTGTTGATAGTCTCCTGAGACAGCTTGTGACAAATTGTATAATAAAAATGCTAAAAATAGCATAGTTATTCCCTGGAAAAGCAAAGTTCCCACAATCCCATGAGCTGGGAAAATTGTTGAACTTTCTTTGGACACAACAAGCTCTGTGTGTGTGTGTGTGTTTGTGCGTGTGTGTGTGTTCCTCAACCTTCCATGGGTCTCTGGGCTTTTTTCTTATGACCCTTCCTCTTCCTACCAGCTCCAAGAAGCCACGTTTCCAGTCTCCCCAGCCCCAGCAACAGCTGAACCGATCACTAGCCATTGATGTGAAAAATAGTCTCCCACACTCTTGAACCTCACATTTTGTTCCCTGGTGTCATCGGTTGTTGCGAGTTTGTTTTGGTAGAACATTTTATATTTTTTTAAACTGTGGGGAAGGCTAGCTCACAAGACATGTAGTGCGAACTCCAAGAGATCTTCGCCACAATAGAGCACCATGGTGCTCCTCTAACCAGACCAGGGTGCCTAACCTATGTCACTGCTGACCTTTTTTTCTAACATTGTCTGCTGGTGGCACTGCCCTTCCTTCCTCATTGCGTGGGCAACCTCCTCTCAAGGGTTTGGTAGCGTGTGTGTTGTCCCCCAGGCAGAAAGGTTGAGGCCAGCAAGTGTTTCAGGACTCCCCTCTGCAGTAGTGCTGGGTGAGGCCAGGTCCCACTAGAGAAATTCATAGTTTAATGAGTGGAAGTGGGTGGGGTTTTTTAGTGTTGAGAAGGTTTGTTGTGGTCTGCTCATGCTGCAGTAAGGAGTCGCAAATCTGTTGGCAGAGATGAGAAAAGCCACGGGTAATGACAAGCTGTGGAAATGGGTGGTGTGCCCAGGGTGAGATCATGTGTGCTCTGCTAGCCAGCAAGAGCCCTTAGCATTTGGTAGATGCTAAATACAAGCAGGTGACTTGGGTCTGCCTACTACTGGAAAAAACGTCCCTGTTACAAAAACTACCCTTCTGTGTGCAATTCTTTGTATTTCTCTGATAGTGGCATTAGCTATAGATCCTGTCCTGTTCTGGCAGGAACTGCAGCTCTGCTGCCATCTCTTCTTGCTTAAAATTTTCTTGCCAGTAAATTCGGGGGAAGATCAACTCTATGCCGTGGATTGTGATGATCTTTCTGTGGGTGATGATTTCAACCGTAACTCGACATAGTGATTTGTTTTATTGGACCGTTCATTCTGAAGACGTGATATTTAAACTTTCAGCAGAGTTAATAATTGAAGAAGTCAGCATTTTAGCATAGGCATTTAGGTGAAGTCCCAGTCCTACGTGCCAAAATCTCCTGCGATGCATTTCGCTCGATGGGAAATTCCACACACACGCCAACCACTTACCAAAACCTCTGTTGCTCCCCTGCTGTCAGGTAGGTGATCAGATGATGCGCATTTTTGTGTCCTCCCTGATGGCTGTGGGGCCATGGAGTTGTGCGAGCGAAGCATCTGAGGTACAGCTGTTCCTCGCCCTTGTAAAAATCTGAGGCGTGCAGCAAATTTAGGGGTAGAGTAAAGCCAAAGAAACGGAGCAGGGTGCCATGAAGAGCACAAATGTTTTAGAAGCATTATAGAGGAAATATGAAAAGGCTCCAGTTTCATAATGAAATAAAGTTTGTGCTGAGCTGCCGGTCCAAGGTTTAGATCCCACATGATGTCTTGAGAACAGCATTTGTAATAGATTTAATCTGCTGACAGACTGATGCTTTGTCACAAAACCACCAGCACAGTTGTCTCTATGACCATGTCCCTGCCAGGCGCTGCCTGAAATAGAGTCTAACAAAAGATAGAAAACTGAATTTGCTTTTTCTGCCACAAAGATGAAACTAAATACATGGTGGCTACAGGAGAGGCTGCAGTCACCACTGTGAAATTCCTCCAGGGAATGTTCTGGATATTTTTTCTGCCCTGAGTCATGTCCCACTCCCATCTTCACAGTTAACCGTGCCGCTGGAGCAGAAGCAATTGCTTCATCGGCTCACGGTGTACTGTGAGCAACAGTCCTGCTCACCCAGCCTGGCTGCACTCTGCCTCCCTGTCCCCAGAGAGCCACCTGGGCCACCACCGCTCTCCTGCCCGACCCCGCACTGCCTCCCCAGGCACAGCACTCCCCATCTGACCTTCTCGGACTCGGGAGGTCCATCCTCGCCTCTGCCTGGGCCACCCCTCTGCCCTGAGGGTGCTTTCTTTACCAGTAGTAGTTTCCTTCTACTCCCACACTGTGGTTTGAAGACCTGTGGTTTGTGAGGACATGCTTTTTGATATTTCTCCCCCTGTCTATAAGAATATGTGTATTAATTTGAAGGCTGCTGGCAGGTTTGGCGCTCCCATGGGTCCTCCCTCCAGCAATTCCCTGGATCCATCACTCATAAATAAACACAGCTGTCAGTATTGGAAAAGATAATTGGCTGCATAATGCACGGAAAGCAAAATTGCTTTCCCCAAGATTTATTCGTCAATTATGGTTTGCCCTGGATAGCGCAATTTGAGCCATTTTCTGGACAGGGGAGAAATATATCAAATGGAAAGAGAGGAAGCTATTGTTATAATAAATGGCCGGGTGCATGTGTGTATGCCTGTGTGCTTTAGGTCTTCCATAATAGGTACCCTATTAACAAGCTAATGAAGGGGAGCCAAGGATTATCATTCTATTTGAGGCAATAATGCGTGTGTCCTCTGGTTCGCTGGTGTCCCCTGGGTGAGGCTGTTTCTTCGCTGTGCTCTGCTGGGAGGATGCAGCAGCCAGTGTCCTGTGCACGTCTTACCTCTCCTTTCTGCACACTTGCTTTTGCCCCCACCCAACAAGCCCTTCCCTGTACTTGTGGTGGAACTCCACCACCTTACCAGCCTTCAGGCCAGGGGTGTCAATGGCTGAATTAAAGCCAAAGCCAAGTCAGCTGCAGCAAATGTTCAAGCTCTATTTTTAATTAAGGTTTTCATGGAAATGGTGTATTTATCCCTCTCTGGAGAACACACTGATAGGACAGTGCTGTGCAGAGTATTATGAAAAAAGATGCTGTTGCCAGTTACAGTTCCAGTGGATCAATATGGTACATGGAAAATATGCAAAATCCCCATATGGAGGAGAAGTGGTCAGAGATTTCTTAAGGGCTTCTCTGGAGGTGCTCAGTTCCCTCAGCTACTATTTACTTTAAAACCATTTAGTGGGACTTGGGAGCTCTCAGCCTCTGACGGGATCCAGCCTCTTTGTAAATACACTCCTACGGGGGTGCAAGGTGGCCTGTGAACCTGTCAGCTACCATGCTGACTCTGATGCTGCTGCTATAGACCTTGTCTCATTATTGGTGTTAAATTGGTTTGCTAAGAGGCATTTAATTAGTTTCCTGTTTATTAGCAGGAATCACTTGTATTGTAAAGCTTACTGTGAGCCCTACTGCCCAGAAATGCTTCTCTGATGCTAGGTAACATGAGGCAAACAGATCACCGTGGTGTCCTACCATCTGTTCTCTGTGATGCCACCTACAGATTGCATGGTGCAGAAAAATGTCCTATCCTGTGGCCAAAGTACCTCATTTAAGAGGTGAGATCTTCTGAGGTAGGGATGATCAATAACAAAATCTGTACGCAGAACCTCTCCCAACAGCTCTCCTGTGACATATGAGATTTTAGGTGCCACCTGAATATAATGAACATTTGTCAGCTGAGAGAAAGAAATAACACCACGTATGTCTTTGAATCTGTTCGTTGCTGCTGTGGCTGCTAATAACCTGAGAAGGAAGGAAGGAAGGAGAACGGCTGTACACTCACCATTGTACAGCTCTTTAACTTCAAAGAGAAGCACCTAACAACCATGCTCACCCCTGTGCTTTGTCTTTTTAGGTGCTTATGTCGTGTCACCACCTATAAGATAAGTAAATAATAACCAAAACGTAACTGACAGATGCAGACATTACTTGCTGCCCCACGTTTTCATGGATCTAGAAACTCCAGTTATTTATTTCCCTTGCTGTCAAAATAATTGAGATGTCTGCGAGAGAAATAATTGTTGTCACCTCCCAGCAGAATTTTGTGTTCATTGGATCACAGGGCAAGCCAGGGAGGAGGGGACCTTGGAGATCTCCAGTCCAAGGACCTGCTCAAGGCAGGGTCAGCTCTGAGATCAGACCAGGCTGCCTGGGACTTTGTCTGTCAGCTCTTGAAAACCTCTAAGTATGGAGATCACACAACCTCTCTGGGCAACCTGGGCTCACATTGCATCCTGTGGTGTGGTGCTGCCTTGACTGCTGAAAATGAGTGTTAAATGCAGTTAAGAAATTTGGTTTCCTTATTCAGGGCATGGAGAAGAAGCTTAAGCCATCTGCTTCTGTAATATATTCCCTTTCATTTATTTATGAGATAAAATGAGACTGATTTGGAAGCAGTTTTGGGAGAGGGGAATTCCAATGTCTTTCCAGGCCATCAAATATTGTTGAATTTATTATCGTTTCAAGACAGAGTCATGATCTGCCTAGAAGACTGGACACTATGGAAGTTTTGAGCTGTGGTGTAAAATGAAATCCTCTTGGCTTGAGATAAGCCACTTAGTCTGCTCACTATAACATGGGCACAATAATATTTACCACTTGGTGCTAGTGCGAGGGTTAATGTTTGCTGGGTTCAGTGAAAATGAAAATATTTTATTCACAGAAAGCTTCTTGTCTGCCAGGAAGACTATGCACACAGGGAGCCCCTGAATCATGTCCTTTGGAGAGAACCTCTTATTAGCTTTTTTTTAAATTATGCTTAATATTATCAAATGTCTCAAAACAGGGACAATGTTTGCCTCCTTTCTCCTCCCCCCCAGTCGCTTCCAACAGACAAGTGTAGAGACCCACAGAGTGATGGATTATGAAGCGAGAAGAAGATGAGATCTTAAACCAAAGAAGAGTCAAGATGTACCCAGGAGCATGGGAGACAGTGTGGGGTTTGAAAAGAGAGAGGAGGACACTAGGCAGTTGGATAAAAAGCTGCTAGCACTAGAGACTGCAATTATAAAAAGGTTAATGTATTCAAGCAGAGTGAGGTATATTTATTTGCTAAATTGCCCGTTGAAAGCTTTGCCTTCCCAATGAGGCAGGGTCACTCAGGTATGTCTCTCACCCAACCTGCCCGGGCTGGCTCGGCCAAGGGTAACTGAAACAGGTCATTAGCCACAGGCTGGGCAGCTCAGCTCCGCTGTAGGCAGAAATGTGCAGCCCTGAGAGAGCCAGCTCCAGAGTTCGTGCAGGAATACATGAGGTGTTTGATTACCCAGCAGTGTTTTCCCACACTTCGTGAATATACCTATCTCCAGAGTTTTGTAACATGTAGACTTTTAAATAGCTGGGTCTTAGAGCTTATCAGGCACATCAGCTTTGACCTAAAATCTTGAAAGCAAATTTTGCTTACCTGAAAAGGGAGCTTTAATGTCAACGTGCAGTGAATTATCTCCCTTCCTTTCATTTGCCTGATAAAATCTGTATTTCAGGCAAGGTGATGCTGAATTTGGACAAAGAAGCAGTGGGTTGAAAGCTATTCTGGAAGATGTCTTTGAAATGATTAACACTCTTCTCACGTTAAATGGGGTAAAATTGCTTCAAGATGCTTAGAAAATATCTTAAGTACTCTGTTCTGCTGTGTGTCATTTTGAGAGTCTCTCTAATTGATTCCAAGACATGAGTTTAAAAATCTGAATGATGGAGAAAGCCCATTGAGTGACATAGGGTATGACAACAGCCAACGACAGGGCTATGGATGGGGTAATGCTCGGATCATGTAATAAGCCAGCAGGAGCAAGGTGGTGGCATGCTGCAGGATTGCCTTCTACCGTCTCTGAACATTTGCCTTCTTGTCCTTGAAGAGGCATTAAACGACTTATATTTAGTGTGTATCTTGCACGGTGATCAGCTCCCCGATAGAAAGTTATTTATTCGGTGCTGGTATGAGACAGGACCCTTCATTTCCAGATTGTACCACACCAGTAGGTTACAAACAGCCTGAGGAGGACAGAGTCATATTGCAGAATGACTCCGGTGGGACTGATCAGGATATCGATAACCCAGCATGGCTGTTTATGCCTCCCACAGGTGCTTGTTCAAAGTTCAAGGGCTCTCCCATAAATACAGGGCGCTGTGATTCACAGCCGGGATAGTGGGGCTCATCTGCCAGGAGTCAGGGAAGGGGCACTTCCACTGACTGTGCGCCTCCCAGGAAGGTTAAAAGGGATTTCTACTCTCCTGAGGCGGACATAAACTCAGGGCAGGGGCAGGGTTAGCACACACAGAGACGTCAGGAGTCCCTCCGGGGCGGAGGGAGGAGGGGAGGGATGCTGGCAGGGCTCTCCCCCGGCCCCCCTGCCTCCTCCCCAGCCTCTAGCTCTGCCCTCCTTCAAAACTGATTTCCCATTGGTGTGAATTAGGTAAGAATTGGTTCGGTGTCTTTAATTGTGATTTTTATTTTTAATCTGCATAATTAGATTTGTAATGGACTATTTTCACAGTTGTGGGACGGCTCTGAGATCGTTAGTGCTGGGCCCTGTGAGATTGCCATCTGTGTGAAGGCGAGGGGCTGCGGGGCAGCCCTACAAGCCTCCTGTGGCTCCTTCAAATCACTCGCCGCTTGAACCCCAGCTGCTCTCCCAAGCCACTCAAGGGGGTACATCCTTGCAAAACATTAGTCATCTGTCCCAACTCAGGTCCTCAACAGATGCAGTTATTTAGGAAAATATGAAGCCGAGGTGAGATTAACAGGGTCTGGGTTTTAGAACAACTCATTACTCATGAGCCTTGTCTTTAAGAAAGAAAGTGAAAAGAAAACAAAAGGAGAAGCAATACAGTAGCACCAGGTTTCTGTTTCCCGGGTTGTGGGGAGGTACTTGGAGGTAAGAAAGGGCTGGAATGAGGCAGGGGATGGAAGTGAGAAGGTACCTGGATATCCTGGGGTATAGACTGGGGAGCTCTTCCAACGGTGGTGGCTTTGGAGAGGGATGAGGCTGAGGGGGTGGTTGGAAGATGAGTAGGAAATGGAGAAATGAGCCTTGCTGAAAATCTCACTACCCTGAAATCTGCCTCCTGGCTTCCCAAATCCTTACAACTTCTCTCCTTCTTTTCCATACCCAGCATCCTCCTGATCCTTCCCAAGCCTGTTTCTCCAGCCATGAAAGGCCCCAAGACACCCTTCCTAGCCCTTACTCTGTCTACTTTGGACCTCGCTGCTGCTATGCAGTTTCATTTTGCAGCTGCAAGGAGGTGACCAAAATAAATCTTCATTCTGGGGTGGCAAAATTCACTGTAGCCCATGTGCTGAAAAGGCTCGGGCTGGCTCTGCTGCCACATCTCGTTCTACTTAAGCTGCTGCTTTTAATAGACCCAAAATGAGTGCTTTGCCAGAGATGTTTCCTTTTCTTCCAGCAGAACCATGTGCACTGGTTTGCTCGTGTAAGACGTAGCCTGGCTGTGGGAGCTGCTGCCAGGGCTGTGTTGTGTTAGCTCACATGGCACCAGCAGCATGGAGACTGACAGACCACCCAACTGGAAATCTTCTGTTTGACTTCAGTTTTGGTCGAAGCCATATTGGAGATTGTTTAAAGGGGATTTGAAATGTCTCATGAAAGCACACTTCAGATGCCAGCTCCCACCTTTAATTGACCCTTTGAACATGGGACTTGCCTGTAGGGATCTGTAGTAGGTTTTGGGGGTTGTATTCAGAGTAATTGGTAACTTTCTCCATTGAAGCTGGACAGCGGGTGTTAGCAAAGCTGTTCTCCTTTATATCGTTATCTCTTTCCCATTTCAGGTTCTCCATGGCCAGTGGTGTTTCTTTCCCATCAAATCCCTTTTGGCAGAGATTTCAAATGTTGGTAAGAATCGAAATCTGAAAGGTATGGCTGAAGTAAGGTGTGGATCTCAAACCCACACCAAAACTTTCGGGTCGGTAATGCTGTCCAGTTGCCTGCAACATCCTCCTCTGAATTTGGCCTGTGAATATCACTATGAGATTTAAACAGCAGCATACAAAAAAACAGAACTTTTCTCTGCAGCAGTGATTTGCAGGACTACTTCTGCCCTCCCACCAGCTCAAACGCAGCTGGGTGGTGGAGAAGGTTGAGGACAAGGCAAGACTCGTGTGGAAGCTGCTTTGCTCCTGCGGCGCTGGGCAGTGTCCCCTGCGTGCATGGCAGAGGGTGGGGAGCAGCAGGGAGGCAGCAGTGGGGGAGATCTGCCATTCAGTACATGCACTCAGGAGCAGGTAATTTAAAGGACGTTTAAATTACTGCTGCACCTAATTTAGGTCAGGGAGTGCCCTGACCTGCCTGGCGGGGGGGTGGGTGCAGGTCCCCTCTTTGGTCAGGCTCCCACTGCTGGTGCAAGCAGCCTCACGCTTTGCTCTTAACCCTTCCTCAGCATGGTCATCATGTCACAGAATCACCTAGGTTGGAAGGGACCTTTTAAGATCATCTAGTCCAACCAATGAAAAAACAAAAGAAAAAAAAAACAAAAAAACCCCAACCACACCCGAAACACCACCAACCCAACGCTAATCCATATCCCTGAGCACCATGTCAACTCGTCTCTTGAATACCTCCAGGCATGGTGCCTCAACCACCTCCCTGGGCAGCCCATTCCAGTGTCTGATAACCCTTTCAGTAAAGAAATATTTCCTAATA
>JAOTQQ010000079.1:25190381-25233766 GCA_026546715.1 Gallinago undulata
ATCTAACCTGAACCTCCCCTGGTGCAACTTGAAGCCATTACCCCTTGTTCTATCATCTGTGACTTGGGAGAAGAGACTGACCCCCATCTCTCTACACCCTCCTTTCAGGTAGCTGTAGAGAGTGATAAGGTCTCCCCTCAGCCTCCTCTTCTCCAGGCTGAACAACCCCAGCTCCCTCAGTGTCTCGTCATAAGACTTTGGTCCTGAAACCCAACCTGCAGCAGACTCACGTCTCCTTTGTGGAGGCATCTACAAGGTCTTGCAAGTGCTTGAAGTTTAACCAGTTCCACAGACAGGCAACCCAGGGCTCAAAATGATCAATAAACCACAGAAACTTTTTTTTTTTTTTTTTGTCCACTACAGCATTGATTGCACTAAAGCATCGCTGCTCTCGTGGGGTCTCTGGGGACATCTTTCTCATTCAGATGTCCCCCTTCAGCCAGCTGTTCTTGGCCACCTGCCCCACACCGGGCCGGGAGGCCGGGCAGAACTGGAGCAATTGGGCGATGAGGGTTCGGCAGGGCTCCGGCAGCGGGGGCAGCCCCTCTGGGTACACCACCCCTTTCTTCTGCCGCTGGGGCATGCTGCGGATATGGGTATCATCAAAGGGAATGCAGCCAGTCACCATCACGTAGAGCATCACCCCCAGGCTCCACATGTCATACTTCTTGGCGTCATAGGGGATGCCCATCAGCACCTCCGGGGAAGCATAGGCTGCTGACCCACAGAACGTGGTGCTCAGGTCTGGGTAGCTGCTTGCCTCCTTGCTAAAATCGAAGTCACTGAGTTTGGCCCGGCGGCCGTCATCCGTGAGCAGCACGTTCTCACACTTGAGATCCCGGTGCACCAAGTTGCGGTCGTGCAGGTAGCACACGGCCCCCACGACCTGTGCAAAGATGTCCCGGGCCCTGGGGACACAGGGTAGCTTCCCTAGCTCCTGTACCAGCTGCAGCAGGTCTGTGGCTGCCGCCTCCATCACGATGTAGACCCTTCCACTGCAGACCTCGATGAGCTCGAAGACGCGTACAATGTTGGGGTGCCGGATCTTGCGCATGATGGAGACCTCCCGGGGAAGAAACTTGTACATGAAGGCTGGGGGTGCTCGTCGCCGATCCACCATCTTGATGGCTAAGGGGCCCTTGTATTTGTTGGAGGTGGCTGCTTTCACCTTGGAGAAGCTGCCCTCCCCTAAAGTGTGACCCAGGCTGTAGCCCAGCTCACAAAGGAGCTTCTCTCCTGCATCATTTTTTGGCATGATGTGTGATCCCACTGGGCTTAATCAAAGCTGATGTTTTCCTCCAGGATTTGAAAGATTTAATATATGGTGCATGGAAGCTGTTAAGCTTTGTTCTCCCCCATGGTCCCACAAATGCCTCAGTGGGCTCCAGGACTGACCTAGCTGTTGTGATGGGGTGGAACGTTGCACGGCAGCACCTTTGTGAGACAACAGGGGTGTCTGGTGGGGCCTTTCCACTCAGGAGTGTCCTAGGTGTGCCCACACACGTGTTGGGGGAGAACTCCCATGGACGAATAGTTTGGAGTTTTTACAGTTTTCTCCTCTTAACTTGAATTTTCGAAATGGGGATCTTCTGGTGATGAAAGTTTAAATGTCAGTTTTCTGGGATAAGGAATCCCTCTGGTGACTTATTTTCTGCAGGGTATTATATTAAAATCAGAACTACACAGAGTGGTACAAGGGAGTGTTTTCTACTGTCCCTAACTACAAACTACAAACAGCTGGCTGTAAACATTTAGGTTTTTATTACAATGATGCAGGGAGCTATTTTTCTAGGTAGGCTTTCTGACTTTGTGTTGTGTGGATGGGGAACCTTAAACTCATCTTTCAGAAGAAACTACTTTTCCAGTTTTTGAACCTGGAATTGAACTCCCTCCATTTTTATCAAAATGATATTTTGGAGACTTACAGAGAAGTGAGACCAAGAATCCTTTGGAGAGCTTCTGTAATTTAGATTTTAAGTGCTTTCAGTCAGCTTTAGTTTCTGTAAGGTGACTGGAATTAAGCACGGGGCAGGAGCAGAAGGCAACTGGGCTGGGTCCCACCAGCTGCTCCTGGGCTAAGCCTCCCTCCTGTCTCACCCTGCTGCGTCTTGGGCCACCGTCGCCTCCATCCTCCATGTGCTGAGCCCCTGGCTCTCACAAACAGTCGTTTCTGGTTTGTGCTGTTTTTTTAAGCTCCTCAAGGATCCTGTCCTCCCTGTGGAGCCCGCATTTCCTTTCCAGATGTACAAAGGAGCCCAGGACCACAAAACCTCTGTCATCCTAAATACCAGCCCAAATGCTATTTTTAATTTTTGAATATATGTTTCATTTTGCAGATCAGTTCTAGAGAGGAGTAAGACTCAACCAAAGACTGAAGAAAACCTTTCTCATGACTGTTCTCATCTTATCCGTGTTCTGAAGCCACTTGAAGAAACCAAATTAATTAAAAACTGCAAAAATAATAGGCCTGTATGTGCTGCAGGGGTGCTGTGCCCCGACTCGCAATGGTTAAGACAAGTTTTATCTGCTGTGGAAGTGGGTCAAAACCAAACCACTTTCCCACTTCAGATGCTATTTCTACGGGCCATTTGGAAGCACAGGAATTCAACGTGGGGTAGCGGCGCAGTTACCGGGCATGTACCATCAGGCATTTATCACCAGCTACGCTGTCCAAAAGCCAGGCAAGCAGCATGGACGTTGCACAACAGAGGATTTGCTCCTGCGCAGGGACTGCCCTGCTGACCACTGAGGAATGTCTTCAGCCCATCTTCATCTCCTCCGAAGAGAGCAGAGGTCCCGTTTGATGGCCAGGACCTTGCCTGGGGCTGATGTCTGTGGGAATGAAGTGGAGTGGAGATGGAATCCCCCCCCACATGCAGACGTGCAGGACATGACCCAGCCAACGCTCCCTTTCTGTTTGGGCCATCAGATAAATGTCCCCAGGTTTCGTACTGCTGCAGTGGATCAGAAAGAAGCCATTTCCAGAAGTTCCCATTCAGAAATTGCTGTTATTTAAGTATAAAAATATCCCGCCTAGCAATCAGTAGGCCAGCTGCAGAAAGCCATTTTGCTGGATACACACGATTTCCTGGCACTTCTGTTTAGCCCGTGAGTCATAACCACAGGGACCTCAGCAGAGGGCTGAGCCGGACTTTTCACAGGAGCTGGGAACTTTGAGGCGGCTAAACATAACTGAATGTGGGCATTTTTACAAGGGAAAATGCTTAGACTGGGTGTCCCTTCCCCTCTTACTACTGGAGCACCTCTGGAAAATGCCATCGTCGCGTGCCCTGACAGATAGAGAGACGTGGGTGCAGCTACCTAGAGGAGCTGGGCTGATGCTCACTATATCCTTTGGAACAGGAACAGGAGTTCATGTTATAGACATGTTCCCAAAGCCTACAGGTAAAATCTTCATTTACAGGAAACCTCTTTGAAGCCCCCAGTAATAACATAAGCAGAAGAGGTGCCGTTCAAACCGCAGTGGAAAAACTGAAGCGGTGGCTGGAAACCACGCCGCGATGGTAAGGAGTAGTGCTGTGGGGTCCCGCCTTGCTGGGGGGCTCTCTGTTTGCTGGAGGGAGCTTGTCACTTCTGGGGTAGGTTTTTCAGCAATCTTGGCTGAGGTGGACAGTTTAATCACAGACAAAGAGATTTTTGCCTTGTTAGCTGCTGGCTTAACATTTATTGGTATAAAAATGCACCAAAAGCCTCTTTCTCTTCCAACCCCTCCACCTCAAGTACTGCTGTCTGTGATATAAATATTTAGGTCACACCAACATACTTCAGCAGGGTACTCAGTACTAACATACAAAAGGATGCTGAGCCTTCTGGTAAAATTTTTTACATCAAAGCTGTGTTTGTAGAACTGACTTGTTCCATTGCTCTTGTAAACGAGAGCGATTGGAAATCAGGCAGCAATTACTGGTTTGTTCAGTTTGGTACATGAGCAGGAGGAGCTGGTCTGCAAAGGTATGAATTATTGAATCTCACCATCAGGGTTTTCATTATGGGCATGTTTTCTGACTCCAACAGTGTGGTTGTGCATCAGCCTGACACGTAGTCAGTTCCCCTGCCAAGGAGCAGGTAAACTCCTGAATGAGCATTCATAGAATCACGGAAGGTTGGAAGAGATCTTTAAGATCATCGAGTCCAGCCATTAATTTAACACTGCCGAAATCACCACTAAACCACGTTCCTAAGCACCATGTCTACTGGTCTTTTAAATAGCTCCAGGGATGGTGATTCCACCACTTCCCCAGGAAGCCTGTTCCAATGTTTGATAACCCCTTCTGTGAAGAAAGTTTTCCTGATATCTATCCCAAACCTCCCCTGATGCAACTTGAGGCCATTTCGTCTTGTCCTACTGCTTGTTATTTGGGAAAAGAGACCGATGCCAACCTCGCTACAACCTTCTTTCAGGTAGTTGTGGAGAGCAATGAGGTCTCCCCTCAGCCTCCTCTTCTCCAGACTGAACAACCCCAGCTCCCTCAGCCTCTCCTCATAAGACTTACTCTCCAGACCACTCACCAGCTTCGCTGTCCTTCTCTGGACCCGCTCCAGCACCTCAATGTCTTTCTTATAGTGAGGGGCCCAAAATTGAATGTAATACTCAAAGTGGGGCCTCACCAGTGCCCAGTACAGGGGGACGATCACCTCCCGGGTCCTACTCACCACACTGTTCCTGACCCAGGCCAGGATACCGTTGGCCACCTTGGCCACCTGGGCACACTGCTGGCTCATGTTCAGCCGACAGTTGACCAACACCCCCAGGCCCTTTTCTGTCAGGCAGCTCCAGCCACTCTGCCCCTGGCCTGTAGCGCTGCAGGGGGTTGGTGTG
The DNA here is from genome assembly GCA_026546715.1 of Gallinago undulata. Classification (NCBI taxonomy): domain Eukaryota; kingdom Metazoa; phylum Chordata; class Aves; order Charadriiformes; family Scolopacidae; genus Gallinago; species Gallinago undulata. Next base: position 25,195,222 of record JAOTQQ010000079.1, read on the forward strand.
ACCCAAGTGGAGGACCCGGCACTTGGCCTGATTGAAGGTCTTGCATTCATGCTGCTGTGCAGTGCAGGGCTCCCAGAGAGCTACCAGGTGTCCCAGCAGCAACTCGCCTGTTTCAAACTCAGCATAAGTTACTTTACCTCTGTGGGTAAGTTCACCCAGGGTGAGTCCTGCATTGCCTGGGGCTGGACTGCTCACCAGAGGCCGAGCTGTGCTGGGCATCACTTCACGCCACGACCAGGAGGAGCTCTGAGCAAACCTTGCCTGGCTCCTGGGTGCACTGCAACTGCACAGCATGGCATTCCCCAGGGGGGTAACTCACCTTGCTGAGAAGACAATGCAGCTGAAGGTCTACAGCCTTCTGTCCTGTACATAGCTACCTTCAACCAGAGAAAAACAAGCAAGCCATGAGATGTAACAAAGGGGGATTTATTTTTTTCTTTCTGCATCATTCCATATATTATTTTGCTAATGATTCGGTCTTCTCTTGCAGGAAAATCTTGGCTGGGCTGCAGTCGATACCTGTGAAGTCACCAGCCTGCTATTCCAACCTCAGGGTTAATCAAACATGTCTATGCTGTGCCTTTTTGGGTGGCTGACCTCTTGCCAAACCCCAGCGAGGCAGTACTACGTCAGTGTAATTACTGGACTGAGATAGCCACTGTCACGCAGGATGGCAAATAACTGAGCTAACCAGAGGGCTGTTAGAGTACGCATGCTTCTGAAACTTCTACCTGTTCTCTGTGATTCCATCATCCCCAGAGTCCCCCAATCCTTTTGGGCAGTCCTGCTGGCATGGGGGCAGAGTGGCTGCATGGCTTTGGGTGCTGGTGACTGACCTGAGGACAGACTGACACCTCTGGGGCAAGGACTCTCATGTGAGCCAACGCTGTTGAGCGTAATGTGGGTCCTGCCACCACAAGCATACCGAAATACAGCTCCTTAATGCAGACAGTCTAGAAGCCAACACAAAGCATAGTTTTATACCTTAGGCCATGAGGCTGTAAGTTACAATGTACAGAACGACCTCTGTCATTGCATGGATCCCTTGAGATTTCTTTAAATACCTCAATTTCCATACCGGCAGAGTTATTTTGCCCAGGGATTTTAACTTTCAAGACCAGTCAAGTAATTCCTGGGTGACCCACTCTGTGGCCAGTCTATGGCCAGACCTTATTGCTTACCACCATGTGAATGTGGGAATGGGCAAACAGCTGCACAAGAAGTAAAAATAACTAATGATAATATTTTTGCTTGACTAGCTTGTTATAGATAGTGCAAAGGGCAACCACAGTTTTTCCCAGCTAATACTGGTTACCAAGATCTTCTTGCCAGTAATAGGTAAAACAAGATCTTTAAACATGAGCTTTTGATGTTTTGCCCTATATCTGATTGGTTTTTATATATATATATAGTTGTTTTACAGAAAACACTGGACCAAAAAGAAACCTACTGCTTGTTAACGCTATTTTCCATTAGTCTGGATGTTGCAGTGAGTTCGTGCAGGTGCTGCAGGCTGGTGAAAATTTTGCAGCTGAGAATTCTTCTGCAGTCCCGTGGAGCTATGCTACATGCTGTAGGTATTAGCACCAAAGGGAACAAGCCAAGGTGAGGGTAACTTATAACAGGTACAGATGCTCATTAGATAGAGCATAGTCAGTAAAGAAAACGACGCTATTGGCAAATACTCTCATTTTTCTAGTGATGTTATTTGCCCCTTGCTTGCCAATTACTGTTCAGAGAGCTATTTAAAAGTAATTGATTGCTGGCCTGTATGACGTCTGAGAGGTTGAAAAAATGGGGCGGATCCCATGAAAACTACATCGAATCCAAGCTGCCTCAGAGGCTGAACTGCTGTCATTGCCCTAGATCCTCTCCTGCAAAATCAAGCTCTCTGCACAGTTATTTTAGGCACTGGTATTAAACGGACCTAGAAAGTCAAAGGTGCAAAACTAATTGCAAAGCCTTTCCTCTCAATGCTTTACGAAAGCTGTGTGTGTGCCTACAGCTGCAGCCTGAATTTGGCCGTGGTCTCATGGCTCCTTACTGGTGGGAACCACAGCGTTGGCAATGGAGAAAACCAAAGTCACAGGTAACCAGCAAGCTGTGCGTGGTAATGTACTGCAATTTCTTTCTTTCCTCTCATGTCTCAAGGTTTGGTATTTGTTTAAAATACTCTGGCTATGTTGAGTTTTTTATTCCTTTGGTAGATAAGAAGATCTGGCACCTAACGTTCCTGATGTTCAGAAGCAGCTGTGATCCCCACAGCTGTCTGCTATCAGATCTTGCCTTTAGCCTCTTGTTCACACAGAATAAACTAGCAAAGCTGGTTGTGGGACTAGTAAGAGGTCTCCTAGAAATTTGGCAGGCTGAGAGGAACACCGACCAGAAAACTCTACGGATGTCCATTTGATTAACTAAGGTTGTTCAGACACCTTGTGTGCCAGAAACATCTCTTCATGTAAATGAGAATTTAAACCATGTGAGGGACATAAAATGGGCTTGTAAGCCATCAGGAATGAATATATATGGCAACAGGCCACACCACCATCTCCTAGGCAGCTTGTGAGTGCCTCAGTAGGTGCCAAAGGAGATGAAGGATGGAAAGGGCTAATGGGCTGGTCTGCAAACATGATTTTGCAGCTGGTATCGCCAGGCTGCACCTGCCAAGAATTTCAAACCTGAAGGCAATAAGCTGGAGTGGAGTGGGAAGCAAAAGGGACTAAGCAGGCTTTGGCAGGCTGGTGGCTTGGGGAGTGGTAGGATTCCCCTGGTAGATCTGCCATTTAGAGGCTCTGTACCAAAAACCCTTTTGGAAAGAGGGTGGGAGGAGAGTGAGATCTTATGCCTCTATCCTTCTGGTAAGTGGAAAGCTATGCCTGGCTTGCAAGAGCTAAAAAAAACCAGCTGTGTAGGGAGGTGAGCTTTTCCTTTTTGATGCTGGGATGCCTGCTGAGAAGGGGGGAGAGCTGGGGGCAGAGGGGGGATTCAGCCCTGGGAGCTGACACCACCCCTTTCCTGGCCGGAGATGTTGATCTCCCCATGTCTTCATTCTAATGGCTCCTTCCCACCACCTCCCTTCTGAGAGCTAGGAAGCTTTTTCTTCCTTGGCCGGTGCTGCAGACACTCGGCTTGGCCTTCAAGTGGCTGATTCCTGTGTACTTACCAGGGAGATCCTCCAGACATCATCGCGAGCCAAAGGGAAGGGCTGTGCAGCGTTGACAAGGCTGCTGGGTCAAGAGAAGTGTCTAAGCTCGCTTTTCCTGCCCCTCCTTGAGGCCAGGGAAAGAGCCCAGCAAGCCTGCTGAGATACTGGTAAGAAAGGTGTGGGTAGGAACTGGGGCTCTGTGCTGCACGTCTCCTGAGACCAGGGAACTTTCCTCTGCTCTCCTTGTTGCTTCAGCAACAACAAATCTCTTTTTGTAGTGGAAAGATTAAATGCCTAGCATGACTGTGGGCTTGCTTTACTGTATTTGTGTGCCTGCTATCTGTGTCCCCAGGCAGAGCTGGCTGTCGAACCAGAGGGAGAGGGCATCAGGCGAGGCTTTAAGCAAGGCAGAGATTTCAGAAGTTGCAGGAAGCACCTCTTGGGTTAACCAAAATGGAGTTGGAATTGGGTGGTCACGAGGGCCAAGAGAAAAGTTGGGAAATGAGAAGCTTTACTTACCGTATCGAGTTACGACTGTTGAATCCAAATGTAATTAAGTTAGAAAAGCAGGTAAGTGTTTTGTGCTTAACTGTCCTAAATGAATAATACTCACATTTCTTCCTCGTGTGTGGTGTTTATTTTTTTTTTACTGTCTGTGGAGAACCTCACCATTATGTATTCAGAAAGAGATTTATTTGTCTGGCACCTACTGTAATTAATTGGTGGCCAATTAAGGACTGCAGAATTTGGCCTGTAATTAGGATATGACAACCTATGGCACCCAGAGTTGAAAAGTTGGTGGCAAAGTGTTATGGCTATGGAGAGGACATTTAAATGATACTGACATTGTCGGAGGCTGCTCTCATGAGGTTTCTCTTGAGTCCCGTGCTAACGTGCTTCCTGAAGGTGCTCCACTAATCACTGAGGCTGCTTCTCTCACAGGCCTGGTTAGTCCTGGATGAGCCAGTCCTGTACAAGAGTCTGGCAGGGCTGGAGTTAAAGGAGCCACAGACGCAAACCAGCAAGCTTCAGAGCTGTCGAGGCTGATGAAAAAGTTTAGGCTGAGATCTGGAAGTGGCAGAAGGAGGTAAACGTAGACCAGATAGTTGGTATGGGTATGCACTTATCAAAGAGGGAAGCAGACAGGCACCCTAGGAACAAGGCTGGAGGCAGCTATGAGGGTCTGAAGGTCTCTTTGCTGCTCCATGCAACATCTAACTGGACAGGCTTTTGTTGTATTTGAAGAAACTGCCTGAGAAACCATGCGAGCATCTAGCTGTGACCCTGAGAGGAAAATCACCAAACTGAGGCTTACCACAGGCAGAGGGAGCCAAAAGGATGTGTGGTTGGAGTGGGCAGTGAATACAGATCTGCTTACACAGGTACAGAAGACCTTGCGTTACATCCATTAGTTTGCTTTCCAGAAAACTGAGCTTTTTGCTGCTTTCCTGCAAGGGAAATAAATCCATTTGAAGCAGAAACTCCCCTTGATTTTTCCGACAGTCATGGCCGAGCTTGTGGATCAGGCACACCAGGATGGGCTGGGACAGGAGGGCAGGCATGTCTGCGCCCCGCTGCTCGCCAGCCATGCGGTATATATAATATTGCAGTGCCCCCTTGGGGGCAGGTGTTCACTGGAAATAGACCTTCATGGTTTTATGCCGCAGAGCTCACTGCTTGCTGCCGCCACCGCCCTTCCTTATTCTAGCAGTTCGTGCTGCCTAGTTAAATCACAGATTTTCCTACCAAACGCCGCTCTTACTTAGGAAGAGATCAGAGTTTTGGCCTTGGGTTTTTATTTTATTATTATATTTTATTTTTATTTTATTACTATTTCACTATTTCTCTGCTGCTGATCTGAACTTTAAAATAACAGAAGCAAGGAGGGTGAGGAGCTCCTGAGTGAAGATGGCAGTCTGCCCTCAGAAATGAAACCTGTCTTTTTTAAACGCTTTCAGATGGACTCGGGCCCAGCAAGAAACAAATTGTTTTAACAATAGATTTAATTAGCTGGTGTTTTGTATTCCTTCACAGCACGCTTCTGTCCCAGTACACCTGCTGGTAGACCTGCCTTGAAGCTCTGGTGTCTCCGGCAAAGGAGCGTGAAGAATGGCTGTAGCAGTAAATAAGGGCATGGGTAGGTATGGCAACCCTCTGCCGACCGAGGGGACAGCCTGGATGTGACCCATCTCTCCTCTCCTCTAGCTTTTGGCAGTCGCGCTTCTTCTTAAATGGTAAAAAGAAATAAAATGTGAACAAAAACCGCAACTTCCAGCAGAAATTTGGGATGATCCTATGGAACTGTAACTGTATCACAGCCAACATGGCTCTTGATGCCCTACTCTTGCCATTAATGATCTGAAAGTAGGGAACTTAAGGCCAACCATCTTGCCTGTTTTTTTCAGGTTCTCTAAAACAGACAAACAGAAGCTTTTGTTCTGGTACAGACCTAGCATTTCCCTGATTCCTTATGCTTATAGGATTATAATGGAGACTCTATTTTAAGGAAGATATGAAACGACAAAAATGACAAGCCTCTGACAGTTGTGACAGATTTTTCCAGTGTGTATGCATATGAGATTGTGTGGTTTGGGGTTTGGTGGATTTTTTGTCTGCTTTGTTTTTTGGGGTGTTTTTTTGAACAAATTCAGCTAAAAGCCCATCTGTGGTAAGGATTCAGTTGAAAGATGTGCCACCTGGCAGATGAGTCCATGACCCTAAAAGCTGGTTTCTCTGAAAAGCCAGACTCTAAGATTGGTGATGAGGGCTTCCGTATCTTTTCTTTTTCTATTTCTAGGTCTAGTTTACTTCATGTCAGAAGTAGAATTTCCCTAAATGCCAGGTCTGAAAACTTCTTCTGGGCTCTGAAAGTTACTCTTTCACGTTGCTCCTTCTCCCTTTCCCTCTTCCTGTGTCATTATCTCCCTAAGGGTGATGCTTTTTCAAGGCAGCGGCCCTTGGGCATCATCCAACCATAGCGGGCAGCGTGTGGTGGTCAGCGGGATCGGTAGGGAAGACGGAGAACAGGCAGATAAATCATGGAATGAGGAACACATATCCAACTAGGTGTGCTTGGGAAATGCTCAAGGATATATTTCCTTCTGTTTTCCTTGAGGCGGCACCCCTTTGTTAAACTGCGAGTGGGGAGAAAACCCTGTATTTCTGAGTACACCCTGCTTTGTGTACCCAAGCCTTTCTCCTTGCAAAGACAACTCTCAGCCTCTCCGACTCCCTGCTCTGCTTTCTAAACTCCCACGAGGCAGCACGCAGCATCTCTTCTGTGCTGCTCTTGGTTGTCCTGGGCCCTATAAAGGCATTGGCTGGTTTAGTTTCGCTATTTAGGGGCTCCATCTTAAAGGGGGTGAGTCGCTTGGTTGCTACTTGCTGGATCCTGCCTGGGCTGGGTTTGCTGTCACTTCAGCAAGGTCTGAGCCAGTCTGCACCAGGCAGGACTAGGCTGAGTATTTTAGGAAAGCACCCGTATTTTAGGAAAGTATCATTTCTGTGGATAAGGAGAGAGAGAGAAGGAAAGGCCTATTATTGGAGAGGCTGTGATAGTCTGACAGGGCAAGGCCTTGGCATCTGGATGAATGACAGCTTCTGCTAGGAATGTGGCTTTAGCCTCTTCAGTTTTGGCCAGCCTGTGAGACTGAAGAGGCTGTGATTGGCAGAGCCCAGCCCATGACCTGAAGGCAAGGGGTCCAGGCACTGGGACTGGAGGGAGAGTGAAGAGGCTACTGCTCGGGGTGTCTCTGCCTCCAGGGTAAGCTTTTGAATTTTGAGCAGATGAAATTCCCCCTACCCCAAGTGGGATTATTTAAATAGGTAGGCAGGTATACTTAAAGCTTATTTTGGGGGATGACACAAAATAATTGCAGGTTCCTTCTTCCACCTCACAGCTTCCAGAGAAAACTGATATTTTTTAATATTTTTTTAATTATTATTTTTTGAGAGGAGAGCAGATATAAAACCCATTTTGCCATCAAACAGGTTGCAATGGTAGCATGGTAAGCAGGAGTGCAATGGTGGCATCTCCAGGACTGCTCTAATTCTGGCAGTGGTATGAACTGGGCACAGTTGGTTTGCCATGATAGTTAATGTTTTATTTCTCCCAGATATTTGGGTGGTGGGCAGATGTGATAGAGAGAGGCAGCACTGTAATCATTAAAATGATAATGTCTCCTGCGTGCTCTTCTTTCCGAGTCACTCCAGTGTCCTGAATGCATGAGGGGCACGGAGGAGTAATGAGGCAGGTTTTCATCAGTAGCTGTCTAAGGTAGAAATAAATAACTTCAAGCAATATAACTTCACTCAATTTGTGTCTGTTTGTGCTGGCCATACCTTGTATTTACATGGTGCCACAGGAAACTATCTTTAAATGTTAAAATCTAAATCACACATGGTCCTGCAGGCTAAATCTGTTACTAATGATAACGTTTCCACTGTAGTTTTTTTTGTAGCACCTCAAGAAAAGCAGCTGATTGGAGTGATTTATTTTCATTCCTAGGGGAAAAAAATAGCCTTGGAACCTTTGTGAGCTCCAGAGGAAAAGCAACCACAGCGCTGGGCAGGCAGTATCTGCAGTCACGGAAACAACCGATAAAAACTTTCTCATCTTATCACTCTGCAGATAGGCCTCTGCTGTAGGGTGCAGACATGAAAGAGTCTCTGGGGTTGCTCTGCCCTACATGGGAACGCTAGCAACAACCCTGGCACGGTTTAAGAAACAGATCACCTTGGTCCCTGTGTAAGACTTGGTTGGCTGATGACATTGTAGGGAGGTACAAGGGCACAGGAATAAAGGGGTGAGAAGAGCCTGGGACTTGAAAGGGGTCGTATGTGGGGTGCCTTACACCCACGGCATGAAGGGTCCTCAGGCTGTTCACAGGGCACCCTTGCATTGTGTTTCACCCTCATAAGTGTGAAGTGTGTTGCTTCTCTGTGCATATCTGGGCACAAGTCATACTTCTGGGTAATGACTGGTGATCCCACCCTTCTCCATGGTATAGGGCTGAGCCAGGCGCTGAGGTGATCTAGACAGCAGCCTGAATGACCCTTGTGACACTCTCTTTTCAGGCTGGGATTTGGATCACCCCATGGTAGCCTAGTCACACTGGTCACTATGGCATGAAGACCCAAGAGGGGGCCAGACTCCAACTGCTCACCAGCTGCATAGTTGGTGAGTCTCAAACTTCATCCTACAATAAGTAAATGGGCATTTGGGAGAGTAGTGAAAAAGGTCCATGAAAAGGACCACCACGATGTGTTTGTGATGTATGTAGAGCGTGGGAATCTTCTACAAATACTGACTTGTTGTTTTGGACGAGCGTGCTTATGTGTAGGAATATTTCCAGGGCTACTCCTCTCTGATGTCTCTATTCTAACAAAGCAACCTGCGCCTTGTTGATTTGTGGCCAGCTGGTCTCCTCCCAGGCATCTAGGTCCAGAGAAGGGAGGTGGTGCCTGGCAATCAAATGCATAACCTGCTTGACCCTCTGTCTCCCCAGATACATACCCTGTTTGGCTGTGGTATGGGGTTTTTTCAGTAGTCCACTTCTTTGTGGGTCAAACTAGAAATGGTGGCAACAAAAGGAAGCAGCAAGGCCTAAACCAAATCAAAATGACCCTTGTGTGTCTTTCTCCAGTGCCTTTTATCCAGTTTGCACCCGTGGCTGGTAGATGCAGGCCTGTGCTAAGAGAGGCTGGTTGGTCACAAAGGAGATAAGGGCAGTAGCAGTTCAGAGATGCTTCAGATCTTGGTCATTTACCAGTTCCTCGAGTAGCTTCCATGTATGCTGCACAGCAGCAATGACAAAATTAGACCACTATTACAGTCAGATTACTTTCCCATGCTAATACATATATATATGAAGTCAGTTTGACATCAGCAGAGACAGCCTCTGAGGGGCAGTGAGTAACTAGATACCACTAGTGACTAAGCTCTTCCTGAAAGCTGTGGTCAGACTGGTTGGTGGTGGAACAGCACTACGCACTCTGGGACTGGCAGCTGGGAGCAGCAGAGTGAACCACGGGTGATGGATCCACCCCGGCAGGGAGAAAATCCTGCTCTCGGTCTGCACACTGGAAAAGCGTGTATTGGAAATAAGTTCATGCCTTCTTTTGCTTTTTACTTTTTAATATTCAAGTGACGCTTTTGTGTGTGTGTGCATGGTGGTCAGTTTTTCGTGGTGTCCCTCTTTCCTCCTAACATCCCTCTCCATAGGTTCCCTGCACTGCTAGGTGAGACACATCATTCCTTTACAGATTTTAGCTCCAGTTTTTTAGACTGCTTGAGGGAGTGTTTCTGGGTCAGAATTGCTGAGGAAAAAAATGTTTAGGAGCAGATGAGGACTTACTTCTTGTGTCTGCTTTCTCTGCCTTTTCCTCATAGGAAAATGCTCTTTACCCTTATAATGAAGGGGAATTTCCCACCTGGCTGCCTTTGTTTTCACCTTGGATGTTCTTTCATCATCTCCTTACTGTCAGAGGCAGCCTCTGGGTAGGGAGAAACTGCTCTTTATCCATCCCCTCTGAAATTCCTCCTCAGCTCTCAGAATACCAAGCGTATCTGATATGCAAGGCTTGCAGGCTTGATTGCAAAGTGTTGATCAGGCGTTTTGGCCTCAGGCATGGGAACAGGTCCTGGATTACAAAATCTTCAATTACTCTGCTGGCAAAGCTAGTGGATTCTCCCTGTGTTTCTGTGACCTCCAGATGTCTTCCCTGGCATTGGTAAGGAGAGAATGCGGCAAGCCATCACCAGAGCTTTTCATTTGCTCCTTGTAGCCCTTCTTCCTGCCCTCTTCTAGGAGGATCTGATTTTAGGCACTTTTGCTTCATTTTTCTAACTCCATAAATAGGTGGCTAATTATTCTTAATGCTTGTGGATGCATATTTGCAGGAGCCAGGAGAGAGCGCACTATTCTGCTTCCTCATCTCTGATCCAAGACTTCATTTGACAGCTGATTGTCCCATCACCGCTTTGCTTTGTATGCAGGGCTTACAGGCTCTTTCACCGTGAGTTCATCACTTTTTACCTGCTCCTTTTGACTTTTCTTGCATTAAACGGGGGAGGGATCCTGGTGGCTGGGCTGGGCTTTCTGAGGCAGACATGGGAATAGGATCACCTTGTCCTGCAGTCTCGCTCTCCTGTGCCAGCCTGCTGAGATGAGCACTTCGCTGCGTCAGCTGTAGCCAGGGGACGTGCTGGGATGTGCCCGCTGGGTGGGCAACAATTAGACTTCCTTGGGTGTCTGCCTCCTCTGCCTGCCTCCTGGGGCATTCCTCACCACAGGGCCGTTTCACAAAGTCTTTGTTGTAGTCGTGAATCTCAGCTTTTCCTCTTGGATCAGCCTCAAAGGGTGTTTTACTTCCATGCTTCCTAGCACGGGGGCTTGCGTGGGCACATTGGCATTTCCAGCCCTCCACCACGCATCTCAGAGGGAGGTGTCCGTTCCTCAAATCCTTGGACAAAATGCTCCAGGGAGGTTTTGCTGTGTGCGTTCCCAGACTCTATGAGGTGGCTACTGTCAGGGGCAGGGAACAGCACTCTAAAGACCTCTCCTCTCACCTAGTCTGGCTGCTCTTGCATTTGTCCTGCACTTAAAAAAAGAACCCCAACATATTAGCTGCTGGGTGTTATCATGGTGTTGCCTCCTGCTTCCCATTTCAGTTTGCTCTGCGTGGGCAGATGTCATTTGTTTTCTTCTTTCTAGGGTGACTGCAGTTGGTGCTGTGATTCTCAGTTAATGCACGAGACCTAATTGTTTCCATTTGCGAAGCCTAATGACCGATTCCTGATGCAAATGCAACCCCCAGCGGCGCTGCACCTCTCTGGGAAACTACATTTTGCATGGCAGCCTTTGCCTTTCTGCCTCTGCCCTTCACAGAAACGAGTATGAAAGGCCCCATTTGACTGAAACCTGCTAGAAAGGATATCTGCTCCCTCCACTCGTCCCAGCCCACTTGTGCCGGCGCCTCCTTGGAGACCTGCATCCAGGGCTGGTGCAGCACAGGGGCTCTGCAGAGGGTCAGATGCACCCACCCGCTTCCAGCTGAGCTTTTATACTTCTCTGGAGCCTCCAGCTGGGCAAAACCATTGCTGCTGCAGGAGATTTCAGTTCAGTTGCCTCTCCAGGGGCTCGGGAGTGGCTTTTCTCTAAATAGTTAGGGAAGAGCAGCTCACCAGTAAAGGACATCCTAGCTGTTGCAGGATGGGCTACGGGAGGACTCATCCCCATGTGGCAGCAGAAATGAAAGGTAGCTGAGGTGGCAGCAAAGGCAAGGGAAGGGGCTGTGAAAAGAGTAGGAGAGCGCTGTTGAGAAAGGATGCTCGTGGACTTGTTTCATGCTGAGAGCCTGCGCATTTATCGTCAGTCTTTAAGAGCCTGTTCTAAACCCCCCCTTTGGGGAATCAAAGCCACTTTGTAACACACAGGTTTTGCCCTTTACAGGACTTACTTTTCCACCAAACTCTTGCAGTAAGGGGAAATCTAGGGCAGGTGGGTAGCTTTAGCAAGTATCAACCTCCTGAACTGAAAACAACCTCATCTTTCTTTATCTCCTGTTCTACATCTCTGTAACTTCTCCAGTGACCTCTCTGACAGATCCCCAGGAAGCAAAATAAACACTGGGTTTGGTCTGGTTTATTCTGCGGAACAACTACTTGCAAAATCAATGGCGGGTTGTTTTTCTTCTCCTTTGCTGAAGTTAGAAATAGGTCAAGCAGCAAACCAGCGTTTCTGAGACAGCCTGGTGTACGTAGGTGTATTTCAGAGGTGGCCTCTCTCTGGGGTTAATGTTCTCCTGCCTAAAATCCCCGCAGCCTCCTGCTGCTAGGAGGAGGAGGAGGAAGTGAATTGTTTGCAGCAGAGAAATGAAACCACTTAGATTTCCTTGAACAAAGAGGGTAGGTTTTTCAATAGAAAAGGTATGTAGTACATCCTCCTATGATGTGCCGTGGCCATGACACCCAGGTTTGCTTTTTCATGTTTGACGTCTGTGCTTGGGAGCTGCAGCCCTTCACCAAGACCCTCGCTCACTAGCATTATGCCTTGCCTGCCGTTAGGCTGCATAAGGCAGAACACCTTCCTAATGGAAGTGAATGAAAGAGTCTTGCGTTGTACGAAGCTATTTTGGATCACATATGGAGTTGTCAGGTCTATTCTTAGTCACACAAAAGTTAATTTGGTCACAGCAAGACAGCAATATTCACAGTACTTTAGGTCCCATTCTTCCTGTTCAGTAAGGTTGTCCCACTTAATTTCCCTTGGAAAATCCTAGCCCCAGTGACTGGCTTTATTTTCTGCAGATCTTTCAGACCTTTGCTTGTCTCTTTTGAATGTCTGGCAGCATTTTCAGTGGTATGGGCTGTAACAAACTGCTGCAAGAGCTTTCACAAGCAGTTGCTGCCTTGGAAGAAATAGGGGTCTTTGTCTTCTTGTGTGCCATGTGCCTCCCTGAGTGTGAAATCAACCCTTCAGAAAGCACACAGTCAAGGCAGGAGGGTGGCAGCCCACAGATCATGTAGTATTGCTCTTAATTGTTAGGGCAGCAAACGAACAATAATTAGATGCATGCAAAGTTCTATTTCCTATCTACACTGTGGTTTTTCGTATGAAACTTGCTTGCTTGAAAGGCTGAAGTTCTTGGAGCTGAAACCTGGGAGACACGGGGCAGCTGCCACTGATGTGCATGGGCTGAGAACTGCTGAAACGTTCCCCTCTCCGCTTCCTATGAGCGGTCAAGTCAGATAGCAGAAGTAATTTGTGGGCTTTCTCCAGCCAAGGTCATAGGAAAGAATTTTTAAAAAGCAAACAAACCATCAGCCTGTTTTGGAAAATGAAAATGAGAAACATGCTTTATCACAGCATCTGAATGGCAGCCGCTCGCAGGGGAAAGCAAAGAAAGCCCGAGATGGGAAATGACCTTCCAGAGTTCTCACTCTTTGCATGTGGCTCTGTGTCACCGGGGGCTATTCACTAGTGTAGCTGCTGTGACAAGCCCAGTAGAGCCCTTTCTTTGTCAGCTTCCTCATCAGCTCTTCAGAAGAGATCAGAACGGCCCTGAGACACTACCTATTGTGCTCATGTTTGTTTTCTCTCCTTCCATCTAAAGGTCTCTTTCAACATCTCCTGCATTGGTTGCTGCAGTCTCTTTCCCTCTTGTGTGCATAATGCACAAGATCTCCCTCCAACCCAGAGAATACACAGCTAACTTGACCTTCCCATTTCTCCTCTCTTTAAATTCCTGAGTGACCAGGGTGATGCTTGTTTTCAATTTCAAGATCTTTCATGAGACTACTTGTCTTTGGGCTTTGCTCTTATGTGCTCTCCTGTAATCCAACATTGTCTCTCTTTCTATTCCTACACACTATCTCTGACTTTTCCTTCTCTCTGTGCCGTTGTGCATGCTACACTACTCTGTCCTTTAGATACTTCAATAGCAGTCCCTTGCAACCTCCACCATGTAGAAGTGTCCCTGGCCTTCCTCAGAGCTGGTAGCTGACTTGTATCTTCAACACTTTCAGGGATTAGGAGTCAGTCCTGCATCAAAGTAGAAGCCACTGTGGCTAAAATAAAAATGAACCTGCATTTTTGCAAGCTGAAGTAACTTATGGACTTGTAGAATCGTGTTTAACTCCAAACTGTCGAAAAAACATGGCCTACCTTGCTGCTGAAAGCCGTAGGATGGAGCATCTTCAAAACAAATTTGACTTATACACAGGTCTGACGCTTATCTGGGTTGAATTGTCCGTGAAGCTTCTGGGTTTCACTGAGCAAATTCAGTGTTGGAGAGAAGCTCATTTCTTAGCTCTATTCATGTTTGGTATGGCCAGTGTAATATCATTTCTTTTTATGCCGCCCATAGGTTGACTTTGCATAGTATATGCAAAGAAAAGAGCTTTTACCTGCTGTTGTTGTTAATGATGGTTATTAGAGCAGGCACAAGGAACAGACAACCAGGAATGAGATCCCGTTGTGATGCAGAGTGTATGAACACGGAGCGTTACGCTGTCCCTGCTTTGTATTATAGTCTAATTACAGCCTGTCACAGTCAACAAACCATTTCTTCCATAAAGGAAACCACGCATGCTGTGTATTATACAGTATGCTAAAAGATATTGTGAGAGTTGGAGAAAAAAGCCTCAGACTTTTGATTGATGATTAGTTTTCCTCGGTACATATAATTTACCTATTCTATAAAGGGTAGTTATTCCCATATTGACCTACAGGATTTTAATAAAGGGTAACTTTGGACTGACAACCTTCTTCAAACTCCTACTTAAAATGTAACAGATGTTAGGCTATCATAAATAATATTTTAAGAACGGATTTTTTTTCTGTTTTTTTGGGGGTTTTTTTTGTGTGTTTTCTTTCTTAGAAATGAGATTTTTTTTTTGTTCTTTTTAAAGAAAAGAGTTAACTTACACCATTTTCCTTACCTCTGTTACGTGCATTTTGGAGGCACGGTCCAGCACTTGTGCAGAACAAGGCATTAGGGCATTAAGGGATGACCATAAGGCAGTAAGGTACCACAACTTGACAGGTTACCACATAACAGCTGAGCAAATGGGCTGCATGTACCATCTTACTCCATCCCACCAGGGAAGGAAAGCCCTATTGCTTAAACAGTTAGAATCTGGATGACAAAAGTGCTTGCCTTGCCCATCCCCAGTGTCTCAACGGCGTGGTCACTCTGCTTTGCCCTCAATGCAGTGTTGATCACCAGTGCACTCAGGGCCCTGGTTCCCCAGCTCCTCAGTTGAGGACTTTAATAATCCTCCTAAAAAACCCTGGGAAGGTGCAGAGGCAGATGAGAAACGCATCGTGTTGGTTTCTCCCTGGGCTTTCCTGTGGAAGCTCCTATATGAAGGAGTTTGCTCTTGTTCCTTGTTGCTAATGTGATATTTGTATCAGCAGTGTGGTTTGTCTTTTATATCCTGGTATTCTTGGGGAGGGACAACAAAAGATGCTGTTTGTTTGTGAGCCTAAAGTATAAGGAAAGAGCCTGGGGAAAAAGCTTTGATTTCTCAGCAGAGAGGGGACTGGGCAAATATTAGCAAGGAGAGTATAGATGAGCACAGGGATGCTCTGAAATGCCAAGACTTTGTGAGCATTTGTAATTTGTTTGTTAACTAAATTAAGTCACTATGAAGCACAAACACTTGGGTGAAATCAGCTCAGCAAAGGAGTCTTGTTCTAACACCAGCTTTCAGCAAAAGCAAAACAACAACAAAAAAACCCTGGGTGACCCAGACCTCACATTCACATTGTAGCATCTGCAGCATCGGGGGACTTGCTTGTAACTTGATAAACCAAAGAGATCTGTGCTACAGCTCCCTTTCTCAGCCTGTGCTGTGAGGCAAGGGGGTCAGCTATTAACTTGCTCTTCCCTTGGGACCTCATCCCTCTGAAGTCAAGGCGAATCTTTGCGTTACCACCAGCTTCACAGACTTTGGAGCAGGCTCTGGAACTTGTCTTCAGCTGGCTGAATTCTATTTGAGTTCTAAAGCATAAGGCTGTGAACAGTCTCATGTGAAAGACAGGGCTCAGGAATTGAGTCAGAACCTACTCTTTGAAGTCTGCAGGGTCTAAGTACAGAGGGGGGCTGTGGGAACAGCAGTGATGGCTCCAGACGTACCTGCTAAGCTCCCTGCGGAGAGCTGGTCAATGAGGTCCTCTGATGCCTCTCGCTCAAGTCAGCTCTAAGTGGCTTCAGAAGGAGCTTATCCCCATCAACCCTTTGGTTGTCAGCCACCAGGAAAGGAGAGGGCGAGGTGACAATGCTGTTGGGCTGGCATGAGCAAAACACAGAAGGCAGGGTGAGGGTATGTGAGTGATACTCAGCTCCATCCCCACAAAGCCCCGACTACTGCGCTGGTTCCAGGTGAACGTTTCCTCCTCTCCCTGCTGGGGAAACGATATTTTGCCATTTACGTGTGCCCAACTGGGGTTTTAATTTGTGTCTCACTGAGGGGAAAAGAGGAAGCTGAGGTATCACTTCTAGCATCGGCCGCTGCTTTGTGTAAAATTATTTTTAAGGCAGTAATCACTTTATACAGAGAGAAATTCAGCTGAGCGATGTTAAAAGGAAAACAGTATTTAATGTGAAAGTGCAACCTCTGCAGAAAACAAAGACACAAAAGACAGACACAATGGTTGTTCAAAATCAGCATCTTTCTGCTCTAACTGTAGCGTCAGTCAAGAAGCACAGGCTCTTCTCTGCAAACAAGCACGCAAAGGCCAACTAATTGAGAACAATATGATGTAGTAAGAATGATTTAATCTTTTTGGATGAGTAGTGTGAAATGGGAGCTGATGAGTGTGCAGCTATGAGTGTGTGGCTTTCGCAACCAGAGCATTCAGCACGCAGGTTGATAGCTTTGATAGCTTAGGTGCTAATTACTCTTCTACTGTGGGGTGGAAAGATGATTGTTCTGAGTGGCCTCTAAAAGGAATAGCAGGGCTGTCGGGAAGCTAATAGTCATCCCTGCAGGATGCATCTGATTCAGCTTTAGTATCATTTGGAAGGAATGACGGAGAACAGCCTCTCCTAAGGAGAGCTACCAAGGGAGCTGGAAGTCACTAAGACCAGCAAGGCCAGATTTTTGCTCCAGGCAGATTTTAGTGAGAAAGGTTGAGGCTGGTGGGGTTGCTCCTTGGCATGTGTAATCACCACCGAGGTACTGACGACCGTGCTTGGTGGCAGCCACCTCTACGTAGTGCTCCAGGGAGCCATACCAGTAGGAGAGTTACAGGGAAATAAAATAGACTCAATAATGAAGAACTGAGTACGGGCATGTGGTGCAACGCAGCTGTAGGCAAGCACAGCTTGAGCTGAGAGGAGTGGTAATGCCACACTGCACGGCTCTCCCAGGCGCTCAGACTGGAGTGCTGGCTCCATCTCTTGGTCCCTTCAGGGTCACCGTCCCCCCCTGTCCCGGGCTGGCAGGCAGCGAGGCAGCTCCACGCCGAGCAACTCAAAGGGCCTCCTGGCTTTCAGGACCTGGTTCTGCTGGCTGGCAGACAGCCCGCAAGCTCTGTGCTCATCCTGAGTAAGGCAAGAAGGGAAACAGCTGCCCCAGACTCCAGCCCAGCTGCCTGAAAGCCACCGGTCTTGTTTTCAGGGGAGGGTTGTGTTTCCATCACGGCATGAGCGAGCCAGCTCAGCCCCTCTGCGCAAGGAGGAGGAGGGTAGTGACCAAGGAAGCCTGGCCAGCTCCTGGCCTCTGAGGTCCACCATGACCTCACCTCAGGTTTTGGTGGCACCAACATCTTACTCCACCCTGCAGCTTCTTTTTTCCAGGTCACTCCGGTGCCTGCTCCCCGTGTCCCGATGCCAGACAGATTAAGACACGCTCAGTGTGTTTAGCCCTGGTTTAACGCCTTGTTTGTGGCCGTTTGGTGAGTGCCTCTGGTGACTGTATTTACCTCAGTGTATTTACATCAGTGACACGGCTGTTCTGGAAATGACTACTGTATTTGCTGTTGGACATAAAATACCAGACTGACTGACTAAAAAAGCCTGATGGGAAGAAAAATGATATTTCTTCAAAGAGGCTCATTTTCCCTGGTCCTGCTTCCCCCTTTTTGTGCTTTACAGTTGCTGTAATATTGACGTTATTTTACACTTTAAAGTATGGTATTTTGGAACAGTTCACGTAGGAAGACTATTCCATCATGGGGAAACTCTGGCACACGTTGCAGCCAGTGAAAGCCCTCGTGTGAATCCACTCTTGGTCACTGTCTTGGCGTGAAACTGGCTCAGGATGGGCAAGTCCCTGTCTCCTCCTCCATTGCCAGGCTGCCGGGAGAGGGCAGGCGCCGGCAGCTGCCTGCAGCTCGTGGGAAAAGGGGAAAACCCTCACAGGCAGGCAAGAGACGCAAATCCACCCACGAGATAAAAGCCAAAAAGCATAGTATGACCTCCCGGCACGTCTAGTGCCTGCTTGTTGAAATCACAGAAGCAGAAAAGTCACGCAAATCTGCTGCTGCTAACAACTGATATCCGAATACCTGCCGTGCTCAGGGATTCTTAAAAAGTTAGCTTGAGTCTGTCTTTAACTGTTCGGAGTGATATTTCATAGCTTGCTCCCAGAGCTGTCCTGCAGGCTTTCTGGTGTGTACACAGGCATAGTAAAAGGATAGATGAAGAAAATAATGTGGAGGGTTTTTTCTATCTGACTTGTTGGAGCAGGTAAGCCGGTGCCTCTTGCAGGTGGCCAAGCGGCTGAGCAGACCACAGGGGTTGGGTTCTGCAGCCCTGGCATCACTTCCCAAAATCAGCAGCAGTTTCCTTCATGCTTTCCTCTCACCGAGCTGCAGCCTGCCAGGTGAGTTTGCTGTGGCAGAGGGGAGGTCTGGGCAAGGGCTTGTGAGTCTTTTGCAGCCCTGCCCGAGCGAAGCGGGTGTGGAGCAGGAGGCTTCGCTCAGCTCTTTAAGTCCTCTTCCAGATTTTCCACATTCAGACTCGAGGCATGTTTTTTTTAGGCTGATTTTTAACCAACCCAAAGGTGTTTACAAAAGCTGCAGGTGCACACATGCTTGTTTGTGTGCTGGCACAGGGGTACGGGCACTTTGAAGATCTCGCCCACAAACATCTGTCTGCAGGTGCCCTTGGCGTGCCTCTGCAGTCACCCTCTGGGGCTGGCTACCTGCTACCATCAGCCAGCAGCAGCGGGGGACCTGCTGATTGCACCCTGATCTGAGAAACTAATACAGCAAATCCTACAAAACCGGTGTTTTCTGTTATTTCTGACATTCCATAGTTCAGCGGCTTCTAAGTATATACAACTGCTACAGGGGCTGCTACAGCTGCTATATACGCTGCTATGGGGCCCCTGATTCACACAGGGTAGTTGCTAATAGGGCTCCAGCGTTTCCCCTTCCATTCCTAGGAACTGAATTAGAAATAAAGCTAATAACCTTATATTAGGAGAAGCTTGATTAATGAGGTAGACCCCCCCTGCCGGCTGCAAGGCGATGACAGTCACCTGGGAGCCTCTGGGTAGAATGCCTTGCTGTGCCTGCTTTCAGGATGAGAGCGCCTCTAAGCTCCTGGCAGAGCTTTCGGTGGGGTGGAAGGGACTTCAGAAAGTGAGCAGTGCCCTGCTCTTTTGCAGTCAAGCCGCCTCTGCTCTGCTGCAGCCTAAGGTGAGCTCGCTGTATGATGGAAGAGGTGCTTTGCCCCAAAAAAGTATGATCCGCCGCTCCTCTGGCCGTGCCGTGTTATGTGACTACAGGGTGTCCGGTCAGCAGAGCAGCAGAGCATGTTCTCCTGAACCTGCCCACCAAAAAAGAGTACAGGAGTAGTGTTAAAAGTCAAGCTGTGAAGGACATCTGATATAGATTATTGACCACAGGGCAAGGAAAATGGTTTGAGAGGTCCCCGGAGACGTGGGACCCTGGCTGTGGGGTGTGCTGAGATGTAGGTATGCATCTGTATTAACACTGCGGTGTGACTCTCTGCTAATGCAAGACCAAATCTAATTAAGTCATCAAATGTCCTGGTTAGGTGCAGAGGGTGGGAGGCAGGGAATCCATTCTGTGTGTTTTTAGGAGCAGCTTTGGAAATTGAGGATCTTGCGGAGCCAAAAAAGCAGGAGTGAACTGCAAACCTACTTAATAATAAAAATTATTAATACTAAGACATTGTTCCAGTGCTTTGTGATAGGAAAAAATAATTAGCTTACAGCACAAACAAATGGAAGATCATGGATGATTAAAATTATAATTAAAGCACGGGAATGACAGTTGCACCACAGACAACTCTGCAGACTATTTGACTACTGCATTAAACAAAGTCAGTAATTTCTTCATAATAATGGTATTTACAGTAACATAATGGGAATGTAAGGCATTTCACTGCAGGCAGCCTGGTGTTTTAAAATATATTTACAGCATTAACATCCAGAAAGAATAGGTATTGTCTGTGTTGAAAAAATGGTTAATTCTACAGTTCAATTTTCAGCTACTAGGCTTTGGTATAATAATAAGCAGCAAAGAAAATGAAAATGAGGGAGGAAGTTGAACAAGGGTTTTAAAAAGAGGATTTGCTATAGAGAGTTTAGAGCAGGATGATTTTGATTATGTTATTGTACTAGATAAAATGAAGCTAGAGGAGTCACAATTATAAATGTCTATAATCCATGAAAAACAATTTAAAGATAAGGTGATAAAATATTATTAGCAACTTCAGGCAAAGCTTTCCTATTTGTGGTCATTATTAGTTGCCTTTTTTCTAACTAATTATAAAAAAAAAATAAAATTAAGACAAGATACAGCTCTGTTTCAGTGCCCAGCAGGCACGAAAAAACCTGAGATTTTCTTTTGCTCTCAAGGGCTAAGCTTCCTTCCAACTAGATGATTATATTTTTCAGAAAAAGGAGGCTTCAAAATTGGGCTATAAATGTGTTAGTACCTCTGGGAAACTTTAAAAAGTACTAGAAGAGAATATGGAGTGCCATCACATGCCATGCCACATTCTGCAATATTGAGAAGAGCTAATCAGGAGCTTCATTTCCTTTTTCTTTTTCAAGGATAAACAGGGGACACTCAAAAATGTAGATTGAGAAGAGTTAAACCAATCAAAAGAATGCTCAGAATTAATTTGAGTAAATCCTTGCCACAAAATGCCACTTTATCAAAGAGGTTGGTAAGGCACAGGAGAGAGCACAAAGTGAGGTTCTTAGTACTTGCCATTGAGTTGTACCAGCCCTATAATATGTTTGCCTCTTCTTTAATAGGTATAAGAATTGCATTTTCTGTTTGGTATTTTTTTCTTTTTTCTTTATTTGAAGCACTTGGTACTGCTCACAGTTTTGGGTTGTTAGTTTGCTCTGTGACAAGAATTGCCATGCTCAAGTTACCTGATGTAAAAAACAACCACCTCCCACCAGATCAAATTTGTAGATCTGCTTTTCATTCACAGGTACAGATCCAACCGATGGTGAGGCTGAGCCAGCAGAGCTTCATTGCTTGGTTGGAAAAACCATGTCCTTGCCATTCTAGTCTGCTGGGACTCTTCCACCTTTCCAAGCTGAGCTCTGCCAAGGGTCCAGCAGACCCTCACGCACAGCCAAGAGCT
Source organism: Gallinago undulata (assembly GCA_026546715.1). Taxonomy (NCBI): domain Eukaryota; kingdom Metazoa; phylum Chordata; class Aves; order Charadriiformes; family Scolopacidae; genus Gallinago; species Gallinago undulata. The sequence goes on from JAOTQQ010000079.1 coordinate 25,216,454, forward strand.
TCCACCACTAGGCAGAGTTTGAAACCAACCACCTCTTCCAAAAAAAGTACTGGTGTCCTTTGAGGCTGATCTGGACAGTGCTGGTAGTTGTGGAACAAAGCCGGGATAAGTCCTCCTTGCTGGTCACAGGAATAAGTTCTCTACAGTATCTACTATTCCTCTCTCATTAGCAAGGCATAGGGTGAAGGAGCTGCTTTGCATTGAGCCCTGGCCAACAGTGTAATCAGTCGGTTTGTCTGGGATACCCCATGAGAGGGAATTTGTTGACATTACAAGAAGCCTAAACTTCTTGATTTTGGACGAATCAAGCATTGTTTTGGGCAGGTTGTGGGGCCAGACACTGATCTCCATTATACCAGGGGAAGGCTGATTACAGTTGAGTTACTCCAAGCTAGAACAACAAGACCAGAGCAGAAACTGGTGAGGTTTTGACCGTGTTTCCAGGCACAGCTACCAGAAAACATAAGCAAACCCACAATTAATAGGTCCTTTACCTTGCATACAAAGTTATCAGAAAAATCCTGGGTACACAGAAGTCAAGGGCAAAGGACCTAAAGAAGGTTTCTCAGCAATGCTGGTACCTCCTATAGATGTTTTGCTTGTACCTTCAGAAGGCAGACCTTTCTTGCAGAAATGAAAAAAGTGCATCATCGAATCCAGCTGGTTTTAATGCCCTTGAAATCTTTTAGTTGTGGGTTGTTTTTTTTCTTTTTTAAAGACTAAAGCGATGGAAAAATACAGGTATGGTACCGTACACCAAAAATGGGGAAGACAGCATGAAAGTGCTGCTAGGAAAGCATTGTTCGCTATAGAATAGTGGCGAAAGAAAATATAGGCAGGAGGAATCTTCAATTAAGATAGTATAAGGAAGCAAATATTTGAGGAACCAGTAAATCAACTAGATAAGGGCAGAATAAATGTAATTCAAAGACCAATTTCTTGTTGTCGTATGTTACAAACATCAGAGCACAGGGCTGCATTTGATGATGGACTATAGAGTACAAAGTTGGAAAAGAGGCAGTAGCTCTCTTTAAAGCTCCCTGAAAGATAAATAAATCACAAAGGTTATTGTATCATGCTGTCAGCGAGGTTTTTAATAAGTAGGTACAATTATTTTAGGCATGAAGAAAATATAAGAAATATCTGCCCCCAAGGGCTGCTATTTTCTCAACAGATGTGCTGGCAAAGAAAGTTGAGCAGAGACATAAATATAATAGGATAGGAAACTATGTGTGGGGGAAAAGGAGTTTGTGATGCTGTTAAAAGTGCCCAGTACAGAGAAGTGGATCCCAGGGGAAGACTTTCACAGAAGGGGGGAAAAACCCCCCAAGTTTTACATATGCCAGTGAAAATGAGATACGGGGCATAAAGCTAGTAAACTTCAGACTTACACGGCATTAGAAATATGCTTAGGACAATCTTTGCAGCTGATCAATGCTGGGGTGGGAGGTGCTAAGTCCCACTTGCATACATGAGGGACAGTTTAGAAAGCCTTTCCTCTTACTGGTGAGCATTTAATATTCATCATACCATCGAAACAAGTGCTCTATCTGGGGTGAATAAAGGCTTCATCAGCTCAATTTCACGCCAAGTCTGATGATTCAAAATGAGTTTTTCCCAAGTAACGACTCCCCGCAAAAAGACTGGAGGATTAGAAGAATTAGAGAATATCCCTATCAGCAATATGCGTACCAATAGAGGTTTTTTCGGTAGATAAATGTTATTCTTCCTTTAGTTATTTCTCTGTTAGGGAAAGTAAATGTAAAGCAATGGAGAAATGTCTAAAATAAAGTAAGACGAATGTGGCAGGTCAAGGTTTCACACTTAGATATAAATGTTATGGGTATGTGGGTGGATAAATTGAACGTACAACTTGAATTTTAAAATAGTCATGGTGACTTAAGAACATGCCAAACTAAGCGCAGTCTAATGATACACTGTAGAGGGCAGTCCATGTATCTTATTTACAGGCTGCACCGCGGTTTCCAGTCTTAGATCAAGCTTGCTCCTGGCCTACCAATGAGAACCCTAAATTTTCTTTGTAATTACTGTTCTCCGTTTCTGTAGCTATTTCAGTTAGTTTTTAATTTGCAATTTTTTAAACTTGAGAATTGCAGCTGGTGGGAGTAAATCTGTGGAGGCCTTTTTCTGTTTGTTTGTTTGTTGGTTTTAAAGTTGCTAAAGATCAGCCTGTAGCAGCCCCGCGATGTCAGGTGTGGGTGCCGGGGGGTACCACCACAGCCCACGCCTGGACCAAAGGCTGCTGTCATCCTTTGTCTCAGGGCTAGTTTGTAGAGCCTGGCAGGGGCAGGCATTTTAGCGTGTGAGTTGAGCATACTTACAGTTTGAGGGGGAAAAAAAAAACTCTCCTCCGTGTGTCCCTTAGAAAAGGAAATCGCTGTGGTTACTGTAGTAACCGTGATCTCATCGTCGCAGCCCGACGACTTCTGAATCAACAGTGGGTTACTGCAGTTGTGGAGCATTGCACATGTATAGGGCTTGGATAACATTTTCAAACTCATCTAGGCTACCCCTTTTGCCCCAGGGCGTGAGTGGCTTTACCGTCACCAGGCAGGTGTCTGTCTGACTCGGTTTTTAAAGTCTCCAGTGATGGGGAAGGGAATGTTTTTCCTTGTCCCAGCTGTTGCCTGTTTCATAGCCTGCAGCGTGAAATGGATGGCATTTCCATACAGTTTTTATATTCACTGGTGTGAATTGCAGCTCGTGTCTCTGGTCATTTAGTAGATTGCGCTAATGACCAACCTTTTGGGCAGTGATCTTTGTCGTCTTCCTTTTAATGTCACGGGAGTCAGAATATAAAGATGTAACACTCAGGAGATGGTGAAGAGCTGAGCTGTCTTCTGCCTTTCCGTGGCTGGAGAGCACCTGGGCAGCCTCAAAATAAGCCTTTTTCTATCTAATCTATTGGGCTGTATTCCTTATTTCAAGGATTGATTCTCCCCCTTGAGAGTAGTATATCTCTTCCCTTGAAGTAGTACCAAATCGTTCTTGTTTGTGACTCAGTTCCTTCCTTTTGGCTTTTAAATTTTCTGTCATCACTAAATAATAGATCTAGGATAAGACCAGGTTGTGAGAACATCTAGGTTTTGAGGAAGAGAGAAATGGCCACCTAAGCAACTGCTAACCAGAAGGTGTAACGTGTTTATCAGATGCAACAAGTCAGAGGCCGTAGTGCCTCAAGAAGAAAAGCGGGTGGTTGTTTTAACTGAATCAATAGCCTCAGCACGAGCAACCTGCTCGTCTCTTCCAACAGTTTAGCTTCCCATTACTGGTGTACTTTATTTTCAACTAAGGTACTCCCAATCTTCAGGCATAAGAGTAAGAAACTAGTAATAGCAGAAGGAACACTGTTTCAATAAAAGCCCTTCAGTCCTGCGATAACTTTTTTTCTCTTTTATTTATCAGTTTGAGCTTGTGCATCCTCCTTTCACACCCCATTCCTGACAGCACCTCGGTCCATTGCCCCGAGGAGCAGGCTGGATGCAGATGCCACCTTATCACACCCTGCAGCAGGACAGAGGCAAGGAGATTATTTATCTGCCTCACAGCACTTTTCTGTCTCATACTTTGCTCCATTCAGGTGGTTACAAATGCTTTTGCAGACTTTTTGCTATTAATATATTAATAAAAAATATGGAAGGGTTTTTATTTCTTTAGCTCTCAAAGTTCTTTTTTGGTTTTGCTGATTCCCACTTTGGGTTTTTCCCAGGTAATCTCTGTTCTGTTTGTTTTGCCTGGGCTGTGCTTTCATTTCCTGAAGGACAGGTGTAAAGTTCAAAGCGATGTATGAATCACTTTGCTGTTTGGCCATAAGGCTCATCTCTGCCCTGCCTTCCCATTCTTCTCTCTCCACTCCCCTCTTCTTTCTGGATAGAAACGATATTGGCTTCAAAGTCTGGTATAATTTCTTGTGCAGCCTCCCTGCTGAGTTTAAGGATTTTAATGGTGGTATGGATGCCACCAAGAGCTCCTTTCCTAGCCCCGAGAAACTCTGCTTCTTCTCCCATCCTGCCTATTTCCCTAGTCCTTATTGAAATTTTTGTGTCAGAAGATGATTTCTTCTTGAAGGTACGGAAATGTAATGATCGCTCAGCAAGGGTAACTGGGTTTCTTCGTGGACCCATTTCCATCTGCCATGAGAGACCTAATGCTTTCAGGCAGTGCTTGGAAGAGCCCAAAGAGGCTGGAGGCACCGTCAGAAAGCATCAAAATGAGATTTACTCATGAAAAGGCAGACAGGGAAAACAGCTGAAGCCATCATCCTTCACAGGAGGGAGACCCCTCTGCAATGGAGAGGACGGGACAGGTGTGGGGAGGGAGGCAGCCTGGCCAAGGAAGTCCATAACCAGGGGAGGTATTTTAGTGCAAAGCCCTGCAGCCCCACACTGAGGCACTGCTCCCACCAGGCAACCCAGCAGAGTAGCCCTGTTCTGCTTTTGCCCAGCAAAAGGGAAGGGTCCTCTTCCCAAGCAAAGGGGTGGCCAGGGGAACACAAGGCTGCAGCCTCCCACCCGTGTCATGGTGGGCCCTTCTTAAGGAGAGGTCCCCACCTGCAGACGAAGTTCTTCAGTCGTTTGGCAGTGACGGGATGACCGGGCTTAATTTAATTTTTGACTGGTCAAGATTTCAGTGATTTGATCAGGGCAATTCTCCCAAAAGGGGAAAAAAAAAAAAAAAGCCATTATTCTTGCTTCTTACTGTATTTGATTTTGATAAAACAACGGATTAGTTATCACTGAGGTAAAGGCATCAGCTGACTGGAGTTTTCGGCAGGAGTATTGTGTGTTTAAATGATAACAGGGCTACGTGAACACACACAGCACCTTTTTGTTAAAGGTGCCTCCAACTTAATGAAGTGTTACATAAAAACTAAATTGTCCCCAGACAATTACTTTTAGTTGGGAGTATTTGGGTAATACACAGAGCAGCAGTATATTAGAATGGAAGAAGCAAGCAAACAAACAAACAAAAATGATGAAAGGGATCCTCGATTCAAAATGCTCTTGCTTGCCTTACAGCATTGACATTTGTGTCAATACCGTATTAGCGGTAATCAAATTTCTCATTGTCTGCTGCAATGTAACCAACTCCTCGGGTATAAAACTCCATTAATCATGGAGGTGTGCTCTGTGTCTGTGTTGGTGGGAAGATAAATTAGGTGGCACTTTGCAGATCTGCTGGAAGAGAGGAGGGCATGCACTGAGTATAGATGGAGAAGGATAAGCAAAATCTATTCCTAGATCTTCTTCCTTGACATTTTCTCTGTGCCAGGCCAAAGAATGGTTCAGAGCCTGTAACTTGATTAACTATCCTGCATCAGTTCGTACCATAGATTTCATGTTAGAGCAGATGAAAGTGAGCTTCTCTGCTTAAGGCAACCAGTTGTGGGGCACGAGTTTCTGTAACTCCACAGGCGTTTTCACCAGCTTAGAATGGGAGTAGGCTACTAAATTTCATAGCCATCTTGGGCCTGAGGCAATGCTGTCAGCAGACTCGGGAGACTTAACTCTGCCATCGCTCCGCCACGGACCTCCTGCGTGATGGTGGGTAGGTCGCTTCGGTTTGCTCTACCTTGTTTCCTTCCCCTGTCTGAAAGGTGGGTAACAGAGCTGTGGAGGGAAGAGTGTGGCCAGCAGGTCAAGGGAGGTCATTGTCCCCCTCTACTCTGCACTGGTAAGGCCACAACTGGAATACCGCGTCCAGCTTTGGGCTTCCCAGTTCAAGAGAGACAGGGAACTACTGGAGAGAGTTCAGTGTAGGGCAACAAAGATGATGGAGGGATTGGAGCATCTCCCTTATGAGGAAAGGCTGAGAGAGCTGGGACTCTGTATCTTGGAGAAGGCTGAGGGGAGACCTAATTAATGCTTACAAGTACCAAAAGGGTGGGTTGAGGGAGGATGGAGCCAAACTCTTTTCAGTGGTTTCCAGTGATAGGAAAAGGAGCAACAGGCATAAGTTGGAACGTGGGAAGTTCCACTCAAATCTGAGGAAGAACTTCTTTAGGGTGAGGGTGGCAGAGCCCTGGAACAGGCTGCCCAGGGAGGGTGTGGAGTCCCCTTCTCTGGAGATCTTCAAGCCCCACCTCGATGCAGCCCTGAGTGATGTGCTCTGGGCAACCCTGCTTTGGCAGGAGAGCTGGGCTAGATGATCTCTAGAGGTCCCTTCCAACTCTGACAATTCCATGATTCTTAACCCAGTGACTTGCTTCCATATTGTTTGTCTGTGCTTCAGCCCCAGAAGTTGCGTGGGTTGTCTTGAGGGCCTGTCTGTTTGAGGAGGTGATTTTAGGCACTAAAGCTTTTACCTGAGGGATTGCTTTTATTTAAAGCTGATCATACCTGCAATATGTTCAGTTGCAAAGTCATTACAGTACTTCTTATCTTCTGACATAGAGTTCTTGGTAATAAAAATGCCAAGTGTTGTTACTGTGTAGAGTGTTACAGGACTCTGCTCTGTAAGACAGTTTAGGAATCTTCGGTTGTCCATAGCAACCTGAAGGCATTGAAATATCAGCTTGCACATACATGGTTTGAAAGGCTGCTGTTACCAGAAGCTGCTAGGAAAAGGCTCTCTTCTTTGTCCCTGCATTGATGTTCTCCTCATCACTCCTACCCGCCCCATAGAGACTTCTGCTCTTGTCAGCAGAGCGGTTTTTCCCAGGCTGGTAGTCATCCTCCCTAGGAGCTGTGCATTGCCTACAGTCAGAGAGAAACCAGTACCAAGGCAGTATGTGCCAGGGAGGTCCCAACTAGAGTTAATCCCTATCCTGCAAAGATGTCAGTGTCGTGATGTCCACCACAACAGAGCATGTGACAGATCTGGAGCCAACACAGAAGACCACTGAGTTCACTGGTGGTGGATGCATTGTAAAAGGTAGACATTCTTTTACTCAAAAGCAGGAGAGGAAGGGACGGGAACTACCTGTGTCTCACACTCTCAGGTCTCTCAGGCCACAGTCTGGGCAAAAGCCCTCTTCCCTGTGCCACAGCTAACAAATGGGAGCCTGGGCAGCATTCCAGGCTATAGCCAAGTCATTGGCCCAAAGTAGCTGCTGTGTGACATGACTCAACATCGCAGAATTCCCCTTCTGCTGCGAGCGTCTCAAATTAACACATGGGGTCACTCTAAACCAGTTACTGACCTTGTCAGAGGTTACATCCCCCATGTAATTTAGAAGACCCACATGCCAGTCATCCAGTGCACACTCTGTCCTGGTGCAGGGTGTTGTGACAGCCCTGAAAGGGTCACCGCCGTGGGTGCTTCATCACTCCCTGTCACCGCCTCACTCCCCAGTACACCGCTCTGCTGGAAGCCAGAACCTGGACACGCTGCTCAGCTGCACCGAGCCACTTTTGCAACATTAGAGTATGAAGACATTTTCAGCAGCTTCTGTGCTTTTGGCAGCACCCAGTCCCTGCTGTAATTAGGCTTGGGTGTCCTCCAAACTGGTAGAAACTTCAAAAGCCCTGAGTCTAACCTTGGGGGAAGGTAGGTGGGGCTGTGATCTCCAGGCAACATTATCCTGGGAGCCTTTCAGCTCCACACCAGTTTATATATTCAAGGCCTGACATAGGAGAAAAGGGACTTATGGTCTGATGTCTTCAGTATTTTTAATCCCTATGTCCACCAGTACTCCTTTTCCTGTGAGTACCCCCTACTCATGCAAGTAGTGCTCTTGGCTTCAGTGGAGTGTCTTTGACCTGTCTGTATTTAATGTAAACTAAGATTACTTTTGGCATCTGTGGAATCCTAAAAAACTAAAACAGCAGAGCGTGATCCAGGGCAACAGGCTTTATAGACCCAGGAGGTCACACTGGAGTTTACATTCGCTGCTGGCAATTCCAGGGGGTTGCTAGCACAGGCACAGCAGATGAATTTCCTTTCTGACTGCAAAAATAAACACTGTGTGTGGGGTAAATATTAAAGGACTTACTGTAACAGGAGTGGAAAGGGAGGAAGGCTTCTTTGTCAAACGCAGTCAAAGGATGTCTGTTTACCTGATGTCCCCACATAGAAAACACTGCTTATTGGAGTGTTTTGGAAGTCAAGAGATAAAGCCTTAAATAGGGACAGCCAGTGAGGAAAAATGGCAAGTGCTCTTCCAGCTTTTTGAGTTTTGTGTAATTGTGGCCATTGCTAATTTTCATACCGTGATGGTTAAACAGTTCCGTGCTTGTGATTGCACAGCCTGATTCACATGGGAAAAGCTTCTTGGAGCCTAATAAGCACTAAAGTGCACATCCTTCACGCTGCCATGGCAACAGCGGGATGCAGGAGAGCTGGGAGGGCTGTCTGCCAGGAGCTGCTGCACCTTGGCAAGAGAACTGCCCTTTGGAAGTCCAAATTGGCTTAATTACCAGCAGTAGAAACTATCTGGTGTCTAGTGACCAATTCTTCTAAGGAGTGATACTTCCCTGTGCAGGGTTAACCCTTGGATGCTGGCTTCAGCTGCGTGCTGGGCCACCTAGCAGAGCTGTGTGTAGCCAGGGGCAGGCAGTCCCGGGGGCACTGCAGTGCTGTTCATGCAAAACTCTTAGTCTTGATGGGAGAGCCTGGGTAAGCTTCACTGACGGTGTTCTGGCATTCAGTGTCAGATTGTGTTTTGAGTTTTTGTTTTTACCCTGCTTTCCCAGTCATTGCAGATGCCCGTCCCTTTCGCTGCTGGCAGGGCACCCGCAGGGCAGCCTTTGCACCCTGCTGACCTCCTCCAGGCAGAGCTGGAGCAGCCCTGGGCTTCTGGCAGGACAGCTGGTAACAGCAAATTTTGTCCCACAGTTTGACACTTATTTTCCCCCGGGGGGGGGGGACGGGGACAGGGGAGGGACAAAGAGTCATTTTCTTTGCTGAAAAAGAATATGACTCTGAAATCATAGAATGATTAGAGTTGGAAAGGACCTTAAAGATCATCGAGTTCCAACCCCCCTGCCATGGGCAGGGTCACCTCTCACTAGAGCAGGTTGCTCAAAGTCCCATCCAGCCTGGCACTGAACACCTCCAGGGATGGGGCATCCACAGCTTCTCTGGGCAACCAGTTCCAGTGCCTCACCACCCTCACAGTAAATAATTTCTTCCTAATATCTAATCTAAATCTTCCTTCTTCCAGTTTAAAACCATTACCCCTTGTACTATCACTACACTCCTTGATAGTGAGTCACTCCCCATCTCTCCTGTACGCTCCCTTCAGGTACTGGTAACTACTCTAAGGTCTCCCTGGAGCCTTCTCTTTTCCAGGCTGAACAATCTCAGCTCTCTCAGTCTGCCTTCACAGGGGAGGTGCTCCAGCCCTCTGATCACCTCTGTGGCCCTCCTCCAGACTCACTCCAACAGGTCCATGTCCTTCCTGTGCCAAGGACTCCAGAGTTTCCAAATGCTGAAGCCACATTTTCCAGGCCAGCCAGGCAGAGAGTTCCCCTGCCTGAGCAGTGGCAGTGCCCACAGAACAGTGGCTTGGATGCCCCATGTTCTCAATTCTCCTCCGTGGCCCAGATTTCCAAAGGGGAACATCTCCTGTGCTGTGTTCTGGCCAGGAAAACCCCTGTCACTGCTGACGGGGGGACAGCAGGATGGAAAATGAAATGGGGGAATGAGGGCCATGTAGGACAATGGGGGCATTAAATAATTTAACTTAAATAATAATTTAACTTAATAGGAATAATTTAATTCCTATTAAGTACTCTGACAGCTCGAGTATATACCTGTTCATGCCAAGCTGAATCAACACCAACTGTTTGGTTGATGGTTTTGCTTTTTTTTCATTCCATTTGACAAACTCAAGCAGTTTGCTTAAATTCCCATGGACCTGAAACTATTTTGCTGTATCTTCACTCATGCTTTGGTAGAAATGAGTATTTCCTGCTCTAAGGTCTTGACGTTAAAGAAAGGAAGCGTTCTGCACCAGCCACCACTGCTGATTTCAGTTGCTTGATGCAGCTTTAGCAATGGGGTTCCTGCCACTGTTCCTCTTGCTTCTGGGCTGAGGGGAGTGATGGCTGATAAGAGAGCCTGGGGCTATTTATAAAGCCCGTAACTTGCTCTGCAATTTGCACGCCAGATGCCTCCACACCAAATCAACCCCATAAAATCAGAGGGTGGCTATCCAAATGATGCTCTGAGTGTCTCACACTTCTCGGCTGAGGTGAATGGGTAACCTGTACCTGATGAACTCTCCCAGGAAGAGCCTGCATGGCTGGGATGCCAGCACGGAGTGGCCCATGTGACATCTGCTCCACGTGAGCTTTCTGCGTCCTCCCCTGATGCATCATTTGGCTGAAAACAGACAACACTTCCTGCTAATTATGTGCTGCTCTGCTACCTGCTAATTAAGGAGGGCTGCAAAGTTGAGATGTGTGTTCTCCGGGGTAGTGACCACCAAATTTAGTGAATGCGGAGGTGAAGGATAAAAATTTTAATAGTGAGAGAACCTGGAATGGCTAATACAGCACTGGCTGGTTGGATTTTTTTAATCTTTTTCAGGATTTACTGATACTCCTGTTCAGAATTACATCAATATTGATTGGGATAAAGGTATTTAAGTTCCTAACTCTAGGGAAGTGAACCCAATGTGGTAGGAAAAGCCATTTCTTCTTATCTGGCTGGAAAAGAAACCCAATCGTGTTGGCACAGATGCATTTTGGAAAAATAAACAGCAGTGAGAGACACGGCGCCGTGGCTCTGCAGGCTTGCAGAAAGGCCATCAGAGGAAGGAGTTCCCTCTGCAGGCTTCAGGGAACTGAAGGAGTGGCTCCCAGTGCTGGGAATTTGGGGATTCAGCAGGGTTTCCTGGGAGTAAGCAGTTCTCTGTGCTGAGAGAGGGTTTCTGGCAGGCTAAACAAACCTCTCCCTCTCAGCAATGGGTTCTTGGTCTTGGTGGATGGACCCTGTGCAGTGCAGATGGGCAGGGATGATCAGATGCCCAGCTCTGTCATGCTGGACTGGCCATGATTTCACCTTGGCAGCTAGGCTGACAAATGTCATAAGTTTTCTTAATATAACCTATGTACATTACAGAGTTTCGTTATAGTTCCAATATATAGCTGGCTTTCAAAACCAGAAAGGTACCATCAAGCTTCTGAAATTAACATCTGGTTAAAGCCCAGCTTATATGAATGTTTAAGAAACTATTTCTGTATCACAAGATAAAAATGAGCCTGAATAGGGAAAATCTGTACAAAAAGTATTCACCATGTATGTCATTATCTATCTTCTTTTACGTAGCATCTGATGATGATCAGGATCTAACTTATTTAGAGGATTATTGAACCGTGTTATTGAGGTGTTTGTGTCTCTCACTTCTGCATCACAGCAGCTGAAGCACAGTTGTAAGAGATGGATGACTAAATGGCAATGAGCGGCCGATGTGCCTCCTTAATGATCCTGCAGGAAAATAACCGAGCTGGACAACATGGAAAACTTTCCATGTTTCCATGGACACACATATGTTCCAGTAAGTACTTTCCCAGTCGGCCTCTCCTTGTGCAAGTCCACATGGAAGTGAGAGGCAGATTGACTCCACTCAGACCAGTAAAGTGCACTGAGGGTATCACAGGAAATACTTTGCACCAGAGAGTAAAATACTACTCCTACTCATGCCAGTGGTGAGATCGTTTTGATAGCTTGCTGTTTGCTTCCTTTGGCAAGAAATAGCAGCCATTGCAATGCAACTGGCAAAATACAGATTTTACTCACAAATCTAGCAAGTGCCAGGCTGAGAAGGTACCCCCTTTCCTCACTACCTCCTCATCTGTTAACGAAATAAAATATCCATTAATTTACCATCATTTCAAGCAGTTAAATTAATATACCATTGATAACATGCCTGGATTCTATCCAACAGAACATGCTAGACAAGTATAAAATATAATTTGTTTCATCAGTATTGCAAGCTAAGTGGGTTGTTCTTCTAGAATTTTCTTTCAGTCTACCTAACAATATTTTAACAGTGTAGCCTGTAGTGTAGCCTGTAGTGTAACTTACTGGAAAAACTCCCTCTTGGTACAGGAAAAATCACAGAACGCAGCAGAAGTTAAAATACCGCTGTAGAAGGAGTGAGATCCACAAACAGTAAAGATGACATACATAAACCAGTTGGACTGATGCTCTTCTATTTCTTTATAAATTACAAAAGAAGCTTGAAATAGCTGTAATACAAAATAATTTCCCTGTATGCCAAGATTTCAGTATTGTCTAGCTTGACTGGAGAACTTAATGAAACTACAGCATCAATAGACAGTACAGCTGCAAACTGAACAACCTGGAGGAATTTTTGGTCCTCTAGCTACATAAGGCTTTTTACTTATGTTTGCTTGTTAAGCTTAATTCCAATAATTAATCACCCTTTTGCAGAAAATATATTTTATTAAGTATTATCTACTACCACCCTGCAGCAAAGATGTTTTTACACCCTCGGAATTGTTTTAGATATAACCCCCACTAGTACCTGGCAGAACTAATGTCTTCATGGTTAAAAACACAGAAAAATTAGGTCATAGAAGGATTGAATGTTTAGATCTCTTTTATATATATCTGAAAGTAACAGGAAGGGAATGGAGTGAATGACTACAAAACATGAATACAGTACCTGCTATTTTACTATTATTGAAGCCTTTTATTTATTGGTCAAGGACACCCAGCAGAACAGAAGCAGTAATTATTTCATGGTAGTGTAAGTTTTACAATAGCGGAAATGCGCCCAATGGGCAAGCCCCTTTAAATAGAGGCAGCGAAGGCATCTAATGCCTTGGGATAACCATTTCCCCAGCAGTTGTCAGTAAGGAGTCATGCTCTTCTTTAACAGAGTGAAGCTGCATTCACTGAGACATCTGATATGGCTTGGTTTTGTTTGTTGTTTGTTTTTTTTTTTTTAATCGCATTTGACTACGTGGTGCCTACTCCCCTGGCACTGCCTTCTCGGAGGAGCTCCTGGAGACTGCAGTGAGAACTAAATCAGGCCTCTAAAGGTTAACCTGTTGGTAGGCGTGAGATGCCAGGAGGGAATAATCACCCGGCTGGTTTGTGGCCCATGATGTGAGGTCTGTAACCCGAGAGCCTGTTGCACAGTTTTTTGTTGCTGTGGGATCAGAAGGAGCTGGACGGCTCTGTCCCTGTTTGTGCAATGCCCGAGCAGCTCGCCCGGCCACATTGCCCTCCCGAGTGCACGCCTTTCAGTTGGGTCTGGATTCAAAGTGCAACCCCTATTTCTGAGTACTTTGCAGTGTGGATGGTCCTATTCTGAGCTGCCCTGCCTGGATTATTCAGGAATCTCTGGAAACATGTCTTCCCAAACCGTCAGTCATCAGCAATCCCAAGAGCTGGGAAGTCCTAGGAAGCTTTCACTATACTCCATTTATTTTTCCATTCCCTCCCACACCCTAACACAACATGGGGCAACAACATAGACTGCAGTAAAATGGTTCCTACAAATATGTTATCCATATAAGTTAGGCTTTTTTTTTTTCTATTTTATAATATCCCAAACTACAACTTTGTTTTGAAGAGTACCTTCCCAGAGGTGCTCATCACAAAGCACCACTTGGGGTACCCATTTGATTTCACATATATTTGATTTCACATACATTGGTGGCTTTCAGAAGGAACAATTTCCCTTGTTATCCCACCTGGACATGGTCAAAAAATGGAAGAGGAAATGCAAAAACTGTGATACAAAACCTCTCCGTGTTGCCAGCGGCCCTTGAAATGTGCTACATCACCAGATCTGATGGCCTGAAAGAGCATTCTTTGATTTTCTGACCCCTTTTGACCCAAGCAGATGATTCTGAGGTCCTTTCCTGATGTTGTAAATAGCAGTGATAAGGTACAGCCTATGGAAATCTGCAGCAACTGATAGGTACTCATTAGTCACTGACACAAAGCTTTGCACATCAGAATCCATCTACAGGTGCCACCGGGAGAAGGCAAGAAAGAAAAATGTGTCATACTCTGAGGTAAACAGCTTGATTTCTTATTAGTCTGCAGGAGGCTGAATTAGTAATTTATGAAGCACTTTGCCACGATGAGATTTGTTGAGCCCGCTTAGGATTTGTTTTTCTCTGTTAACACAGAGCTGAACAACCAGGACTGTGCCTACATGCCCTTCAGCAGACACGAGCTTGCTCCGTGCCCTGCGCCTGCCAGCTCTAAGCCACACCACCGGCAGCACGGCCACCTTGTTCGCAGGGCTGATAGTCCCACAGTTACTCATCCCAGCACCGCACCCCCCTTTTTTCCAACTGGGTGTTGCAGCCGCTTCTGACGTGCCAGGGGAAGGGCAGGCACACCATCTGCCTGGCAGGAAGGCAGCGGTCACCCATGGAGGCTGGAAGTCACGCCAGGAGGTCAGGCAGGAGGGGTGGTGACTACCTGGGGCAGGGTGGGAGGGTCAACACATCTTCGTCCAGCTCTATGGCAGCGTGAACAAGATGTGGTTCCTCTGCCTAGGGAACAGACCTGTGGGAAGGTCGGGTTTTTCCTGTCTTTGACACACCCTAGAGCTTATTAAGATTTGAGAAAGTTAGAAGTCCGTATTGTTAAGAGCATTAGCAAACTTTCAGGAAAAAAAGCAGAACTGCTACAGAAAAAAAAAAAATAGAACATAGAAAAGAAACCCAAATCTCCATTATAAAAAATAAATCCAAACCAAATTAAATCTTCAAAGCCTCCTTCCTGGACATAAATCCCCCTTTTTTTTTTTTTTTGAAGGTCAGCATTAGATGATGCAAGACCAACAATGAACTTCCAGCCCATTAGCCTCTGCGGAGCCAGCCAGCAGACAGGGTGATGTGGTATGTCTGCATACCTCCTCCAGGCACTGGAGAAGAGGTGAGAAGCAAAAACCCTTCCCAGGCTGGAAAGCGTTAAGAGATCCTCCTCATCTCTAAGGGCATGTGTTGCTGCTGTGAGGGTGTCATGGGTCAAACTCGTGGGCTAGCCCGCAGGAGACACCCCTGGAAGAGACAGGGCTGGTGAAAGAAGGCAATTGCAAAGCCTTTTGAAATGTTGCCTCCTCTGACTGAAACCAGTAGGAAAGGGCTTGCCTTGCTGGTATTTGAAGGGTTTCTGAGCCACTTAAGACAACTCCCAAATACTGACTGCCCTGTGCTGAGCCACCTGCCTGACACCAGTGACTCACTCAGGGGAAAGGCAGAACTCCATGCCCCTCTGGAACTGTCTTCTTCCTCTGACTCGAAGTGCTTGTCTCTCTCTTATCAGCCAACCGACCACGGCAGCGGGGCAAGTTTAAGGGATTGCTCCATGTTTTTGTTGGTGTAAAGCTGGTATCTATTTTTCCTATGTAAACAGGAGTTACTGGATGGGTTTAGGCGACTGTGACCGGTGTCCTTATAGAATCATAGAATCATCTGGGCTGAAAGGAACCTTCAAAGGTCGTCTAGTGCAACGCCCCCGCAGTCAGCAGGGACACCCCGAATTAGACCAGGCTGCCCAGGGCCTTGTCGAGCCTCACCTTGAATGTCTCCAGGGAAGGGGCCTCAACTACCTCCCTGGGCAACCTGTTCCAGTGCTCCACCTCCCTCATTGGAAAAAACTTATTCCTAATATCCAATCTAAATCTGCTTTTCTTCAGTTTAAACCCATTGCCCCTGGTCCTGTCATTGCAGGCCTTTGCAAACAGGCTCTCCCCAGCCTTCCTGCAGCCCCCTCAGGTACTGGAAGGCTGCTATTAGGCCTCCCTGGAGCCTCCTCTTCTCCAGCCTGAACAACCCCAGCTCCCTCAGCCTGTCCTCGGTGCACAGGTGCTCCAGCCCCTTGATCATTTTTGTGGCCCTCCTCTGGACCTGCTCCATCAGGTCCATGTCCTTCTTATATTGAGCATTCCAGACCTGCACACAGTGCTCCAGCAAGACTGGAACAGAGTGGAGGTTATTCTGGCCCAGCTACAGTGGGAAAGTGCTAATCTCCCCATCTGCATTTGTTAAATTTTTAAAGTGAAGATCTGTCTGATGAAGAGGCTGTGAGGTCTGGTTTTTGCTACAGCACTCACTAGAGACTCAAGAAACAGCAAATGCGAGTGGTAGAGGGCTCACAAACCTTTGAGACTTGTTGGGCATAGTGCTCTGGAGCTCTAATGGAAAGGATGAGGAGCCACTAGCTCCTACGCTCTCCATCTGTACGGGGCAAATTTAGACTCAAATTCCTCTGGTCCAAGCCCAGATTCACAGCTGAGCAGGAAAGTTTGCCCTAGAACTGCCCCACGTCATGTAAGGCATCCTATTGATGTGTGTAGGATTAATCAAAAGATGGAAGTAAAGAACTTCCATAAACCCCTTACAGGACTGGCTCCTCTGATGAAAACGTCTGCTAAATTGTGTGGAGACTGGGAAGAAAAGGCTATATTACTCCAAGACCAGGTTGGATAGGGCTTTGAGCATCGTCCTCTGGTGGAGGTGTCCCTGCCCATGGCAGGGGGGATGGAACTCAATGATCTTTAAGGTCCCTTCCAACTCTAACCATTCTATGATTCTGCAGGACATGTACATGCCTCCTTTGGAAAGAATGCTATTTCAGAATGTTTACTTTGCAATTATTTTTTTAATCTACGGGCCCTAGTACTCAGTCTTGCAGTCAGGTTTGTTAGCTAACAGTAGGTAGGCAGGCAAAGCTGCCTGAAATCCAGGTGTCAGCCACCCGGCAGCCCTGCCTGCTTTAGGCATCATGTAGGTACGCTGCTAGGAGGCAGGGGAGGGAGCAGAAGGCAGTTCGGGTCTGTATTCCTGAGCCAGCAGCAAGACTTAGCCCCAGCCCTCACGGAGTGGGGATTCCCACCACCACATCTGTCCCACTGACTTCTGGTCTGAAGTTCCTCTCAAGCCTGTGTGGCTTCCCCTAGAGTCATTCATATTTCCTTGGGGAAACCCTGTGACCCTGCTGGCTGAATACGGTGTGCTCAAGAAATGCTGAAGGCACCAAACCACTGTTTTCTGGGGTCTCCAGAATGCCAGACTGGATGCCAGCTTGTTAAATGAGCCCTGAAGTGTCATCAATCTTAAAAATCAGCAGACCAAACCTGTAGCTTAATTTAGGAGCTTATCAAACATATGGTAATGGCCTGGTAAGGCTTGGTTAAAGATATCATTTGGGGGCTGCCACACATTTTTAATATCTGCATAAAATAAAATATTAAACTTCAGTTTTTGCTCTTGCTGGCAGCTTTCTTGCAGGAAAGTCTACTCTGGGACTCCAGTAGCACCAAATACTGAGCAACTGAAAGAAAAGGGGGAGTTTGGATCGGTGTCTCTGCTGGCGTAACTCCACTAAAGCCAGAGGGTGAAATCCCAGCCC
>JAOTQQ010000079.1:25233866-25253935 GCA_026546715.1 Gallinago undulata
TGAAAGAAAAGGGGGAGTTTGGATCGGTGTCTCTGCTGGCGTAACTCCACTAAAGCCAGAGGGTGAAATCCCAGCCCCTGGGATTTTTGCCAGACTTGTGACTGCTGAGAACTCTTTTAACGACTCAACCCTGATTTTGCTTTGGAATGAAACCTCCCCATGAGTCTCAGCGTACAAACACTTATATCTTGCACACAGAAGAAAAACATTCTGCAGAAAGCAAATGAGCTTGGAAACGTATTCATCAGTGGAACCCCTGCTGTAGATGTTCATTGAGGGCTAAATTTGGCTGGTGTGGCAAGACACTGACTGAGTGGCACACAGGCATGCAGCTCCCTCGGTGACTGAAGGGCTCCTACTTTGGCTGGAGTCACACAGTTTATTCAACATGCTCCCTGATGCTCCTGTGAACTGCATGAGCCAAGCTTTGGTGGTGCCTCTCAGTGTGACCCTCTCATGCAGCCCGTGCTCATCAACATTTCGTTAAGGCCAGGTTATTGCAGGAACCCCAGATACTGATTGCGTATCTCTCTTCTCTCTTTCCATTGCATATTGCTGTCTCGGCTTCCGGACTCCTTTTCAGGCCTACCTGTCATTACAGGGTATTTGTGAGTCTTCTGGAAGCTCTTGTGGTTGAAGGTACACCTGCATCAAAGCCCTCTGGGCTCCTCCTGTTTGTGGAAGACTGACTACATCTCCAGCAAGGAGGTCAGAAAGCTGGTGCTGCCATCACCCACAGCTGCTACTTGATAGCCTTATGGTTCCAAGGTTAAAAAGAACCAGGGAAGAGGATGCTAGAAAAACAAAATAAATTAATAATAATTATAGTTTCTTTGCACATTTAAAGGAGGGAGAAAAAATTGTTTTGCTTTGCAGGTCACCTTCACAGCAAATAGGAATTGTTCAATTACTGCTGGATAATATCAAGGGCACTCTCAGGCTCCGGCAATTGGAATGACAATTAAAAAAATATGAGCAAGATTTCAAGTGTCTCTGTGAAACAAACAGAGCAAAATTGCTCATTAGCGGTGGAACAAACACTGTAAAAGCTGCCTTAAAACGAATGTGGAAGGAAGGTGTATGTCCCTGATAATAACAGGGAAGATGACCAGCTCTGTCTTCCCAGCAAAGTCCCAGGACCTTAAGGACACAGGGGGAGTTGCGATGTTGCCTTCCTACTCCACGCATCAAGCTTTCTGGACCTCTGTGTCTCTTTTCTCATTTGAAAAGGCAGATAGAAAATATTTCACAGAATCAATGAAGTTGGCTGGGACCTCTTGTGATCATCTAGTCCAACCTCCATCCTCGAACAGGTTGCCAAGGACAGTATCCAGGTGGGTCTTGAGTAACTCCATGGATGGAGACTCCACCACCTCTCCAGGCAACCTGCTGCAGTTTTGAGCACCCTCACAATAACAAATAATAAAAAAAAAGTTTCACTGTGCTCAGATGGAATCTGATGTGTTTCAGTTTGTGCCTCTTGTCCTGTCAGCGAGCACTACTGAGCAGACTTTGCCTCTCTCCCATCACCTGTGCTTGATATCCTACTTGTTGGGATGGCCCTTCCCTGGGCTTGGAGTAGGTGATACAAAAGCAAAGTGGCTCGGTAGCCCAGGTCTGGCATCCTGTGCGACTCTCCCAGTTGCTGTGTTACACTGACACTTGCCTTTCTGGACAGATGTTCACTTGAAACTACCTCAACAGTGAGACATAACTAGAAATGTATCCATGGTAAGTGGTTTTTTTTTGTATTTTCTGCTTTTGAGCTAACTGCCCTCGTAACTTCCTCTCTGCCCGGGACTTGTAGTGAGTATTCTTTTAACTGTTTTTTTCTTGCAAAATGAAGGGGTGTCCTCAAACCTCCCATGAGATTTGCTGTATGATCCACCTTCTCTTTTTTTTTTCTCTCCTAATAAGTCAGAATGCAAGAGCTGGGAGTGGTTGTGGGGTTTTTCCATAGGGCTGCTATCCATGAGGCAGAGCAGCACACAGCCTTTGGCTATCTGGTCCCAGATGTTTTAGTCCCAAGAGTCACATTCTGGTTTGGTAGGGCCCAGTGAGTGACCCAGGACAGGCTCCTGCTGTGCCTGGGGCTGAAAACAGAGGATACAAAATTATTTTTCCCAAGGGCTCTAAATAGATGGGGCAGACAAAAGGTGGAGAGGAAGGCAGAAAAAACCCATCTGTACAGAAAAAATTTATCAGTTATACGAACAAAAGTATTTTTTGTCGAGCCTTTTCCAGGGATATTGTCACTCCTAGAGTTTGGTTTGAACTCTTTCCCAAGTGACTAAATTAAAGCAATTCATGTAGTGACACACAGTTGATCACTCTAAAGGTTTTAGCACTAACAGATTAAAGTTACAGAGCCAGTCAGGAGAAAGGCCACCGGGTGAGTCTGCCATCCCTTCCATCTGCACTGACTGAAGGATTTGGGACAGAAGTGGATTAAGCTCTCGGGGGCTTTAAGCAAATTCTCCTGTGGCTCGTGTTGCCTTCCTCTCAGATTCTTGCAAGCTGCATGCTTTATTCCAAGCCCCGAGTTGCACCCAGCAGGGCTGCTCCACTGCCTCCAGATAAGTATTGCACATTTGTTGGACCAGAGCTCCAGCATGGATGAACACGTGGCCAAGCATTTCACAAATGCTGTCATCTATGGATTTGTGCTTACAGAAATGGGAGAGCCCAGCTAGCTCAGTCTGGCTCGGAGAAGGAAAAGCTGAGTGTACGTACACTGCTCTGCTACTTTTCCTCAGGGGGAGAGCCGAATTTCAAAACCACCTGCACACCTTTGGTCGGTTCTGTGACAGGGAGTCATTTCCTTGGAACTCTCCAGCCAAGCACGTCACAAAGACGACAGGGCTTGTTGTCAATCCACTACCTTGATGGCTTTCCCCCTTTGGAGAAGCTGCCCTCCCCTGATATTTGACCCAGCCTGCAGTCAAGCTGAGAGTGATGTGTCTCCCCAGACGGCTCCTGGCAAGGTCCAGGGCACTTTCACGGCCTTTTTAGCGCTCCACAGGATTTAGGCTTACATTTTCTTTGGTGCAGAAAGGTACTGCACAAGCCTAGGCATTCCCGTCATCCACTGAGCACTTGGACCCGGGATTACTGTAACATGCTGCAGCCCTGTGAAACCCTGGGATGCCAGGCAGCACCAGTGCCCTCCTGCTCCTCCCTCCGGCCCCGACATCGGCCATTTCTACTCGGTGGAGACCAAGGTCAGACTCCCCGAATAACAACAAAACTGCGCCGAGCCGATGTCGCAACGGACGCGTGCCTCTCCTAAGTGAGTATTTTTTTTTTTTCTCAATGAAGGAGCCCGGAACTCCTGGGGAGCCACCCTCCGGGAGAATTCTATGACAAGACCCCTCTCAGGCCTTAAAATGGCGCGGGCAGGGGGCGAATCGCTCCCGAACTCCCCGTTGCCCCGCCGGCCGCGCACCTCGGCGCTGCTGGGCTGTTTTCGGGGGAGGGGAAGCGAGTGTCTGAGCCGATCCAGAGCACTCAGTAATGCGGCGCAAGTCGGAGCCCAGCACCGCCCCTCTCAGCGCCGCAACAGCCAGGGCAGCGTGTGGCGCGGCAGCACACAGAAAAAGGGAAAATGGCCGCGGCACCGCCCAATTAGCGGGTGGTGCCGGCCCGCGCCCGCCTGTTGCCCAGTCCCGGCGCTCCGCGTACCCCGGACGGTTCCATTCGGCCCCGTCCCTCCTTCCCTTCCCCCCCGCCCGGCGCCCGGGGTGGGCCCGCCCGGTTGCTATAAAAAGGAGCGCAGCGCACATGTGCTCCTCAGTGCCGGCGGGAGCGGGAGGAGTGTGGGTTCTGTGTTGGTGGTTGTGTGAGCGGGAGAGGGAAGCGGTGGGGCTCGGGTGTGCCGCATAGTCACCGCGCAGCCCCCTCGGTGCTCGTGTCCCCGTCCCCTGTGAGGGCTCGCCGGTGCCCCCCTGCCCGGCCCTGCGCCGCCGCCGCTGCTCCCCCACGGGATGTGGGCTCGGCCCGCCCCGCCAGCCCTTCCCCCCACGCCGGCCGCAGCATGAGCGCGGCGAGCGATACGTATATCCTCATAAAAGACATAAAACCCGGACTGAAAAACTTAAATGTCATCTTTATTGTGCTGGAGATCGGTAAGTGGCGCCCGGCACGCCCCACACCCGGGCCGCCCACGCGTGTCCCGTTGCGGGGGGGGCAGGGGATGGCGGGGAGGGGGGCTATTGCCCCCGCCTCGGTTCCCCGTGCTGAGCCGCTCTTCTCCGCCCCCCACCCCCTACCCTTTTCCCCCACCCCCCCTTCCCCGCAGGGCGAGTCACCAAGACGAAGGACGGGCACGAGGTGAGGTCCTGCAAAGTGGCGGACAAGACGGGCAGCATCACTATCTCCGTCTGGGACGAGATCGGCGGCCTCATCCAGCCGGGGGACATCATCCGCCTGACCAAAGGGTGCGTATGGGGGCCTGGGACCCCGCCTCGCCCCGCTCCCCCCCCGCCCCCCTGCCCGGCCCGCGGGGGAGCCCTTTGTCACCCAGAGGCGAAGGTGCGGGGTGGTGAGCGGGCTCCGGCCGAGAGGCACGGATGACACAGCTCTCCCCCCCGCTCCCCGCCTTTGGACTGGCTGCTTGTTACCGAGGCAGCACCCTGAGATCACTTGCCAAATTAAAACCTCCTTCTCCACCCCAGAACATGCCTGGCATGAGCCCGAAGTCTAGTAGGAGGCTAGGAAGGGCTTGTGTTTTTAATGAGGAGGTGGTGTTTACCAGATTTGGGGGGCTCTTGGTTTTTATTTTTTTCCTTAGGAAAGTACTTTTTTTTTTTTTTTTGGTGGGGGGAGGGTGTGGGGAGGGGAATGCAACAATCCTCCCTAGTCTGTAAATCAAGCAGGGGGACGTCAAAAGCATGTGCTTATTTTTACAGCCCATTCTTTACTGTAGCAGTCGGCTCCTTAATGAAAGGAGGAAATGATTAATGTGCCTCATGCAGAAAAGTTGCTTTTCCTTGCAGTGGGTTTAGCAGCAATGACAGGCAAAGAAGGAGCTGCTTTCCAAATCACTATAAAAATTTATACTAGGGCTACACTGTAGAGCACGTTAGTTTGTTCAGGCGCGGCTCATTTATCTCAGAGAGCTGATTTAATTGTTTAAAAAGAACCCTTGCATTTTATTATTTGTGAGAAACAGTACTAGTTTCAATTTGAAAATCTTTTTCTATGTTACTTGTCAGTAGCAAAGCCATAGTTTGAGCAAAGCTGCCGTTTGAGTTCTTCACACCAGTTGGGTTACACTTAGAAAGCCATTACACTGATCCCGGGGCCTACAGCACCCCAGGAGATGGTGAAGCTACGATGTGTGTGTAAGGCTTTTACATCAAAGCTTACCCAGTGGAGCTGCTAACTGAGCTGCACTTAAGTTGCTCATTTGAGTGTGGTTGTTGGTTTTGGAATGAAATTAGGTGAGCCTTGCCACCAAAACTACAGCTGCTTCCTCCTATGCAAATGTCCTTTTACACGAAGTGGGCTGACTCCCCAGCAGAGGTGGTTCTGGGGAAGCCTGCTTGCGTGGAGAGCACGTGGAGATGGGTGGAACTAAAGCAGAGCTCTGGGCCAGCACTGTGTGTAGGTCACACCAAAACAAGTTGGTGACGATACTGTTCAGCACTGTTAACTGCACTCTGCTGTGTGACTGGCTTAGGGTAGCTGCTCTGGGGTTTCAGTGCAGCAAATGGGAGGGTCATTGCATCCCTTCATGGCAAAAAGTGAGTTTGGCTTGTGTGAATTAAGTTCATGAACTGACATCACTCTTCCTGGTGGATGGGTAAGTCATGCCTTCGTTTACATGAATTGCTTGCTCACTTAAGACTGCTTAGTGAGTGAAATGGCAAAAGCTGAATACATTCTGGTTTGGCTTTCATATTAAGAAAAATGCCCTCCTACGTGGTGCCCCAAACACAGCTTTATTCAAATGTGACTAATTCGGGTGTGCAATGTTGCTATTGTAAAGCAGGTAAATTTCAGCTCTAAAGGCTAATCTGACTTGTCAGTGCAGGATACTCACTGTTATGAGCAGCAAAGCTTAGCTAGGCCCCACATGTCAATATGTCCTTTTTTTTTTTCTGCTGAATTTCAAGCTGTAGGCACATTCCTCTGCAAAACCAGACACTTGCTGATTTTTTTTCATAGGCTGATTAACTCATTAACTGCAGCAGCTTGCTGTAAATATTTCTAAATTAGAAGTTAGTTCTGGAGTTCAGTGCTTTATGGCCAGCTTTTTCTGAGACAAAAGTAAATGCTTACATACATGGAATAACTTTGTGCTGGAGATAATCAGTCCTGTGATTTGCTGGGTCTTGTCCCAGTAAATGTGTGTTTGACTTACATTTATTATTAGGTAGCTCTTTTCCTTTGTGCTCTGCCACAAGACTGTACAACTAGTTGGTTATTAAAGGTTTAGCATAGAGGGAATCTTTAAAGTGAAAGGTAGCATTATGGAGTGAAGAGCACTAGTCCAGCTTCTGGGTGGAAAACTCCCAAGACGGGACATTTCCACCCACTGTAACTGTAGATACTGTGCTTTACTGCTGGCGCTGAAGTACAGAGAAGGTTATCATTGTGCTGGAATTATGGTCCTGCTCTGCCCACCTGGCTCCTCCCTGCTGCCTCTGTTCAAGGCCCTGCCTGCGGCCAGATGGCTCTTGGTCTCAGCAGATAAGACAAAGGGCAAGAGGAAGGTTTGTTATCTATGTTCCAGAAATAGATCCGGAGCCTAAGGAAGTGGTGACTTGTCCAGATTATCTGTGACTCCTGAGACTCCAATCACAGGGGCTCTCTATTCTTTTGCTAGAAGACACCCATATTCCTGTTAACTCCCTTGTGTTGCATTTTCATCATTTTCTTAGCCTATGAGATGCTCCTCATTGAAAGGGAACAATTATACAGAAAGTTTTGCATAGCTCAAATTCCAGTGCTTGAAGTCAAGTGCCACTGTAAAGACTGGAGTGCACTTGTGCTGTCTTGTAAGTGAATGTTTCTGCAATCAAAAAGTGATTTCATTGCTTTTCTGTATGTCACTTGGAACATGATAGTCAAATGTGTTCCTCAAAAAAAAAAAAATCTGGTAAGGACCTATACTAAAAAAGTAGGCATTTCCTATTAGACGTATTCAGTAGCAGTATTTATATTCTTCAGTGAACAAAGGTAATTCTTCCTAGCTCCTGCTGAAAGCAAAACTGAGAGTTGTCACTGAATGGTAACACAGGTACTGCTTTTGGCAAGACGCCATTCCTCTGCAGGAACAGTCGTAAGGGCTGTTCCAACCAAGGGAAGAGCATCCAGTCTCAAAATAATTAGCTGCTTTCCCGCAATTGCCAAAGGAGTCAACTGAACTTCCAGTACGTTTTGCTAGAAGTGAAACATGGGCATCTATAAAATTTTAGTGTGGTAAAGTTGGAGTCCCTGGGAATGTCCCTTCATGTTGATAAGTAATACTCATTAACATGGCATACCTCTACTTTCTTTTTCAACAGTGGTATTTCTTTCTTACTAAGAGAAACCACTTTGCTTCTCCTTTCTTTGGCCAGGTACGCATCTCTGTGGAAAGGATGCCTGACACTTTACACAGGACGGGGAGGCGAGCTGCATAAAATTGGGGAGTAAGTATTGTGTGTTTATACTTGCAGTGTTATGTACTGCTCTCAGCAGAGCGTCATGGTAAGTTTAAGACATGGTGGCTCTTAGTAAATGGCTGGTTGCTCGTGGATAGGTACCGTACAGGCAACTGTGGTGTCAGTTTTTACATGCTGTTGTGGTAATGAGCTCCAGCCTTCTCTGGGCTCTAGGTTTATTGAGGAAAATTGTCTTCCATCATGGCAGATGTCTGGGTTTTACATAGAGGGGGAATTGTATAAATGACAAGGGACTCAATCTACATTGTTTATTTAGGCCTCAGCTTAAGTAACCACTTTATTTGTGTGGAAGCTGTGTGTGTGTATCATACTTTAGAGACAAGCAGTGCAAGGAAGGAAGACAAAGGTAACTCCAATGAATCATATCTAAACAGAAGCAAGCCTCATTAAACCTTCTTTAAACTGCCCACAAGCTGAGGTGGTGGCTCCTCCTGACTAAGAGCAAACATGAGTAACAGACTTGACAAGCAACAGGAAAAAAAAAAAAGCAACATTTTCTAAGGAGAAGAGTATTTCCGCTGTTGCACAAAGTGCTGTGGGAGGCTTTGTAGCCATCTGGGAAGTGGGGCTGTTGTGCCTCCCCACAGGAGGTGGGAGCTCCACTTTTGCTTAACCAGTTCAAGCTGTCTAATGATCCAGATCTTTCTTCCCCTCTGCCATAATTTCCATGTGGTGAGTTGGTGGGCCTATTCCTCCACAGTCCCTGTAAGTTGAAAATGATGCTTTGAATTTTACTCCCTGTTTTGGATTGCTCTGTGCTATTTTGTTAATGGGGTGCTCCATAGCATGGGACTGTGAGGGAGTGCTTAAGTTTTCCCTAGAGATCTAATGCAGTCACAATCTGGGAGCAGGTTGTGTGACTCTGTGCCTCAGGTGAACCTTGTGAGTGGGTGCTGGGCAAGATTGTGCAGCTGGGAGAGAGGCAAAGGGAGCCCTTTCGTCACCTTTTGTTTTCTTAAGGCCAGTTTACCTCCTAGAGTAAATGTGTACTTGCTTCTGCTTGTCTGAAACACTCTCATCAGGAAGATGCGACAGCTTCACAACAAGCCTCTAAAGGGATCAAAGAGCTTTTTAATACCTATGGATATTCTCTGAACAGTGGGGTCTGGATTAACTACTTCTAGGTGATGGGATATGTCAAAAACATATGCTCTTTGCTTGGGGAGTTGAGAACTTTGTTAAAAAATGGCTTTAGAACTTCCTCATAATCCTAATTTCTCCCCAGGTTCTGCATGGTATACTCAGAAGTGCCAAACTTCAGTGAGCCCAACACAGAACACGTCGGGCAGAACAAACTGGTATGTTAAACTTGTCTGAGGCTTCTGACCTAAAGCGCTCTTTACTCTGAATACTTTACACTAGGCTGTGATCAGATGTGATTCTTCTGGAAAAATGGACTTCATGTATAGACAAAAATGAACCAATAATTACAGTAGCAAATACATTCCATGTGGAGCCACTATAAGAACACATGGAAAATAATCAGCCTTTTCTGTAAAAATGTGAGAATTCTTTCTGATATGTCTTGTATCTTTTTTTTTACGTTTCTCTGAAGGTACAAGGTGAACAGAATAATAGTTCTGCATCAAGTAATATGGGTTCTTGTACTTTCGGGCCACTGGGTAAGTTTTTTCATTTTGTGAAAGTGAAAGAATGATAAACACTTAATGGGAATAAAAAGAAATTTATCTTACTAAGCATTCTCCACTCTGGGGCAGAAGTGTACTTTCTTCTAAAAAGTCTTTGAGTCTGAGGCCTGAGCCTGCAAGCACATAAGCATGAGCATTTCCTGAATAATGGTTTCAGGATTTCTTCCCTAGAAGAGTAAGAGATCAGAATATTCAAGGTGCCTGTATCATCTAAAAGACTTGACTAATCCTAAATTGTTTTGATGCTTTCAAAGAGTTTTTGCAGCACTTGGAATTCTGTTTTTTAAACCACCTGAGACCTTGGCTTTAAAAATGGATGACTTATCTTGCCAGTCACCTTGGCTTTTAGGCCAGATTAGCTTCCCAAAACAGAAGTGGTAGTAATATGAATTTCAATATTTGACCTGGCTGGACCATTTTGTGATGTATTTAAATGTTAAATCTCAGATAAGAAAGTGCTCCAAAGGCTTGAATGGGTGTAAGCTTAGAGGGGACCTTAGTTATGGCCTGCCTACGTGATGTCTAGACTCAGTAGCTGGTGTTTATAGCCAAGCTCTGCTGGTGAATGATGGCAAACAGATCCAAAACTTGCTGTTAAAACCTCTATGTCACTTCAGTTCAGTGACTGACTGCTTCCTTTTCAGCAACGTGATTTCAATTTCTCTTATTTTACTTCTCTAATGAGCCCTTTGTGTTCCTTTGAAAATAAATGATTCTGAGCAAAGAAGGGCAGTACTTTCAGACCCGTCTTTCCTCAGTGCCAGAGTGAGACGAGTAGGCCTTCATCCCAGTTAGCATGTAGGTACTTCCTTGATGTTTCTGCTTTTGGGTGGTTAACAGCTATTTTCACTGAGCTTGTGAATATCTTCTGAAATTTCTTTTTTCTCTTCCTGCTTCTTTTATGGTCTATAAATGCAATGATTTCCTTTTGTCTTTTCCTTTGTTCCCCATGGTTCCTTTCATCATCCTGCCTTTTCAGCACTTTCTGTCTTCCTACCAGCAAAACATGAGCAGTGATGCTTATGAGGCTCAAGTTCATGAGAACTTGGTGCTAGCTGAGTTGCTTCTGTGGCTGAACTTCACAAGGCTGCTTTCTATTCCTGTGTGCCTGGTAGTGGGGGATCACGCAAGGAGCTTTGTGTAGCCTACTTTTGCTAGTTTCTCCTTGACTTCTGCTGCCCTGCTGTCTCTCTGGAACATCTTGGTGTGTGACCTACAAGCCAGTACGTGTTTCTGAAAGTACTAGTCTGGTTTCATGAGACTCCAGTCTCTCTCCTAGGCAAAGAATCATCAGCGTGCAATTCTGTGACCCTTCTTGCTTTAGTTGAGAGTGGGGGGTATGTATGGAGGGGACGTGGTTGGGAGGTGAGGGGAAAGGTAGGCTGTGGTTGGAGTCTTGCAGTGCCAGAGGGGCTGAGTTCTTTTCCTCTGGTGCCTGGGGTTTGCTGGTTGCTGCAAACTCCATGCATTTCCTTTTACAAACTTATGTAAAGGAGCAGTGATTTCAGTCCATGGAACTTGCAATAACCTTTTCTCTGTCTTTTTAGGAAACGGCTTACAAACTGGACCTGAGTCAAGTGGATTCCCATTTACATATAATCATGGCCACACTTACGCAGGTAGTGGGAGAGGCAATGGACGAGGACCCATAAATCCAGCACCAGCTAATAGTGTTCAGCCTCTTCCTGTTGTCAGTAATGGGAGGGACCCACGCAGAGCCTTTAAAAGATGACTATGCCAAATGTGGTTGTTCAGCTTGCTTAAACTCTACACTCTACTTGAACACTTATTGCACTTTTATTTATAGTTAACTGTGAACCAGTTTGTCCTTTACTTTTGTGGTTTTTTTTACCTTTTGGTCTATGGAGCAAACTTGATGTGACCTATTTCTTGTTTTGCTTAGGGAAGCCTGGTGAGTCTTCCCCATAAATTAAGGGGGTAAGGGGAGAAAGTGGATATAAGAAAGTAAGGGTAATAGGTTGAAAAGTCTCAAAACTCAGTACCCTTTCTATATGGAAGAAAGCTTCAGTTACATGTATGTATTTTTCTGTTTCTATTGGTCAGCCATATAGCCTTAAAAGGTCCATTATGTCCTGTGCGTACATTGACTTCCATTAGGGTTAAATGGGAGTTCTTCGTATTGGAAGAGCAAAGATACTCTAGTGAACTAGGTGTCCTTGGAATGAATATAGCTTGTAAAAGCAATAAGTATAAGGAAATGATGGTGCCAGTACCTAGTGGTGTCTTCTAAATCGGAGAATGGATAATTCGGATGAAGGTTGAAAACATGGTGAGTGTTTTGAAGCTTGACTTCTGATTCTAAAAAGGTGGACACTACTTAAAAGAAAAATTCTCCATAAACACCATTATTTCTATCAAGGAAAGTGACACTGATTTTTTTGGTTTGGATAGAAGCGTGGGTATTCATTCTTGCTTTGCATGAAATAGCAGGAGAGAAGGATCTAAATTCAGACAGCATTGGAGAATACGATGTTTGTAGCCACTCCTGGTGTAAATGCCCAAGATTTCTTTGGAGGAGTCTGAATTTCCAGGAAAGAACTGTTTTCAAATGCTGCATTAATGCTTCAAATGCTGTCTCTTCAATGTGGCTGCCTACTCCTTCCTTCATTCACTTTTCAAAACAAATTATGTATTAGATGAGGCTGTATGTGTGGATTGCAGGGGTACTGGTCAAGCACACAGCTGCACTTCTGATGCTGTTAAGCTGCTAAGCTTTCCTTCCTCTCTTTTATATGAAATACAAATTATCCCTTAAAGAGCTTAACCCCACCACCACCATCTCCTGGGGGAAGTAGCTGTGGTTTTATTTCTAAGGTCACAAACGCCTTGACTCTGGATAGGAGTCCAGTGCCATATTTCAGATCAGGTTCAAAAACAACTTGGAAGCTGAGGTGTCATACTGGATTCATCTGTTTAACTCTTTATAGCTGACCTCTCAAATAAAAAATTGCACTAACCATTTCAAAAAACAAATCTAACTTTCTTTCTGTCAAGCCATAAAAGACTTCATGACAAAAGGCTCTTTCTGAATTGAGTTGTCTCTGTGGTTGTTCATATTAATCGAATCTATTACTATGTCACTAATGTTTACAAGTTATTTACATTTGATACTTCTGCTTTGGTACTCTCTCATGATGATTTTTTGAAAATTGCTTCTAATTGGCAAAAGTTCCTTGCTTATTCTGAAATACTGAACTCTCACTGCAAGCAGCAATGACGACAAACTTCTGAAGGGAGGTTTAGAGAGACCTGTGTGCCCAGATACATTAGGGCTTTTTGTCTCTGCTCTGGTAAAGTGCTGTCCTGATACCTGCTTCCAGGTGGAACTAGTGAAACTTGTCTTGGACATAAGAGGGTGGCATGCCTCATGAGATCACCCATGGGTACTGTTACAGAAGAACAGTGCTACTTGATGAACCAGAAAGCACCCAATGACTTCTGGGGAGATGGCATAAGGAGGTGATGTGTAACTCAGGGACTTTAAATTGCTTACTTATTTAAATAAGTCGTGTAGTCTAGATGCATGAACAACCTCTTTTGCACTGCTGCATTAAGACATTTGATTTGATATGCTGTTGAGAAGGAAGCCAAGAGGACTTCTAAACCTCTGAAGTATATATGACGTTCCAGAGGTAAATGAGATGTATGTAATGTATGGTGATGTACGAGATGTATGGTGTGAGAGCTGTTTTCCAGTAGTAGCTGTAACGGTAGCAAATAAACGGTGCAAGAGATGGCAGGGACTTCATACTCATTGGGGTATGTCCACCATGGATCTCAAATCCTGGTGGTCATGGCTTCTCTACAGCATAAAGAAGGTTGAAATAGCGGGGGAACCCTGTGTTAGTGTGTGCTGAGGTGCCTGATGTTTGTAGCTCTATGCACTTGAGCTTTTACTAAGCTAATAAACAGAATACTTGTTCACAAATTCCAAATAAAAAGTAAGATGATTACTGCTGATAAGTGGCATAAGATTTAAAGCTTGCTGTCAAGTGGATGATTGATTTGCAGTTGGGAGGAAAAAAGCAAGAGACTGGTCTTCATGTTCTCAAGGTTAGTAGCATTCTTGCCTCCCTGTTTCTTATGTGAAACTATTTCAGTTTATTAATAAATTTTTACTTCTTTGCAGGGGAAATCTGTGCCCTGAAAAGTCGCATGGACTTTAAATAATCATAGTAATTTTTCAAGATCATCTGATCTTCCAGTGAACCTAAGACAAAGTTGTTTCCCTCAAAGATATCAGTGTGAAGATAGTGAGTTCTCAGCTTGCAGAGGAGTCTGGAAGCTGCCTTGCATCTGTTTGGATCATACTGCCTTGGTGTATGGAGACAGATACACGTGTTTCTCTATGTAAACAAGCAGTTGACATGAATTACTCTGACTCTGTAAGGCAGTTCATGGGTGCCCAGTAGTTAGGTCATTACAGAGTCTCTTTGGAGATGTCTTCCAGAGATATTAAAGGTAAGGCTGCAGTTAGGGGAGTCTCATTCTAGGTAATACAGATTGCCAAAGGGAAGAAGATCTGGAAGGTGTTCACATGTCCAGACACAAAGTGCACTGTGCCAAAGCACAGTTGGGTAGTCCTACACTTGAGTCAGAAAGTACCCAGCTTTCATTGCCCCGCCACAGCTTATCTCCTCTTGCCTGTCCTAACAGAAGGACTGGTGGCAGACTGCAGCAGCGTGGCAGCAGAGTTTTGCTGTGTGCCTGCTGCAGTCCTCCATGTGTTCCTTCTCCATCCTCTGTGTCAATCTTTCACCTTGATCCCCAAAGTGGAAAAGCAGTCCTGTACTGTGAAATACTGTCCTGGTCTTGGACACATGGTAGAGTCCTGCACTCCATGCCCACACTAAAATTGGAAGGTGCTGTAAGAACAAATACAAATGCTGGACCAAGGCATGTGATACATAATCTGCTTTCACAACTCATCTAATTAGCTTTGGCCTTAACTTTAAACTGGCCAGTTGCAGTCCTGTGTGCTCCAATAATGCTGCTCTTCAGCATCACGTGTATTTCAGGAAAGGTGCCTGCAGCCAGTGCTGCTCCTGTGAAGCTGCTGGAGGAGCTATGAAACGTCTACACCAGTACACACTGCGGAGACACCCTCAGCAGTGCTGCAGGGGTGGCAGCCATGTTCTGCCAGTGTGTGCATTTCTCCAGACACAGGAGCATTTAGTAGACAAATACTGTGCCCCCCAGGGAATCCCTATTGGGGCTTTATGTTTTCCATAAATGTTAATGCTCGTCTTTTGCTAATGACGTGGCTGTGCTATGGTCATCCTCTGCACTGTGTGCCCATACCCCCAGAACAAAAGCTTTTTTTTCCTGTTCAATAAGGCAGCTTTCATCAACAGCTCCCCACGTGCTTTGTTAGGACTAGGAATTGGTAGAAGCAACGGGGTTTGAGTGTTTCTGGAGTTTTCCT
Organism: Gallinago undulata; assembly: GCA_026546715.1. Lineage (NCBI taxonomy): Eukaryota > Metazoa > Chordata > Aves > Charadriiformes > Scolopacidae > Gallinago > Gallinago undulata. The sequence continues at coordinate 25,248,632 of JAOTQQ010000079.1, forward strand.
GTGCTGCTTCATGGCCCGCATGTGGTCAGCTGCCAGGTTGTTCCCCTGCTCCTTTCAAACGTCTGTAGGTTTGCCCTTTCAGACATCCTGGTTATTCTTAACCCTTGAGCCAAGCAATTATCTGCACTGCTGAGTGTGGCCTCTGGCAGTCCTTTTGAGGGGGATCCAGGGAGGTACCTCGCTTTCTCCCTCCAGCTCTTGATCTGGAGCTGGTCAACTTGGGGATTTCCCCCTTAGCAGAGGGCACGTCACTGAGGAGGGTGCAGGGCCATGACTCCCTGCCCTGGCTCAGTTAATGACCGCAGCAGAGCCAAGGATGGCCATGCCTGGGCCAGGTGCTCCCTTCCAGCCATGTGATGATGCAGGGGGGCATGGGCAGCATCCCCCAGGGGTGGATTCTCCAGTGACCCCAGTCCCTCCATGCTGCAGAGGGATTGAGGGGCATGGCAGCGCAGCATGAGCCTGATCCTGCACTTGGGTCACAACAACCCCCTGCAGCACTACAGGCCGGGGGCAGAGTGGCTGGAGCTGCCTGACAGAAAAGGGCCTGGGTGTGTTGGTTGACTGTCGGCTGAACATGAGCCAGCAGTGTGCCCAGGTGGCCAAGAAGGCCAACAGCATCCTGGCCCAGATCAGGAACAGTGTGGTGAATAGGACCTGAGAGGTGATTGTCCCCCTGTACTGGGCACTGGTGAGGCCCCATGTTGAGTCCTGTGTCCAGTTTTGGGCCCCCTACCACAAAAAAGACATTGAGGTGCTGGAGCGGGCCTAGAGAAGGGCAATGAAGCTGGTGAGGGGTCTGGAGAGTAAGTCTTATGAGGAGAGGCTGATGGAGCTGGGGTTCAGCCTGGAGAAGAGGAGGCTGAGGGGAGACCTTATCACTCTCTACAACTCCCTGAAAGGAGGGTGTACGGAGGCGGGGGTTGGTCTCTTCTCCCAGGTCATAGGAGATAGGACAAGAGGAAATGGCCTTGAGCTGTGCCAGGGGAGGTTCAGGTTGGGCATTAGGAAAAATTTCTTCACGGAGGAGGTTATCAGGCATTGGAATGGGCTGCCCAGGGAAGTGGTTGAGGTGCCATCCCTGGAGATATTAAAGAGATGATGTGGTGCTCAGGATATGGTTTAGTGTTGGGGGTTTTGTTGTTTTATTTTTGTCAGAGTTAGGTTGATGGTTGGACTAGATGATCGTAAAGGTCCCTTCCATCCTAGACAATTCTGTGATCCAGGGCTGTGCATGGGTGCTGGAGGTGCCGGGCCCTGCAAAGTGCCTGCTCTGGGCTGCTGCCTTCACTTGGCCATTTGCAGGGGCTTGTGGCCCCTACCAAAGCAGGAGCTGTGTTTGGGGAGCTTGGAGGGTCTCTGCCTGCCTCAGTGGCTTGGGTGGTACTTCAGCTCTGCATCCCCAGTGCCCGCTCTGTTCCTTGTGAGGGGAGATGGTTGCTTAGGACCACAGAAACAGCCAGACCTTACAGGGCTGTGTGCCCAGCTGATTTAGCAGCCCCTTTGCTCTGGTGCGTTTTTGTTTGCTTCTGCACAATTAGGGAGATCAGAGCTGGCTGAAGGAGGGAACCACTCTTGGCAACATGGCTTCAATTTAAACAACAACAAAAAAAGCTTTTTTGCGCGTAGTGGAAGACACATACAAAACCAGGGGCGACTGCCTGAAAACTGAGATTGACAGTTTCAGCAAAGCTCTTCAGGAATTCATTCAGAAATGCACTTTTGGACTTCAGCCTTAATAGTGCTACTAATCCCTGTATTCCTGATTCCACAGAATTTGAAATTGTTACAGCTTTTTATAAGGATTATGATTTTTAATCTATTCTGTGATGGACATTTGTGTGCGTGTATATAACATATATAAACATACACAGCATCTTGTAATTGGAATGGAAAAAATTAAGCCTAAACAAGCTGTTGACTACAGAGGATGGAGTTCAAAGAGATTAAAAAAAAAGTTTGGAAGTGACTAAGGGGAATGCTTAAGGACTTCATTTAGCTTTTTAATTTCTCTAAATCGCTGATGTTTTTTCTCAGGAAGAAAGCAATGCAGTTATAAAAGCGTCATCTAAAAATGCCCTCCCACTCCCGCCAGCTGATAAAGACTCTTTGGATTTGTACTTTTCCTAGGGAAGGAGTAAAACATCAGGATTTAGCTCAGAAAAGAAAATCCTTGTGAAGTAAATGTATCTTCAGTGCTAAATGCTTCTTTATCATACACTTTTAAATGGGGTGGTATATGCTCTGCAGAGTGGAGAACCCAAAGCAGTGCAGTCACTGCAGGGCTAACTAGCTGCTACATGTTAGATAAATTGGCATATAAAAGACAAAATCAGCTTACTGTGTAATTGACTAAGACTCTGCAGGAGTGTAGTTGTATGTTGTAAGGTATCAGCAGAGCCCTCTACCGAGCTTGCTTCAGGTTCACGGCCAGAGAGTGAAATGGTCTTGAAAAGTACTGAACAATTATTTGGGAAATTTGGAACCACACTTACCCGGCCCTGATGTTTGCCCCATGAGGATGGCCAGGAGATCCCACTGACCTCAAGCGTGATTTGGATTGGGTCCTGTGCAGGCAGTAGGTTCTCATCTGTAAAACCAGGATAAAGTAGCAGGGCAGATCTGTTAGATGCTAAATTCATAATTTATGAAGATGCTGAATGCTGTGGAAAAGCTGAAAGCCACAGCCAATGTGTAGCTTTTTCTTTCTAAACCAAAAGATGTTTTGGGATGTATGTTACTACGCTTGGATTCTTTATAGCTATACATTTGGGTTTGCTCTTTTTCCAGAGCGGCCAAGCGCTGCAGTTCTGTGCCCAAAATGGGAAGCGATCTGCCAGTCATGGAGATCTCGTGGGTATGACTGGGAGAGGTGGCTGCTGTGAGGAGTGCTTTTGTGCTGGGGTCGCACAGCTCTGGCTCTTGTGGTGCCAGGTCTCGATGTTGGGGGCCATGCGTACCTGTATGGCGCCCTAGCAGGTCGGGCAAGGCCATCCCTTCCACCCCAGCACCAGTTACTGGTGCCTCTGAGGGCATGGGTAGAAAGCTGTGGCTCTGGACACGGCAATGCCAGCTGCCTGCCGGGCACAGCGGGCCAGTGGTGTAGGAACTGCTCGTGCAGGACCTCTTGGTGAAACTTGCTTTTTTTATTATTTTTTTATTTTCTGAAGGAAAAAGCACACTACCTGGCGGGTGGAAGTGCAGCCATTAGCAAATGATCTGTTAGAGCTGGTGCTTCTGCTCTGATCAGGACCTGTTGTGCGTCCCCAGCAGGGCAGGTGTGTGTGGGGATATGGATACCCCAAATCAGGAGACCTGGAGGATGCCAGGGCAAGTTCTGTAGCAGAAGGGCTGGTGGGGCCCTGGAGGGATCTGGTACCTGTATCATGGGTAAATCTTTAAAACTCTTGGACAAATACCCGTCAGGAGTGGCTTGGGTAGGGGGAAGATTCTGGTGTGGGACAAGCATGAAGATGCGTTAAATGATCTTCTGTAGCTGTTTCCACCACTATTTTCTATGATTTATGCATTAGCTTAATTTTTGTAATTTCCTCCTTCCTAGGTTGATTAATACTAAATTTAATTTTCTGTAATCAACTTGAGCATGTAACTTGGAGAGATGAGGTTTAGGCTGATTGCGGTAAAAATCTACCTATCCCGTCTAGCTTGAATAAAGCAAAACTATTTTTAGCTCTAAATTATGCAATATTTTCATGGAGCTCTGCAGCCTACTTATATTTAACCTTTGAGTGGAGTGGTCTATTTTTCAGATCACCTAATGCAAACTTTATAAATGGATTTTTTAATTATGAGAAACCCACCTGCATGCCATCAACCAAATTATTAGCGAGGCAGAGAAGGATAACCAGTAGTGCTGTCAGACTTCAGCTGAATATGAAAAATGTTTAAATGCCAAGAAGAGAAGTTGCCAAGAAATAACTTTAAACAGCAGGTGCTGGAGGAACAAATTAATATGACTTATTTTATTTTTAGAAATAGTGAGTTGAGGCCTGATGCAGATAGACACTTCTATGTGCAGCAGCAGTGCTTGGCCATACAATAGGGCTGACAAAATCAACACTACCCTTCTCTTAAAAGAAAAATATCTAATTTAGTTTAAAAAAGCCCTAGGTACGGGGGTGGTAAGAGAACTTGATCTACACTCTACTATTTGTAAGACTCTAGTGAGCTGGTTTTGTGCTGTTGCTTATCAGAGCTGTCTGTGATGTGGTTTGGGATGACCTTGAAGCGAGAAACTCCTGTGCAAAAGCCACCCTTGAAAGCCTTTTGCTGGTATGTGCAATCTAGTTTCATTTTGGTTACGCTTTACTGCTGGCAGGGCCCATTGCTAGCGATAGTGAGTCTAAGCATTCTTGCTGAGCTTATTTTCTCTAGCAGTGCAGGGAATCAGAGCTAATTTTTAGAGGAAGTGGGACCCAGAGCATCAGCAAGTCAGTACCATGAAGCCAATGAGAAAGATGTGTCAACTTAGGAAAACTGCTGCAATAAGCTTCCCCTAGCTTTTTTAGCAAAGTGGGTTTGCAGAAGCCTTCTGTGCAACGTCATCAGTGTTGTAGCTGAAGGTGTGAGCTACAAAAATCTGGATCTTTCTAGTAGGTGCAAATGGCTGGAAGCCACAATGGAAAAAATTGCATTGACAATGGTCACTCTGTTGGATATCTGGTGACCATCAGACTAAACTTGGTAGTAGATCCGTAATTACTCTGTGTTTTTGTGGATGTGCTTCAGCAGACTATTCTCACTGGGCTAATTCTGATGGGTTTTTTTGGGTGCTATGAGCAAATAGATCATTCTATGGCTATTTTGATGTCCAAAGCTGGTGAGCTGCAGTTGTTGTCACAGGCTACTTCTTCAGTCCAGGCATAAGGGTGGCTGCTTAGGAATTAACCTAAGGGTGATGTGCGCGGTGATTTGGGTGCTGTGCATAGCCTGTAATGAGAAGCAGCAGCTTTTCGGAGGGCCCTGGCTGTCAGCATGGTGCTCTGTCAGTGATCCATGGGAGGAGGTCTCCATGGGAATGTATATTTACATACTGCAGGTGTTTCCTCTTCCTCCAACGTTTGGTTCACTCTGGCCCAGGATGTGTGGACCTTGGGTTGGTTTGGGTTGTTTTTTTTTTTTCCTTGATTCAGTGAACTTGAAAGCTCCTTGCTGTGCAGCTCTGTGTTTTCTATCAACTGATGAGGAGAAGGCAGAAGTTCTCAGAAACTTCTTTGCCTCCGTCTTCACTACCAACCCCTTTCCTCCTAGCTCTCGTGTTGATGGCCCACAAGTTGAGGACTC
>JAOTQQ010000079.1:25254363-25398324 GCA_026546715.1 Gallinago undulata
GTCCCTGTGACTGCAGGGGGGCTGGACTAGATGACCTTTGAAGGTCCCTTCCGGCCCAGATGATTCTATGATTCTATTCTCTGACTGTCCTGGCTTTTACCTGTTCTGAGAAAGCCTTTGCTAGCAGCCACGCAAGGGGCTCGCCTGCTGTCCTGCCGAGCCTTCCCCTGCCTGTTGCTCACCTTGCCGTTTGATTACTTGCACTGCTGCCAATGCTCAACTTCTTTAATGTAATTCTGATTTGTCCCTAACGTTATTACTCATCGGGTGTTTGACAGGCCTGTCTTATTATTTCTGCTTGTTCCGGCTCACTTCTGTATCACCAAAGCAATTTGTGGGCCAGCCCAATTAGAGCCCCTGTTTCCCTCCCCAGGTAGGTTTGACATTGCCTGCCCTCCAGGATAACAGCAATCCTCCTGCAATCCCATTGATCGAACCCTCCGAGGCTGGGGAAAGCATTTCATGCATCATCGTAACAAGTTGTTCACAACTCCCTGTGTGCTGGGCTTCAAATTCAGCCTTTCAAAGGACTTTGATAAAGAAGAAAGGATCATTTTTTTCCTGACTGCTGCAAATGAAAAAGCTTTTCACTTGGGAGTTGTGGGTCATATTTATGGAAATGGGGAGAGCACTTGCAATATTTATAGCGGTTACAGAAGCGATTGAATCTATCTTTTATTGATATGTATTTACATGCCCACAAAAATCTTATTGCACAGTAGTTGAGAGAACTTTATTTAGATTTAGTATTTTGAAGTAATTTTTTAGTGCTTCTTTATTATCCATGGAGTGCAAGATTCAATATTTCAAGTAGGACTGTCACCAAACAGCCGGAGGTTTTTAAAAGATTTTTATTTTACATAAAGATAAATGTTGAAGCCACATTTTTCAGAGGCACCATCTGTTCCGTGTTGACCTTAATTTTCTGGATGAGTGCTTTTCTTCAAACGTTTTAAGTCTTGTCTACATTTCATTTGGTTGGGAGTGTTTAGGTTATTTGTTGAACAGGAAATCAGATATTCAGAATGCAAACACACCATTACATTGCAAATTATTCCCTTTGTATAATTTAGCAAACTGCCTTGTAAATACTCTGCAGACTTGCTGGGGTAGCTCTGTGTCTCTGACATCTGGTGGGTCGGCCCTGTGTGGAACTGCATGTCTTTTGAATGTCACCATCATGCCTTGCATGGGGAGACGGGGCATAGGAAGCCGAGTGAGAGATGTTGAGTACCCTTTTAATTGGGAGCTTTTGGGCACAAGGGTAGGATAAGGGTTTCTGGCCTTGGAAGGATTTCCTGTTCAGGGTGTCTAAACAACAATACCTGATCCTACTCAAAGGGGGTCACTAAAATAGCTGTATGTCTACATATGCATCATTCCCGTGGGGCAGCACCTCAATTTCTTCCTTCAGATTTTTGTTCTTGTGTCTTAGCTGAAATAAGGTTATGGATGATTTTTGCCTGCCTTTGCCTCCAGCCTTTCTTCATGGCCTTTGAGCTCCTGCAGCTGTTCCTTACCCCACCACCTTCAGGGGCTTTCAGGCTCTCAAGCCTCTCTGCTCCTTCAGTCCTGTATCAGCTTTATGGGTTCAGCACCTTCTCCTGTCCTAAACTCATTTGCCCCCTTGTCCCCATAGGAGCTTCTCGGCACCACCTAACACTCCCTTCCAGGGGGCCGTGGCTAAGACCTGTGAAGGTCTATGTTACATGTTCTCTATTGATAATGTGGTCGATCTGAGCTAATGCTGACCCACAGCAGCAATCATTTTAGTGACAAAATGTACTGTATTTGTGGCTGTGGGTTGCAAGTGGAATTGTAATCCTGCTGTTACGTTTCTTTTCATAATGTAGTAGAACTTTTTGTCCCTCTTGTGCTACAATGCTTGTAAGCCTGCTGCAGAAGGGATATTGAGGCTTTTTTTTCCCCCTCAGAATATGAATTTGGAAATAAAAATAATGATGTGGTAGGAAAAAATGCTACACATTAATTTTAATTCCCAGTGGGGAATATTGTAAGGACTGCACTCTCTTGAATTAACCATCTGGATTCTTTACAACTGTACTATGTAAGTGCCTAGTAAACCCCATTTCAACGAGATGCAAGATGTGGAGGAAAAGAGCCGAACAAATGACAAAATACTTGCTTAAACCAAGACTGTGGTGTTTCCAAATACAAAATCTCAGAGTCTGTCTCACCAGGCTGGCTGGGTTTGGAAATACCTCTTGCTTCTCCGAGTTTTGAGGGAAGTGATGGAGGGGGAGGCAGGGGGGAGGAGCGGCTGCTGGACTTGTGGCTCACACTAGTGGCTGTTTGCCACCCAGAAAACCACGTAGGGCTCTGCTGCTGGATAGTTAGAGGGTTCTTGGATATTCGCATGGTACATAATGCAGCTGAGACCCCACGGAATGAAGGCAGCATGTGGCCAGGCTGAAGGGTCACCTGCTCTCCTTCTTCCCCACTGTGCACAGGGAACCAGGACTCCCTGCTGGGAAGTGGGGATGTCAGTCTCTTGTTTTTAACTCCAGGCTAGCTAAAGGTATTTTAAAGGGATCTTCTTCTAATCTGTGCTATAAAATAATTGAATTAAATACAGAATGGGTAAGTTTTGTCTCTCCTGGTTATCTCCAGCATCTAGATTTAGATCTCTGTATGCAAGGACAGGAGTGGTTAGTACTGGCGAAAACAAAGTCTGTTCTCCCTCTACCACTGAAACAAATGTTTTTTTCTGCTTTCTGAAAAAGCACTGAGTCTTGCAAATAGAAAATGAGAGTGGTTTAGGTTGGTTTGGTCTTGTTTTGAGGCAGGGATTTATAAAATAAGTCAAATTGCACATCTGCAAATGGGTGAAGAGTAACTCAGGAAGAACTACAGCACCAAAACTCCCTTGTGCCTGCAGGATGGGCTCTTTCAGAAGGCAAGATGTTTGGCTTAACTACCGGAAGGTCAGCTTTTAGTTGTAACTCTAATTAAACTCATTTTTATCTTTTTTTTTTTTTTTTAGTCTCCTCAGCAGTGACAGAGGAACTGTTGAAGAAACCGATTAGAAGCAGGACTCTTCAGCAGAGCAGGGCTTTCCCAGGGGTGGGCAGTTGAGCGAGGGCTCAGAAATAGTGCATTGGGCTGACAGTATCATTTAGGACTTCAAATACCACTCTGGGACAGCTTGAAACCTTTGAACTATTGAAAAGCTGGACTGTGCATTTGATGTGGAAGTCTTGGACAAGAGAGTGGCATCCCAGTGTGCTAACCGCCCTGGTTAAAATCTCTTAATCAAGAGATTTTAAAACACTCCACAATGATGCTACCAAAGTTAGGTGTTTTCTTAAGCAATTGCAGAAAGGCAGATGAATGAAAACCAAGGCATTTTTATCTTGTAAAAGTAAATGTTTTTCTGCTGAAGAGAAAGACATAATGTTTTTCATGTAGACGTGTTTTAAAAGGGACACAGCTGTTGCTCATTCACTTACCCTGCTGCTGCTGTAGTCTTCAACAGCTTCTTAATGCAAATTCAGGCTCAGTCATGGGATGCTCAGATTTTGTTTGGGACCCTTGAAGGGGAACCCCATGTCTCACTTGGTGAGTCTCCGATGTTGAAAAATCTAGTAGAAAGCTGGCAGGTCAAATGGGGAACCAGTACTGATGTTGCTTTTGTTTGTCAGGGTAAAACAAGGTGCTAAATAATGGGAGGTTTTGTATATCGTTTGAATTTTGTATATTTATGCCCAGGCATAACCACACAGTGCGGATCAGGAAGATGAACTGATAGGCAAGTGGGTAGCTGAAGGTGATCAGTGGGGAGCTTCATAGGGAGGCTATTAAGGGCTGTAGAGAAGGGGAATGCAAACTAATTGTTTTGATTCTCCTGGTCTGCAGCAAGAAAGGAAATCTTCAGCTCTGCTGATCCAGTCATGGCCCTGCCACCTTGCCTGCGGCATTCCTGATGAGAAAATGAACCCTCTGACCATACTGTGCCATACAATGCTGGCTGCCCGGGGGTCTCACCTGTATGCAATTAAAGCCCTGCCTCCACAGGTGTTCGGGTCTCTCCTGAAGGGCTGTAGCCAATCTCGCTGGGCTGGGCTCCTGGGGTTTCCACCACTCAGTGAAAATCCAAGCTTCAGAACAACTCCCCAACATTTGGAAGAGGGGGGCCAAAGAAACAGCAAGGTAGGTTTCCTGGGCTTCTGAGAACTGTTTTCATATTCACTTCTTATAGTAAAGTACTAAAATTGCTATTTTGCTTGAATCCTTAGCTTTTGTAAAGCATGTTTCCCTCTAAGGAAATTATCACAAACCCAAATGTTCAAAAGCTGAACATCATTTTTCCTTATTAGAGCATGCTATTATCCCATGTAATCTCTGGATTATAACTAATTAATGTAGCTACACCTAATTATTGAGTTAGCTACAGGTGAGAAGGAGCTTACTTTTAATGAGATTTTTGTTTGGAAATGAATGGATTCTGCAAATGGCATGTCCTTTCATTCAGAATTATTTACCAAGAATTGGATATCATAGTGGCGTAGGTTATGCTTTGTTTTGTGTTTGGTTTTTTTTTTTCCCCAAATATAATGCAAAATGTAATGTGTGGCAACTTGGTTGACTGCTCAGGAGCAGAGTGCTATTTGAGAAGAGGCTTTGACTGATGACTTGCATTTTGCGAGGATTCCCAAATGTAAGAAACTGGGAGCACAGACAACAGCGCAGAGATATTTATGCTTTGGTAGCAGTGATGTGACCGAGGGTGGCAATAAAGTCACTGCTTGGAACAGGCATGTGGAAGAGATCTAGTGCGTTAAAAAAGCCCCTCAAATAGTGTACAGGTAGAGCTTGTGAACAGCTAAATGATGTTAATTGACTGCACAGGTGATTCTGATCTAGCATTGGCTGGTGCTGCTGTGCCATAAACTGTTTTCTCCCTTGCCTGGCTGACATTCATACTTGGGGTATGTAAACCAAAATAGAAAAAGAAAGGGGTGTCCCTTTTGCTGGTCTCGGTGAGAGCAATGAGTGATACACTCTCACTATAACATTGGTGTCACAACTGGAAGCCAAATATAGTCCTAAATGTTATATATCGGTTCATCCAAATGCAGACAAATAGTTCTCCCACTTATTATGGAAATAACATTGTTTACTTGCCATCTGGTTATTAGACATTATTTCCTTTTTCTCCCTTGCCCCCCAAGATAAAATGAAGATCTTTTGATTAACAGCTATGGTAAAATGTGACTGATTTATTTTTGAGAATTTTTTGCCAAGTACATTGCTGTAGCAAAAGTACTGTTTGTTATGACATTGTACTGAGTCACTTGTTGACGCTATTTGAGGGAGAGAATTTAGTTAAAGAAACTGTAACAGGATGTTCATTTTATTTCAGTACTTGCAATCCTGAGTCATGTCTGAGAGTTGATGAAATACAGCAACTGACATTTTAGACAGGGCTTCTCTTCACATAATTTGGTGATCCTGTAATTTGATAGATGATGGAAAAATACACAGAGCTGATTTTATGCAGAGAGGTTTATTTTAGTTGTTGCTCTCTGTTGAAGCGCTCTTAAACTTTGCACGCCTGCGGCACTTTACCATGTCTTTAAATATTTTGTAGTTAGGGTGGAACAAGAGTCGATGTGTAGACGGTACATGGCTTTGCAGGTAGTGAATCTGTCTCCAGTATGTGAGTTCTGTCTGTGGAGATCAGTTAGGCTGGTTCTTGGTTGATCATGGTGGCTGCCTCACAGTTTGCTTTCACAACACCAAGGCATCCTGCGGTGTTTGGCTGTGTGCATGTGAAGTAAGGAAGCAAAGGGAAAGTAGTTTCTCGTGTAAGAGTTTGAATTCAAACATCAAGTGAAAGTTTGGATATAATTTTATGCAAGCCTGATCAGCTGTGGGAGTGTGATCATTCAGGTGACTATCAGACTAGTATGAACCATCATGTGTAGTATTATTATTTCCTGTAAAAATGTATTAATGAGGGTAAGATCCTGAAGTTGAGTGTATTTCCTCTTAGGAGCACAGAGACCTTTCAAAATTATTTGCATGTGTTGCTTCAGCTTCAGGGTAGCAGGCAGCAAATCTTTAAAAGCATGAAGTACTTATGGGCAGAAAATAAAGAATATTGACTCTATTTGTGCGGGAAGAATTTATGTTGGAAGAATGCAATTATTAGACTTGGAATTTGACCAGAATGCACAATACTGCTTTACCTAAGGGAAAAGACTATAGGGTGAACATTGATCAGAGGATATAAGGATGTTGTTTCACTTTTAATTTTGATACATGCGTGTTTGGTAGGGCAGTTAATGATCTTGGTACCAAGGTGACAAGTTGGCTTGGAAAGCAAAATGATACCCCTCATCTCACACAGTTGTTGGTTTTCTTTTGGGATCCTGCAGGTTCCGCATAGCCAGGTTTGCTCTGGCACTGGTAGGGCAGTGTGCCTGTCCAAAGCTGCCTCCTTTCACCCCTTCAACCCTGGACATTCCCAGGAAATGTGTGTGAACAGGCAGCAGAGCAGGAAAGAAGGCTCCTTCATGCCTTCATAGGAAAGTACAATGAACACTGGGAACGTAGGTAAAACTGTACATTTAAATTATCTGCAGACAAGTAGTGAAATACATTCATCCCTTCTGGCGCTGTTCCTAATTTATATTTAAAGCAATATGAATTTCATGAGCATTTTAAAAAATCATATTTTAAATTCAATTTGCTGTCAAGTCATTTGATGTTTTGTGTAAAGTCATTTTCCGTAAACAGGTTACTGAATATCAAAAGACTTGTCTCATACATAATTTTTGGAAATAAATAATATTATAATAAAGATGAGAATCTGGCCCTCATGTGAGTCAGCAAGCGCTTTCTGGATCACTGCAGTTCTTTGGTGCTTGCTTTATTACAGTCAAGGGAGTGTCCTGGGCAAGGAACATTCGAGAAACAGTCAGCAATAATAATACTGTTTTTTAGGCTACAGCGGTTATTCTGTGATTAACTGCTGATATATAATATATGAAGAAAGACATCAGTGTAATTTTTTTCCAAATATCAAAAAGAGAGTTGGAAGAAAATGGAGTAAAATACCTCAAATCTGACAGACCTTTCATGTTGTAGAGCTCATGCAGAGTAATGGACTGGGTAATATTAATAGATATGTTGAAAAGCTAAGGCATGTTTGTTAAAAACTGTTGAAGAAATAACTGCTGTATTTCCTTGGCATGGGATTCTTACCTGTGCTTGGAGATTGCTGTCATTTGGCAGATGCTGTGCTCTGTAAAACTGAGCATCAAAGCTGGTATGAAGCTGAATCCTTTGCAAAAAGAAATAAATTGGCCTCTGGATGCCACCAATTTCTCTTCCAAGTGCTGAATAATGTACCCTGGGTGTAAGCATATAACATACAAGTAAGCTGCTTGGGCCTTCTCAGAAAACTGATGGATTCCTATCACAGTAGATCAGGCCACTAAGGTTGAAATAGCTTTTTATTTATTCATTTCTATATTCATATATTTGAACAAGCTCTGCTTTGAAAGTGGGCTTCTCCCTCTGTCTTTGAAAACTGCTGGAAAAAAAGTAGTTTCTAAATTTCAAATCTGTTGCATTGTAGTTGTACGTGGTGCATCAATATACCATAAACACTGAAACAGTCTCTTTTATATCAAAGCTCATTAGGGGCAACTGGACATTGCACCAGGTAGAACTGAAGTCTACTTTTGGCTTTCTCCTGCAATCTGCCTCCCAATTGGTCCAGGTTTGAAGCAGTTTTACACCTTGATAAAATTAAAAGCTGAACTTTGAAATTCCAAGCTCCAAAACTTTCCCAAAACAATGGTTTTCTCCCCAGCTGCTCATTGCCCTGGAAGGACTTGTGTGTTAATTCAATTAAGGGAGGAAGCTCCACCTGATTTCTGAGCATCAAGATGCCCTAAAAAGTAGAATTTCTGAGCTTGAGGCAACTCAGCTAAAGCCACTGAAGCATTTCTGAAACTGCACCATCATGTTCCACCTCTGAACATGCCCTGAGGCCTCTCTCTGGTTGTCTCACAGGATTGCTGTACGCGCCTTGTGGCACTCAGAGAGGTGAAGACTCTGTTACAGGGCACAGACAAAAGAAATGTCCAGCCTTTTCCCTTACCCATCACTTCTGGAACTTCTAGCTGGCTCCAGATGTGGTACCCACCATTCTGCTTCTGAGCCAGAGGTTTTGAGCCAGGTCCTGCCTGCTGGAAGCCCATGGGCTGAGCTGACGGCAGTGTTGCCCACATATGTATTTAGCCTCTGTCAGCTGTGAGCATTTCAGTATATAGATAATGAGGTTACAAAAGACTTGGGAGCCAAAGGGTTTGTAGGCAAGGAGATCAAAGCAGACCCATGCTGCAGGGCTGAGAGAGAAAGGTGAGTCCTTTCCTGAAGGAAAACCCTGGTACTGCAGCAGGTAGACAATGGTGGTCACCACCAAAGGGAGAAAACAGCAGCTTGTCTTTCCACTCTGTACCATGTTTTATAGTTATTGGGAAAATTCTCATCTGGTGAGTGCTGGCTCTATTTTTTTTTGTCTTCAGTGGGACTGATCTGACTTAAAACTTGATGGACATGTGAGCTAATGTGTGTGCCTGAGAAACAGATTCATTATGAGGAATAGGGAGGTGCTGTAGAAATCCTGGGTGTTCATGTGGGAGTGCTTTTCCCTTGTGTTCCTTTTATGAAGAAAATGAAATGAATGCCTGAGGGTCATAGACACCTGTACCTAGTCTGAAAATGCTGACACCATTGCCTTGATTTGATTCCTGGAAAAAATTCAGAATGGGTAGAAAGTGGAGCACAGCCCAGGCAGAATGGGGAAAGTGGGAATAAAACCAGCATTCCCCAGTGAGCACACAGCTTTGAAGGAGTAGAAGTGTAATATGTGCTAGTAACGCTGAAGCCTGCAAGTTAAACTTGTTATAATATGAAGCAAATTCACTATACCCACAGCAGGAAGCTCAGCACATTACAGTGGAATTAATACGCTATTTCTGTGGTCAAAACGTGGGGCATGCTGAATAGCAGCTAAATCGCCAGGGAAGAGCCTACCCAGAAACCCCGTATTCCTTTTGAGCTCTTGTTCTGAGAGCCTTTGATATCTCCTTTCCCACTCTGGGGAAAAGCAAAAGAAAAGCTTCCCAGCGCCCATGTGCGGCGCAGGGCTGGTACCCATCTCAGTCATGCAGGCTCTGCTCTCTGAAAGGCCGCCATGTCCCCAGGGTCACTGAGATGCCTCCTCTGTAGAGACCATGGCCTTAGGGCAATGAGTGGTGGTCAGAGGTGAGGAAGAAGTATCATCCTTTGGTCGTTGGTAGGTGTGGCGTTGACTCTCCATTGTGTGCTGCACTCATAGCTGCAACTGGTACTCAAGTCAACACAGATGTCACCACCTGGGATAGCTTCCCAGAGTACCCATAGCTCTCTGCTGCACAGAGGTCAGATGCTGGGAGAAATTTTTATATAACATAGTACTTGTGATGCTACTGATGTCTGAGTGCCTGCTGTGAAGTGTGCAGAAAAGGCTCAGCAGTGTGGAGATGCCAGGGGACCACTGTGACCTGTGGGAGGTATGGGCGTCCCTTTGCTGCAGGGCCAGCAGGGTAGGGGTAAGCGGGGTACTGGAGTTTCCTACACGATGAGAATAAATTAAATTGGAGAAGAGGTTGTCTGTGAGTTCTTGACATACATGGTAAGGAAAAAGGAAGGTAACTTCAACTGAAGACAGTTCTTTGTGGCTCTTTGTGACAAGGAATCCAGAAACGCTTAAGCCAGAGGTGAGGAGGCGCAGGACCTTCTCTGCAAAGCACAGCTGCTCACGGGCAGCAGCATGCCTCAGCCACCCTGGGGCCTCCGGGCTATTCCACCATGCTGGGATGGGCGGACATGCAGGAGGGCAGAAGATACAGTCAGGTCAGGTGCACCCTGGTGTTTGCCAAACAGCTGGTAAGGTTGAGTGCTGCTTTTTTGAGGCATATTATAATCCAAGATGCTGGAAGTACAATTATGAGTTTCTGTACAAAGGAGTACTGCTGAATTGCTGTGTCAGGTTTCCGGCCCTAAGCCACTGGCTCTGTCATGTCGATAGGTGGTGCACGTTTGCTACAGTTTCTGGAAAGCTGGAGCATTTTTTTCAAAGATTGTAGTATGCATGTTAGGCTAATAGTGGGCTTGGAGAGGGAAAAGCTAAACACTGTGCCAGTTGTAAGTAAAGACATATCTTAAATATAACCACTCTCCATAGTCTGGGCAGTACCAAAACAGCAGAGGCAGTGTCATGCTGTGTGAGTCTCTTCCATAGGTGATCGGAGTTGTGCCCTGTAGACAGCATTTAGACAGGTTTTGCAGCAGAAGGACAAAGCAGACAATGGTGAACCCCCAGGGGTGGTGAACAGTTCGGTGGGAGACCTGGGTCTGCTGTCAGGGGCTCCCCCAGCCTCTCGGGAGAGCCAGGATGCTGCAGCTGAGAGGGGTGAGCTGTGCTTGCTCGAAATGAGCTCTTGGAGGAAAAAAAAGGCTGCAGCAGGAGGACAGTGAAGCAATTGGACGGCCTCCATGTTCTGCGTAGCACTAAGTGGTTAGGACGTAAAGTGAAAACCTTGCTGATGCTGAGCAGAAGTGACAAAGCCCCTAGTGTCAGCTAAAGCAGCTATGACTGCAAAAAAAAAAAAAAAGGCAAAGCAAAAAGAGGATCTAAACCAAAGCTGGGTGTCTAACAAGTCCTTTCACACTGAATGTGCAATTGTATAGTTTGCTGGTCAGACTGCAAACGTGTCCTGTAAGGTTTGCAAATGGGTTGCATTGCAGGTCTGCGAAATCTGGTATAAATCCGAGAGGCAGAGATAGCGGTTTGCAGGAGCATGAGGCGATCAGGACTTCTGCTGCCAAAGGAGCTCTGTCCTAATGTTTCCAGTGGTTAACTGTGGGGTTGTGGAGTCTAAATTTGTTACGTGGAAACATTTGGTTTAGCTTTTTCTTCGCAACAGATCCCTATGTTGCAGGTCCACCCAACAGCAGAAGAAATTAACGCTCAGGCCCTATAGTATTTAATGTAAGGGAGACTATGAAGTCGAGGAGAGAGAAACATCAGCAGTGCAGTCTGTCTGCAGGAATATTTTCTAAAAGGGTTTGTTTCCATGCCCTGTAGCTGGCAGTCATCCTGCTCACAGCTGTCCAGGGAATGAGGATTTCTCTTTGCTACGGCTTTCAAGGTTTTTAACCGTGTCTGTTTCATATGGAAACAGAAAAAATATTATTTTGGACTGTTTTCATCAAAATGGAAACATCTGGTTTGGGTGCAAGAATAGTGGGTGTGTTCTCAAGGCAGTGCACATTTTGCTTCTGCTTGTCCTGGTGTGCAAAGGCATTAGGTGCCACTATGGGAGATTTGGGTTCCCCCTGTCACTATGGCACCGACCTGCAAACCCCGTGATGTGTGCATGTGCCTGCCTGCACCCTGTCCAGCCTCCCTGCCTGCTTTCCCAAGCAGCTTTAATTGAAAGCCGTATATCTCCACGCTGAAATGTGTTCTGGAAAAGCAGCATGCTTCAGAAAAATGTTGCTTGCTTAAAAATGTCTCAAACAGCAAGAATAGTCCTGGAGATAGGAGCATTGGAGATAACAGGGTTTAGACAGCTTTTCTACTATGTTGCTGCCTCGCTACGTCTGTGGATTAATCAAGGCCTTTGCCAGATAGGATGGAAGAGCAAAGTTAAGGCAGATCAGTCTCTAGTATCTCTGTCATTTGTTTTTCCTCCCCTTCCCAGCTGCCTCTCCTCACACAGCACAGTTCTGGATGGGGCGACAGTCTTCTCCTGCTGCTGTTGAAGTCAAGCTGCAGGAAAAAGCTGCAGCGGTCACTGGTCACCACGGCCAAGGAGCAGATCTTGCCATCGTCCCCAGCTTCCCTGCCAGGTGGGCAGGTCCTGCTCCAGACCAACGCACAAACTGCTCTGCCAAGTGGGATGGGTCACCTTCCTTAATAGCGTGCAATCCTCTGGTCGATGAATTTGGGGAGGATGGCCCCCTCCAGTGAAATGTGGAGCCTATCTGAGATGGATGGATGAAAATGCTGCATTAAGATATCTTGCTAATAATCTTTGATTAATGCAGTTATTCTGTTATTGTTAAAGGCTGTTGCTGGACAGGATTAAGGTAGAAAGACCTATGAGAAGCAGGATTGGTTGTGAGTTATCTCCCTGTATCTTTTAATCTCTCATGTGGTACAGCCTGATGTTTTCAAGTCTTCCTTTTGAAATGGCAGATAGAAACATATTGCTGCTGTCTGGAACCTTTAATCTTCAAATGGAAATAAGCTTTTCTTGCAGAAGTAGGCTGCTTTTTCAGATGCTTTCAGAAATGCTGATGTTGTGCCTTCGTTGATCTGGCTAATTAAAAATGAGCTCCTGTCAATCAAATTCATTACTTTAATGGTAGTGGCAAAAATGCAAAGTGCAGCTCTAGTAAATCAGTGTTAGGGAGAAATGTGCCTCATTTCCTCCATCTGATTCACTCAGGAAGAATTTAGGTTTTTATTGTGAGTTTTGATATTCATAGACCTTTCTGTTATGAATTTTACCCTTTTAATTTCTGTTGGCTGGCCAAACGACCAATGAGAGTTAATTCAAAATATTTCATTACTTGCCCAAGTTTACAAACAGTATTGTGAGGTCTCTCCTCTGGGTTTCTGCTGCGCTGAGTCCAGCTGGGTTCAAGACACCTCCTCTTCCTCCACCTTGTATAGTCTGCATCCCAGCCCCTTGGGAACATCTGGTTTTAGCAGATACTACATTTTTCCCCTTGTGAAAATGGGCAGAACTGAACCCGTAGACCCATGTTTTCTATCCTGCTGTCAGTCCCCTGAACAGTGCCATTTGCCAGGATCTGTTTGCTGCCTTAAATATTCAGATAGCTGACTGTGATGATGCTGGATCCTTCTCTGGAGAAGCCCATCTCACTGGCTATGGGTGGCTGAGAAGCCCCTAATGTACACTCCCTGGTTATGCACATACAGACTCCCTCCCTTACATCCCCTCTGTGTATCTGGCTTTAAAAAAATCTATAGATTGGTTGCTGCAGTGAATATAGAGTTTTACTTAGAAGTGCACAGAAGAAATACTTGTGCTGCTAGTAAAAAAATAAAATCATTCCAGAAACCATGCTAAGGCACATGGAAAATAAGGAGGTGACTGGTGACAGCTAAGATGGCTTCACTAAGGGCAAATCGTGCCTGACAAATTTAGTGGCCTTCTGTGATGGCATGACAGCATTGGTGGTTAAGGGAAGAGCAACTAATGTCATCTACCTGGACTTGTACAAAACATTTGAGACTGTCCCACATGACATCCTGGTCTCGAAACTGGTGAGATATGGATTTGATGGATGGACCACTCGGTGGATAAGGAACTGGCTGGATGGCCGCACTCAAAGTTGTGGTCAATGGCTCAATGTCCAAGTGGTGAGCAGTAACGTGTGGTGTTCCTCAGGGGTCAGTACTGGGGCCAGTGCTATGTAACATCTTTGTCAGTGACATGGACAGTGGGATAGAGTGCACCCTCAGCAAGTTTGCTGGCGACACCAAGCTGTGTGGCACAGTTGACACGCTGGAGGGAAGGGATGCCATCCAGAGGGACCTGGACAGGCTTGAGAGGTGGGCCTGTGCAAACCTCATGAAATTCAACAAGGCCAAGTGCAAGCTCTTGCATGTGGGTCTGGGCAATCCCAAGTGTAAAAACAGGTTGGGCAGAAAATGGATTGGGAGCAGCCCTGAGGAGGACTTTGGAGTGTTGGTTGATGAGAAGCTCAACATGAGCTGGCAGTGTGCACTTGCAACCCAGAAAGCCAACCATATCCTGGGCTGCATAAAAACAAGCATGGCCAGCGTGCTGAAGGAGGTGATTCTCCCCTTCTACTCCACTTGGGGTACTGTATCCAGCTCTGGAGCCCCCAACATAAGACAATGGACCTGTTGGAGTGAGTCTGGAGGAGGGCCACAAAGGCTGCAGCACCTCTCCTATGAAGGCAGAGTGAGAGAGTTGGGATTGTTCAGCCTGGAAAAGAGAAGGGTTGGGGGAGACCTTATTTTGGCCATCCAGTACCTAAAGGGGGCCTACAGAGGAGATGGGGAGGGACTCTTTATCAGGGAGTGTAGTGATGGGATGAGGGGTAATGGTTTTAAACTGGAAGAGGGAAGATTTAGATTAGATATTAGGAAGGAATGTTTTACTGTGATGGTGGTGAGGCACTGGAACAGGTTGCCCAGAGAAGCTGTGGATGCCCCATCCGTGGAAGCCCATGGGGCTTTGAGCAACCTCGTCCAGTGGAAGCTGTCTTTGCGCAGGGCAGAGTGGTTGGAACTAGATGATCTTTAAGGTCCCTTCTAACTCTAACCATTCTATGATTCAATGTTCAAAGTTTGAAGGTTAGAAGCATGCAGCATTAGGGTGCCATCTCTGTCCCTGGCTAGCAAACCTGTTTTCAACAAAGATATAAACCAAAACAAACCTGCCTTTATATATGAAATTTCTTAAATGTTTGTACAAAGAACCTACGTGTCTTAACGATTAATTAGACTCGAAATGGCAAATATGACTGCCTATAAGCAAAAACTAATTATATGCAAATAGTGAATTAACTCAACCAAAGTCAGTTCAAAAGACCTCAAAGCAGCTTGAGGATTTTCAAAAATATTTATCCCCCCCTCGCCCCTCCAAAGCACAAGAAACAAACCCTGACCTTCCTCAGAACAGCCTCATGTAGAGAGACTTCGACTTCCCCCTCTTTTCCTGTATTTGCTAATCCCCAGTATCACCCTTGGTCACTTCAGCTTTTCACCAGCAGTGTCCTCCCGCCTCTATCTGCCCTGAGCTGCTTCCCTGGCTGACCCCTGGTATCTTGGGCTCTGCTGCTTCTGTCCCTCCCTTCTTTTTGAAATAATGCTCTTTTGTTCTGCCCTTGTGCATGTTCTTGCATCCCTGAGTCCAGTAGCATTTCCCTGGTTCTTCAGTTGCTGCCTTTTCCCTTCTCTCCACTCTTGCCTTAAGCACTCTGGTGCATCCCGTTTCTCCCGCCTGTCCACAGCCCCACTGCTACCATGAACTGAAAGTCCTCACCTGGGAAGATGCAACTGGGGCAACTTAATAGCAGGGTTACCACAGGCTCAATACCTTTTCCCAAGTGCTGTAAAAGTCAGTCTTCCCTATTGCTTTATCTGTTCTTCAGATTTAATTTGACACAAGCACGGTGGTGCCAATTTCCTTCACGAGGTCCTACTTTAGCCTGTCTCCTTGTAGAAGCCCTGGAAGCTAGCAGGGATCTGCGATGAAGAAGAGCTGACACAGATCCTGCACACATTTACAGCAGAGCATCTTGCCTTCCCAAGGTGGAGGCCTCAAAGAAAATTTCTGCTAGGGTATTCCACTCTTACACCCCTAATTACATTCTCATGACTTAGTCATAAGCTGCCTTTTGCTCAGGTCTGCTTGTAACATCTTCCTCTTTTCTGCTTCTGACGCGTGGGCTTTCCCTTTAATGTAGCAGCTGTTCAGTTCCTGCCTGAGTGATGGGATTGAAATACCCACAGACAAGTAGAGGATCTTTCAAATTCCTTTTGAAATACACCTGGAAATTGCAAATTCGGTTCTCAGATGGGAAGCTCAACTGCTTGCCACCTGAGGGAAGAAACCAGGCACAAGCTTCCTGCACAAACAGGCAAATGGCACAGATATGAAACACAGCCTCTATGTTTAAAGACCTCTGCACTTCGCAGTTCGCTCCTGTTCTTTTACCAGGGAGTCTCATGATAGTCAGTATTTTCCTTAGGGCTCAAGCTTCCAGTCTTGTGATCAGACCGCTTTCATTAAATAAAATTGGCCTGAAAGCATGAGGATGCTCAACAGGGTGATGCAACTGGCGGGAAACCCATGGGACAAATACATATAACACCCCATTTTAAAGTTTTCTGGCTTTGGAGGTTGTGATTTCTTTGGAGGAACCTGGGGTGATAATTTTGGTGTGCTATTGGCAACTATTCACAGCTGGTTTTTATTTTTAAGGTGGCACCTGAAAGAACGTTTTCCCCTGGTTTTGATTCTTTGGGTTATGTCTCATGATGGAAAGGATCATTTTGAAAAGTCTTTTTGTTTTGTATGAGTTTTACATTTGAAATGTTGTTTTTTCTTAGACTGGAAGTGTGGATTCTTAGCCAAGCTCTTTTGAATGTGGCTGTTGATGCGTGCTTTGAGGAAAGCACACCTTGGTAAAAGACCCCTCACTACCAGTGAAGGTGGAGGAAACCTTTTTTTTTTTTCTCATCATGTCTCCAACAGGTATGTGTTGAAGTAAATTTGCATTTGGATGATGTGACTACACAATGCACAAGTTAAAATCTTGAGCATCCTTCATGCTCTGTTGGGTCCCCCCAACTTGATTTTTTGCTAGTGAGAAAAGAGAATAAATCCAAGTGAAGAAGAAAACAAACCAACCCCATACATAACAGCTCTAAGCTAGGATGAAAAATGCGTAAAATAAGCACCCTTTATTTCTCACAGGTCCTGCATCAAAGCTGGCAAAGATCTGCCTTACCTTTCTAAGGCACAAACAAGCCTTGCTTTTTTAAAAAAAAATCTTGAGTGTTTACATTAAAAAACATTTTAATTGAGTTACAAAAAATCATATACAGGCTACCTTTATCATCTGTTTAACGTAAACTAAAGCAAATCTGTGGACAAAGCAAAAGGCTAAGATCTAGCAGAAACTTGGCAGTGGGTTTGGGAACTCAAAAACCTTGAGAACTGTGTATTTGGATCATGTTGTCATCCAGTGGTGAAAAAGCTCCAGAGTCACCTTCTTGACCTTTTGCTGCATGTGATACATTTGTCATTCTACTGCACATTGTGAATTCACCTGGCTCAGATTTATGCACGTATAAACATTATAATGAGAAGGAATTACTGCTGCCACCAGTGGATGTGTCTGGCTGGCTGCCAGGGAGTTCACTGATTGCTGGGGAGATGCCAGCGTTTATGAAAAACGCGTATTCTTTCAAATCACAAAATTGTTTGTGATTGAGGGGAAATTATGAATAGCTGCAGTGTCTGCAATGACCAAATAAGATTACTCTGAAATGAGTGCTTTGCGCTCTGATTGGCAAACTGCTCAACCTCTATTGAGGACTTTGTGCCCGATTTTGTGGTGCGTGGAGCGCTGCTGGTTGGGACTTGGCTCGTGCAAAGTGGGTCTGGCCCTGGGAAGACCCTTCACCAGCGTCTGCGTAGCCAACAGTCCCGCCGGGCTGCTCCTCTCTGTGCCGTCCGCCGTTCCTTCCTGAGCTGGATCCTGCTGCTAATGAGGAGTGGAAAAAACCTTTGGTCTGGAAGATGTCTAGAAATATTCTGTATTTCCTTTATTTGATCCTGACACCTTCTCCCATTTACCACGTGTGATCCTGCCGTGGTTTGGCGGCTTTACTTTGGTTTCTTTAGTTTGGCTAGGCTCGCTTTGCCCTCCTGTGGCTGACAGCGGATATTCAAGAGGTCTGTACGGTGGCTGCCCTGGAGTGATTGATCCCTGCCATCAGTGCCGTCAGGGCTGGAGTTGCTCAGACTCATCTTTTCCGTTCAAAACAACTCCTTGATGGTTGCACTAAGTATTTAGTACCCTTGCTTTTAAGGTTAAACACAAATGCCTCTTCTTATCATTTAATGAAGATTTGTAAACTCATGATTAGTGTTGCCTACATAGTTTTTTAACATCACTAACTGGAGTAGCTAATAGGTGTAATTGCTTTAGGATTTATTTCCTCACCTTGAAATGCAACTGAATTCTCCTGATGAGAAACCCACTGACAGTTCTTCTTCCTCTGAACCCAAATACTTATAACCTCAGACAAAAGAATTCTCAATAACAAAAGCTTTCTTGGTAAGAAATGAAGCATTCAAATTCACTTCTTGAAATATGTGTAATTCTACCCCTAAATAATGTTAATATTGTTAGCCTCCTGCAGAACTGTTGCATCCTCCGCTTTTTCAGATCTGTGGGTACTTCAGATGCCTGTTGATGATGTTGATTCAGTTGTTGGTTTGTTTTCAGTTCCTGGTTTGTTTTCAGAAGGTAATAAAATACACTGAGAGGGATAAGACTGGGGAATTGCTCACTGGCTCTGTGGGTTGTTGCTTTCTCAGATGCTGAAGAGGCGAGCTGTGTCGCAGCACGCAGGGTGGCTTGAGCAGATGTATGGAAACACACCACCTCACGTGGACCCCATGATGGTGGCACGTGGCTTTCTCCATCTGTCTCATGCAGGCGTGGGGATGCCATCTCCAGTCACTCTGATTAAGCAGCTGGGACTGCAGGGTAATGTTAGATTAACTTTCTCCTGCGAATCTGGGGGTGTCACATGTGGGAGTGGGAAACAGCTTCTAAATTTATAACTGCTGCTTGACAGGATGACTCGATCACTGGAAGAGGAAGGGTGTGGTTTTTTTTTCATTGGCAGGTAGGATTTTTAATGTTTTAGTAGCGATTACGAGAAAATTACTGAGATAAGGGAAGTTGATGATCTTTGCATTTGACCCAACTGGGTTCAGCAGGTACTTGTTGGTTAGGTTTTCAGTTTCAGTAGTTCATCTGACTGACATCCAGTTCAAGGATGTCATTGGGATATTTTGTTTTCTAGGTGTGGAAATGAGAGGGCAGCATGAACACACATAAAATAAGGTTTTCTTATGAGATATCTCTTTAAAATACTGTATATGGATCAGTAATTAACCGATATTTCACTTAAGATAGCTGAAATCTAAGCAGCTTAGGTCAAATAAGGGTGCTTATTCTCTGGTATGTGTGTGGTTTCCTATAAATCTTTTAACTGTTTGTAAGGACTGCGAAGAGGAAAAAGGGAAAGGTAAGGGAGAGCAATGTCAGAGATATATGAATTGCATCACACTAAAATACATACAAGCAACTGCTTAAGATAAATGCAATAGACTAAAGAAAGCCAACCAATAATGCAAGGAAAAGCAATTATTAAAGCAAGTAGGAGCTCTTTCTTTCCCTGCTGTGTAAATGCTACTACCCTGGATAAGATGATTTCATTTTATACCCCATGCTCTTTTTTCTCTGGCTACAGTGCCAGCCAAGGGTGGTTGCATCCCATGCGGACATCTGCCTTGTAGGTATCTGAAGTTAGGAGAGAGTAATCCCACCACATATGTCATAAGCTTCATAGTAATAGGATAAGATTTTCAGTGGATCCTTTTCTCCTGTTTCTGAGCTTTAATTACTGTTGCAAGCATCTGCTATTGGCTGTGCATCCTCCTGGCAAAATTCCTGAAACATGTTCTTACAGTTTGTTGAGGATGAATTCTGGGAGAAGTTGGGAATTTCTGTTCAAAGCTTACCCCAAATCATGTGTTTGATGCATTTTGTGTAAAATATTCAGAGTTTCGGGGTAAAATGGATTTTTTTTCCTGTTCTACTACAATTGTAGGTAAGCACAACTTCTTGTCCCTCCTACAGGTACAACATACTTGTTCTATTGATAAACTCCAAAAAAATCCCAGCATTATACTTTCTTTGAGAGTGACAGTAACAAAATCTCTCCATTTAATTCTGGAGCCATAATAATTTTTTTTTGCATCTACTCAATAAAGAGGGTGTTGAAGATTCTGCACCGTATGGCTTTTGCAGCCAAAAGTCCAGATGCGGTAACTGGTGCATTCAAATGGTGAAGAACCAGTTTCTTGGCTGTAGCAATAATGATTGCATATGGCTTAACTGAAGATGGGTGCTGTGCATTGGAAGATATGTCCCTGCCTGCAGCCATGAAATTTCCAAACCAGGACTGGGACCCGAATGTGATTATAATGCAAGTCAGAATGTAATTATGAATGCAGGAGGGGATGTGGGAGTGCAAACTGTGTTTGATATGGTAAAATCTTCAGTGTGCTGTAGTTCTCAGCCTGAAGTTCTGCGCTCATTGAAGATTTCCAAAGTTGGAGCTTTGGAGTTGCTTTACTGTGCAATATTTATTTATACATTACAAAGAAAATAATGGCCTAGGGAAAAAAAACCACAAACAATATAGGGAAAGTGTTCACAAAACACCAGGATTAGGACTGTGAAAAATTGCATAGAAAATTGCTTTCAGGTCCACATTTTAGACCCAAAGTGGCACAAGTTCTCAGATGTGACAAGCAATCACTGGCTCCTCTTAGACTCCACAGGAGCTGCTGAGTGCTCAGTGTGTGTTTGAAAATGAGGCCACTGATTTAGGCTTCTGTGTAGGGACTTAATGGCCTGATCTGAGGCATCCACTTCAGAAAGTTTTGACTGGATTCACATAAACCCTTCAAATCAGAGTATATAATTTTGTATTTCCTGTGGCCAGTCAGAGGCTTAACTCCAGTTTTGCATTCCATATGCAGGGATTGCTTATTGCTCTGGGAGGAACGGAGGCATTTTAAACAGTGTTGTTCTGAGGGCAGGTCAACCTCTTAAAACTCACTGGGTATTTCTGCTCCTGCAGGCTGAGGGTAGCAAGAAGCTGAGTGGATGCTTGATGGCAGCTTGGAGATGGGATGACTTGGCAGCATCTTGGCTCCCACCCTTGTCAGTGAATAGAACTGGAGGCTCCACGCTGCAAAGGGTCTTCAGAGGGTCTAGACCCATCACCTTGTCCAGCTACAGGTACGTTGTTCTGGCAGGGATCTGTCCAACCTGCTCTTACCAGCATCTGATGACGGAGACTCCTCAGCCTCCCTAAGCAACCTTGCTAGTGCTTCATGGTGGGTACTACTAAAAAGCCTCCCCTTGCCCTTTCTGGTGTTCACTCTGACTCTCTTTGCTGACATCGTAAATCATTGCTTTTCTCCCTTCCTTTAGGGAGAGAATAATTTTGTGAAGTCATAACTGACCACTAGTAAGTTTTCCTCTGATCTTTGTGCAGGAAGGTCAAAAGAATTATGACAAATGTATCATGTATTTTCTGCTCCTTTGACACTCTTGACTCTCTCCAGTTGGCTCACAGCTTTCTAAATGCAGTATTTCGGCTGAGATCTAAGGACTGCTGGGTTTGCTGTTGTTGTTACCACTTGGGGACTTCTTACAGATACTGTATTTTATGACGTTAAGTCTTTTTGCAGCAGCATCACTTTGACTCGTGTTTTATGAATCCTTACAAACATCCCAGAAGCGTTCCTGCACCACTGCCTTGCCCTTCCCGGTTTCATACAAGTACTTATCCTGACTAAGTGTAGGGCATTTCTCTTCACTAGATTACAAGCTGGGTTACATTTTAAAGACTGTTCTGGTTTGCCAAGATCATGTTCATTCTAGGTCTGTCTTTAAACTTCCTTAAAGCTTTTGTCATCTGCAGAACTAGTAAGCGTGTTCTTTTCCAGCACTCAAATTATTTATGAAAGTGTTCAAGTCACCCAAGTCAAATCATTTTAGAAAATATCCTTTCAATTTGACAGTGAACCACTGACGATGGTCTCTGAGGACAGAGTATCTTTTGCACTCTAGGTCATGTTTCCTTCTTTTTTTTAATGATTGTATCTGCAAAGAAAGCCTTGCTGAAGGCAAAATATGCACCATCGCTCCTTTTTGAATGAGAAGTGGAGCACAAGATGATCATGGATGGTCATGCAAGTCCTGTCTTGTCCTACTATCTGATCCTATTAAGGCAGGGACAAACTTGATGGACAGGCCAAGATAGAAGGAATGGGCACAGGGGATTTTCCTTTCCACATTTCTTTTCCTGTGGGTCTTACGGCATTTAGATGACTAAGGCTAAGACAGAAAAATATATTCTCATGTTAGAGTGTAGGTGAGTCTGTTTCTCCTGGTTCCTTAGGTGTAACCCTGTACGGTGTCCTAAACGGGCTGCCTTTCTACAAATCCAAGGCACTGTGGTGTTGGCTGGACACGCTCTTGTGTTACCCTAACAGCTTTGACCTACTAAAGGCGGCCCAGGACCTTGGGATCTGAGCACCATGCTAGCGCTTTTAATTGCTTTCAACCAGGACTTGAAACACAGCCAGAAAACGCACCACCTCTGAAAGCTGCTGTCTCAGCAGGGCTGTATAAAAAGGAAATTTAATGAGGGGAACGTGGACAGAGAGCTGCTGGAGAGCTGCTGCCAGGGCGCTGGTCAGCTTTGGCCCCTTTTAGTCTCCAGTGCCCCACACAGCTAAGATAGATGGGCCTTTGCCCTCCACAGCCTCCAGTCTGTGGAGACACAGAGATGCCCAAAGAAAACCACCTGGAGCAGAGGGGACCCCGGTTATCTGCTCTGTTCCCTCTCTGGCGTTGCTCCAGCCTGCAGGGCCTTCGTCAGAGAGGGCTTGGGCGATGGGAACGAGCAGTGCGGCAGCACGGTGGGGCCAACTTTGGGCTCCCGTTGCTGCGAAGGGACGGAGCGAGCACCCCTGGGGCCGGAGGAGGCTGGAGGAACCGCCTCGCCGCTTGCTCACGGACAGAGAGCGGCCGCCGGGAGGAGCCCCCGCCTGCACACCGCCCGGCTTGACGCCGGCCATAAGGCCCGCCTGAGAACGGGGCGGGCGCGGTCTCCCCCGTGGAAGGTGCCGGCGAGGCGCCAGGGGGCGCCGCAGTGCGGCGGCGACGGGGGCTGCCCCGGGCGGGCCCGGCCCATGGGGCTACCGCTCCCTTAGCGCGACCGCCGGCCTCCGGGGCGGTGGCCGGTGCGGTGTCTCAGGGCCAGCAGCCAGCTGGAGGTCCGCTGGGGCCTCTCAGACACCGGGCCGCCGGTGGGGTGCTGCGGAGGGTGGAGGCTTCTGCCCACGGGGCCGTCAGACCCTTCTTTCCTCGGTGGAAAAAGGAGCTCCGGGAGCGCCTGTAGGCCGCGGAGAGCCTTGATGCCGCAGCACCGGGAGCCTGTGTGGGAGGGGAGCTGCGGTTCTCTGGGAGTACATGGGCTCAGGAGGAGGAGAGGCTACGCCACTGGGTGTCCCGGAGCTGGGTGAGGAGCGAGCTCCTGGGGCTCAGGCCGGGTTTTCCATCTGTGGAAGCCAGGTGCTGTTTGCCAGCACTGAGGACTTCAGGCGCAAAAAATACTGTTCTTAGAAAAGACATGTACTGGACACGCTGTAATTTTAAGCAAAAGACCTGTGGAAGAAAAGCACAGTCTTTATGCGAACATGAACTGACCCATGCTTAAATTCAGCATGGGTCCGAAAAATGGCTGTCCCAAGGCATTGGCAGCTTGGGCTGTCCCGAAGGCATAGCACCTGCCTGCCCTTCGCTGGGGTGAAACTGGGGTTCTCTCAGTGTTTCCAACCTGTGGTCCCTGTCTGATAAGTGACCTTGAAGAGCTGTAATGGTAGAGGAAGGGGAAATCCTGTGAACTGAGCCCCACCTATAAGCAGAAAAATGCAGAGGGTGAACTTCAGTGTGTCCTTGGATTTTTGCATCCCACATAAATTAGTGATGAATCATAACACGGCAACAGTTTCCAGCCCCCATGACTGCCCCTCTTCCCTTGCTTATCTGCTGGCTGCTGCCTCACTTCGTGCTAAGCAGGTCACCAGACCATAATAGTTCAGTGGTTCTTGCACCGACAACTTGAAAGTACGGGCTGGGGAAGGGAAAAAAGAACCGTGCTACTAATTATTAAAAGCATGGGATAACTCTACTGCTGTATAAAGAAGAAACTTCATACCTTGAATATTAATTGCTGCTAACGGGAAGCATCACGTATAAATAACATTCCCATCTGGTTAAATATTTTCCACTGAAAAGTAATTCCCGACTACATGCATTTTCCTGAAGCAAGCGTTGTCTCTGCTTTGGCCTGATGCTTTGCTGTGGAGGCATGCAGCCTGTTGATAGTACAGAGTAAGGCATGTTAAGCATTTTACACCATATTCTTATCTTAAGTGATATTCATAACCCTCCAACTCTTTCATGGGGAGTGGAGGAGAAGGCAGCGCTATGAATTAAAAGCATCTGTGTATGTCAAGAATACAAAGAATGTTGATTTTTAATACTTTCACCTTACAAGGTATAATATAAGCTAAGCTAGAGAGAAGTGCTAGTTGCTTCATCTCCTGAGGCACTTGACTCACCTTGTGCTATCAGAGGGCAGATTTTCAGTTGAATTGAAGTGCAATAGTGGAACTAGCAATAATAATAATTCTGACTTCTGTATTGTTTCAGTAAGTGGTGCTAAGGACGTGTTCCTCAGTTCCCTCTCCTGTACTTTCAGGGTGAGTTAGATGGATCTGACATTCACAGCTTGTTAATCACCAGAACCCCAGGTAAAAATAACTGGATACTTTAAGTGCTGTAAAATTTTCTACTGACACTTAATAACACCCTGGATGTTTTTCTTAGCTTTTTGTACCATGTGTGCATTGTAGTAAGTTTCATCGTTGCAGTATAAACGTGTCTTCAGCCACATTGAGATGGAGCAGGAAATGGGGTGGATCTTTGAGGCTGCAACAATGGCTCTGAAAGTTTTTTTTACATCTGGCAATTTCATTCCAACCCATTTTATTCAGTTTATTGTGAGTGGGGAAAAATACAGTCCTTGAAAGTGCAGTGTTTCAAGCCATACAAAAAGGAGCTGCGCTGTAAGGAGTGTAACGGACTTCAGTGTATCATACTATTCTTTTGCAGGGAAGGACAGATGAGATGTAAATTTAATTTGTTTACTTTTAGATTCTGTTCCTGTGTTGACGTTAGGGACACAGTTGCATTCACTTGATATTTTCGCTTTGAGTTGCTGTTCTCATGGCAAGAAGAAAGATGGTTTTGGAAACGGTGTATTTCAGATGGTAAGATTGTTGTAGGTTGAAGGAATACAATGGTGAAGAAGAGGAAAATAGTCTTCAAGTTTTGTTTGTTTGTTTTTTATTTACATATCCATTTTGACATGAAAATCCATAATTGCGTAGTCTGATTTTTGCCATGTGTGTTCAGGGTACTCTTGCTTCGAACTAGAACAAAGCTAAGATAAAATAGGTAGGCTCTGTGGCCTGCCTTCTGGGGAGCAGCTAAGAAATCTCAATCTTCAATATTACGTGGTGTTACAGGGTATTGCTTGCCAGGTAATATTTTCATTGTTATAGATGTGATAAGCCTCTGCCAGAATTTGACTGGCATGCAGCTGCATGGACCCAGCTCAAATTGAGAGGGATTGCTAATTAAATGCTGGTTGGAGTTCCCACCTGGAAATTTGGGAAAAAAACAAACTACCTGGTGTCTGACATTAATTTTCCTCACTTACAAACACAAATCAATTGGTTTAATAAGCAATACTTTATTAAAGGCAATTAAGTTCCCCTAGCTGGTACTGCTTTCGTCTGCCCATGTGAGCCCAGAAAGCAGATGCTTGGCTTTCATTTTCCCATGGATATAGTGATTTTGCATGCCTGAAGGCCACAGGGTACCCACAAATGCTGATCGTCATCCAGTGGGAGATCCTGCCACTTCAGGTGTTCACCAGCATGGGCAAGGGCTGCCTGATCAGAGCCCTGTGTTGTCTGAGTTGAGGAAATTTATGATTTCATGACCTTTTTTGGGTGTCTACTAGGGACCACTTTCATACTGCATAGCTTTATTGTCCTGGGGGAGAGCATCTGTCAATCGCTTCAGTGTGGCCCAAACCACGACATTGTAACTGTAAAGCACTGGAAAATGCTGCAGACCTTGCCCGTGCATTGTTCATTGCATTCTTTGCATGGACACTGCATGACAGAAATTCGTTCCTGGATATGCAAACTGCTGTAGCCGTACTTGTTTTAGTTCTAGGGAATGCATATATTGGAGGGAAAGATTTACATGTCTGGCATGTCTTTGAATCACAGAGCACTCCCGTATTAGTAGTTCTACTTTTTAATATTGCTGTGACAGCTTGCTGAAAAACAGATGTATACATCCTCACAAATACATGAAAATTTCCATCTAAGCCCAGGGAAGAGGCTAATTTATTTTTGCTCTAGGTTCATGCCTTTCAGCATCCTGAGTGGCAGCGCTAGCCACAACTGATGTCACAGAGTCCATGGCTAACAAGCAGCAAACAAAATCAGTGTTTTCACAGCCTTGTAATGCCCTATTTATTTATGTAATAGATTGAATGTCGTGTAGAGTTTGAAACTGCACTTAGCTTTTCTCAGCTCCCTTGATCTGTCGTGCAGCTGCTGTACATGGTTCTCTCGGCTGCTGTTGCTGGCTCTCTAATCTGCGCTTTGATTTTGTAGGCATTTCTTATCTACTGGTTGTGGTCTGTTTGACACGTCCAGCTATGAAAGGAAAAACAGACTGTTGAGAACTCGTGTGATAATGCTTCTGCCCCCGTATAAAGGAACTTTATGCTCCTTGGAAAGTTGCCGTTTGCGTGCAAAACTGCATGTCTTAAAAAATTGTTAAAAGTAAAGAGTTATTAAATGTCAGTGTTACCTTAATGTATTTTGCACTTGATTTTCAATGGGTATGTGCTGATGGATCTCTATTGGTAATGATGGAGCTGTGTGCTGTTGGAGAAAACCTCAGAACTGTGTAATTCCTGGAGCTTTGCAATGACCTGGTTTTGCTAAACTTGCTCATGATGATTAATATTTTTGCCCGTATGTCTGTATCGCGAGGGCTGATTCCCTGGTGCCCTAAGGCTCAGGCTGACCCTGGATTCAAAAACCTGGAATCTGAAGCTGGACTGAACGATGTGGGATCCAGATGTCTGAGCACAGCCAGTGGCTTACCGCACTGCCCAGGTTACCGCCACATGCCTGCAAGCGGTACGCAAGCTGCCCCTGCAGCTGCGTTGGGGTGGGTTACAGGGTGTGCTGTGCCATGGGTAGGCTAAGGTTTGCAGCACTGTAGCCCCTGGGGCTGTTCATCCTGAGCGACAACACTGGCCGTGGGATGTGGCCCTGGCATTGGAGCCACGTGTAACTGCATGGGAAGCTTGTCTGTCATGAGGCACAGTCTCCTTCTCCTTCTCTACAGCCCTCCATCTTCAGCACAGACTCTGCTTTATCTAGACTCCTGCAGCTTTTTAGTATATAAGTTGGGGTTTGGGTTTTTTTTGCATTCAAATTACTGTGACTTTGATGTTCATAAGCAGGCTTAAAATTTGGCTTCTTTGGTTTTCTTCTAGCTCCGTTCAGGAAGCTGACTACCAAAGTCTACTCTGATCATTTTGTTGTCTGACCTAAAAAGCTGGTGCAAAAGAAAACAGGCTGCTTCTGCTTTGCCTCCTACTTTCCTGTGGTCTCAATGACAGAAACCTGCTCCTTCAGTGGCATGAGGCTACGGGTAAGTGTTTTGCTGGAGCTGTGATATACATAACCAGCTGTTCATCTTCTCTAAGTAGGGAAGAAAATCACCCAGAGGAGCAATGGCTCTCCCTGAGGCAGTAGCTGACGTGGATTTATGAGGCTCTAGCAGACATAATCAACCTATTTAGTTTTCCCAAAGCAGGAAGCAAAGCTCTCCTGTGGGAACAGGCATTCTTTACCCTTAAGCAAAATAAATCTTGCTTCCTGGGTGATTCTACTAGACGGGAGCCAAAAGCTGGGTGCTGTGCCACTTTGGCTGCGGGAAGCTTATTTACCTACTTGTGGAACAAGATCTGCTGAAGTTGCTCAGGGTTTTATTTCACCTGGCAGGTATCACAGTCTATCCTAAACCTTTGGAAATAGGTTTATAATGGATACTTGCCTGCCTGAGGAAAAGACAGTACTCATCCTTTCTTTGTCACTACCTTAGGCTCTAAACTAGCACTAGTTTTTCTGAAATAGAGCGCTGCTTTTCCCTGAGAGGTGACCCTCATCAGCAATGACTCGTTTCAGCAATGCTCCCTGCGTAGATGGTAGTGTTCGGATACAACCAAAGCTGTTGAACCTGGGGGCTTGTTAGAGAGCATGCTAAATTTATGGCAAATGGTGCACAAGTGAGCTGTGCTGTTTCCTATTCTGGCGTTTTCTCGTTTGAATTGTTTGGAGAGCAGGGCAGGCTGAGCAACAGGGACCGGGGTTGAGCCACGGTGCAGGAAAGCGTGTGTGCGTAGCAGTGGCCCTCAAGAGGGAAATCTTCAGCTCTCACGAAACTTAGGAACTCGGGAACTATTCTGAGAGCAATGATGTCTGTGCCTCTGATTGTTTGGATGCTCACTTATCGCTGTGAGGCAAGTGCCTGGATGCAATCCTCTCGAGGGGAAACGTGTTGTTTCCACTATTTACTCTCTATTGTGGTAGTATCTGAGAGCCACAGTCATGGTTCAGAGCCCCCCTTGTGCAGGGAATTGATTATGAGCGGGACTGGGATGAAAGGGGACGATTTCTCGGGGACAGGCCGAAGTTTAGTATTTTTCTAAAGTTTTATGGAAAAAAACATTATTTACTAAATGAGTGACAGATCTGTTGGTATTTGTGGCCAATGTGAGCAATATAGCTCCTTTCAGCATTTTACTTCAGGATGTGAGCAGCAGAAGCCTGAGTCCTGGGAAGAGGAGCTCCTAAGTTGAGCTCCGTAAAGGTTACTGCATTCAGGTGGCACATTTTAGTGGCAAATTCTGGCATTTTTGGCCTGTGTTTATAGTTTCAGAAAATGTTGAGGTAGAACACAGGTTTGAGGAGATGTGTAAGTCATCTTCAAGGGGCGAAATGTTTGCTACCTGTTGGAAGATCTTGCAAGAGTACGTTTAAACATTTGCGTGGTGCAGGGTAAGGAAGTTGATAAATGCCTGTGGAAACTTTCATTGTTTTCTGTTAAGTGTGAACTTTTTTTACCCCTCTTTTTCTATTCTATTTTGTTGGCTGATTTTGTTGTTGTTGGGAGTTTTTTTTGGTTTTTTTGGGGGGGGGGATTTGTTTGGGTTTTTTTTTTTTAATCAGAAGCAGCTCCTTGGAAGTTACTGTAGATCTACTTCAAAATCTCTTTGTAAAGCACTGGGATTTTTTGCTTGTCTAATTCATGCTGAGAAGTAACATAGTCTGCAGGAAGCACCGTTAATTTCAAGGAACCATTCAGCTTTATTAAGGCTGATTAGTTGAGAGTATTAGGTGAGAGGTTTTGCAATATTGAAAGTGTCAAGCTATTACCAAATTTTATATTGATTTTTACCGATTGTCAGATTTTTTGACAAGTGTTTTAATTGTTGACTGGAAAAGGAAATGAGTATTCATGTTCCTTCTTTTGCTGCCTCTCTATTTTAGAGAGAGGAGTAATTCATTATCTCACGGACAGAAAACAATTAAAGTGTTGTTTCTTTCATCACTGCATGATAATCAAATAAAAAAAATGGTGTCTCCGACCCGAAGTTCTTGCCAGAGTTCTCGGGAGGGAGAGGAGTACTGCGTGCGGCTGAGCTGGCATAAGAAATGCCTCATTTGTCATGTGCTAGGGGGTGACTGAAATCTCCCTGTAAGCTACTCTATTAGATATGCTTATACACTACTGAAAAAAATGCAGGCTGTAGAAAATACCACTGCAAGCAGAGCCTGAATATAGTAATACTTGTAGGCAGTACTCTACTTATCTGGCTGAGAGCCACCTTTTTTATGATACAGGCGTCAGTGTTTGTTTAATGTGTCCCTTATCAAATCCAAAAAGCTAATATTTGAGTTAGTCCTCCATGAAGATAAACAGGAACTGTTTGAGTAAGAATTAAGATATTGTGTATCATACTCCTCAGAACAGTATCTGGGTACTTTACCTTGAATCCAGAGAAATGTCTTGCAGATGGTGTTCAGTCTGTGTTGAGAGAAAGTTATTTTTAAAGCTAGTTTATGTAGTGAAAGTATTTGGGGAAGTTATAGCAAAGAGGGGGATCTCGATTTTAATCAAAATGCAAAGCATACTGAAGTTGGTTTGAATCCATCAATTAATTCTCAAGTCAGACTTTTAATCCTGAAGGTGGTAAAGAGACTATCTGGCTTTTGAAGAAGCTCAAATAGGGCTTCTGTATTCCTACAAACAAGAATTCTGCAATCCTAACCTAGCTGTGCAAGGGTGCCTGGTCCACAATCATATTTTCTGCTACACAGCACAGCTGGAGCTTACACAGTTCCATTGGCTACAGTGCATTCATTCCAAAACTGCATCTGTGTATACAAGAGTGGAATTAAGCATCTCATCT
Source organism: Gallinago undulata (assembly GCA_026546715.1). Taxonomy (NCBI): domain Eukaryota; kingdom Metazoa; phylum Chordata; class Aves; order Charadriiformes; family Scolopacidae; genus Gallinago; species Gallinago undulata. The sequence goes on from JAOTQQ010000079.1 coordinate 25,284,479, forward strand.
CTCACTCAGCATCTTGGTTTAACCCCAGCTGGCACATAGGACCACACAGCCTCTTGCGCAGTTCTCCACCTTCCCCTTCAGAAGGGTAAGGAGAAGAGGGGAAAAAAAGGGAAAAAAAATCTCTTGGGTTGAATTAAAGACAGTTTAATAGAACAATAACAGAAAAGGAAAATCACAATAATTATAATAATAATGGCAAATGAATATACAAGATAAAGTAATACAACACAAGTCACTCTCACCACCTGGTGAATTGGTTGCCCATCACAAGCAGTGATCATGGATTCCCAACCCACCCCCATTTCTATACCAAGTATGGTGTCTATGGTATGCAATATTCTATTGGCCATTCCATTATTTTGTCTATGTTCCTTTTCAGCTTCTATGGGAAACTGAGTAGTATAAACATCACCTAGCATCAACTAAAACAGTATGTGTTATTGACACTCCTTTCATACCAAATCTGAAACGTATCAGCCATGAGAGAGAAATTAACTCCTGAAACCAGGACACTCCGTTTAACCACTGATGATTTTGTTTCTGAAAATGGCACTTTTGAGTGCCTTACATACAAACTCAGTTTTGAAGGCAAGCAGCAACACAAGGACTCTTACTATATGGTCAGCATAAATGTAAATGGATGGATGATGTAAAAAATGATTCCAGGGTGCCACTGCTGATGTCAGGACTTCACCTCCCCCATCACTTCCACCACCAAAAAAACCTCCTATAGGTTGTGGCACAGTTTAACATGGGTTAGTAGAAGCCCATTGAAAACAATCTGATAATGCAAATCAGGGTGGTAGTGGTAGTGGAATATGGATGGAAAACAAGCAAGAAACTTAGAAGGCTGCAGCCACAGCAATGAATCTTGGGAAAGGAATAACAACAACAAATGATCACTGTACTAAGTCCAGTTAAGAATTAAACTATAAAATATATTAAATGTAGTAGGCTTTTTGTCACCAGGCAGTAGTCGTGTAGCATTCAAAGCCGTACATGAAAATCTGAAAATATCATATAAAGAGGATTATTGTGAAAAAATATTTCTAGTAGTCAGGAAAAACGAACCATTTCTTACTAAGGGCAAGCCTCAACTATTGATATAAGAACAATAGCAACTGTTAATGCTGATAATCATGAACATTTGACTTCTTCAGGTTCTTACCAGGTTCACCACATGCTTTGTCAAATTAAATGCTGGGAGGAAGCAATGTAGCTGGAACTTGCTGGAATGCCTTAGGTGGAGAAGAGGAAACCCTGTTTCCTGACAAACAATTTTTTCAGCTGATGCTTTTTTGTAGTACTTGGCCAGCTGCATTGTTGAGTGAAAATTATATTTGGAGAAAAATGGCACAACTCACTGAATAATATATAATCTTAAAGAATAAAATGTCTCCATCACAGTGGGGCTGTGGAAGTAGACTAAAGCCTCATACTTACCTACACAAAGTAATTATTCTCTGTAAGCTTCTTGAATTTTGTGGATCTGGGGAATGTCAGAAAAGCATCTTGCCACTTCTCCCCCCTCAAGTCCCAGTGGTCATCTGGATGGCAGAGCCATGGCAGGAGAACTGCTGCTGGCAACAAATCTGAGCTTTGCCCAGGACCTCAGTGGCTGGGCCCCTGTATCGTGGAGAAGCCAGCACATGCCTTGCTGCTGAGTCCACAGGCAGTATTTCATGCCACTTTCCCCAGAGGAGAAGAAAGCCATTGCAGAGTTTAGCTGATCCCTTCTTTACTTTCATATTGAAGTCTTGTACAAAGAAAAGGAGAACAGACACCAAGCTCTGTATTGTAGTGTGATGATTAGGATTTATAGAGCCAAAATAGTCCTTCAGATTGCTCCAGTAGGGTGGCATGAAAGAGGAATTTTGGCCACACTTTCTGCTATAACAAGCAAATCAGATGAGTTCTGAGTAGACAGTTTTTTCTCCAACTTCAGTATGTACTACAGGTAAAACATTTACCAGATGTATTATTTTTTATTTTAAATTACAGTCTGAAGATCTACTTTGTTCTATTTCTTAGGGTAGGTTAGGCATTAACAGAGCAACAGCAAATACCCCCTGCAACTACATTGTTCGTGCAGGTAAAACTCTGGCTGTGTTGCCTAACAGTATCGTACAGGCAGAGATGATCTCACCCTGTCTGTGTTTTGAGCTGACCAGGCGTCATATGGATGCAGTTAGTGCAGTGCCCCATTTGAGCTAATAAGAGACATGGCATATTAGCTTGGGGCAATGTCTGACATTTAACATGTCTTCCAGTCGGCTTGAAGCGAGCTTGCATCTGTCTCAGTGTGAACACTGCCTCTGCCTGAAAAATGTTGTGCAAAACTGTGTGTGAAAGACTTGCAAAGTGATTTTGTGAAATCCTTATAAAGGGAAACACTCTCTGTAATATGAAATTACTCCTATTAGAGCTGCGTCTTGAGTGACTCTCCTATACAATCAAGAGCCACCAATTCATGTTCTCTTGTCCTTAATTTTCTCTAAACACATTTAGGTTTCCTTAGTCTGCCACTGCTGGCACAGATTTTGGCTACTGTTGAATCATGCAAAAGGGGACTACCTGAATTTGTTTAGATTTTCAGGATGGATGTGGAATATCGTGATAGCGTTAGCACTATAAGAAATGTCAGGAGGAAAACTTTTGAAGAACTTTGTCTTTATTAGTTTATAGATTAAGTTATAGATGTGCAGATGGCTTCAAAACTAATGGGATTTGGGTGCCAAATATTTTTTTTTTTAAGGTTTAGCCCATTAATCCCTCTACTAAGCAGTAAGGATGGATATAGAAGTGTGCATGTAGAGATACATATTTCTTACACATGTGCATGCATACATATGTTCAGATATATGAGATAGATATATGTCACTGTAGCATTGTGCGTCAAAGCGGCGATACAACTGAGTTTCCACTGTTATTTTCATCTCTCAGTGCATCTCCCTCTTCCTCTTTTCTGTAGAAGCACTAACATTTGACAGCAGCAGACAAGTAGGCGAGGAGACATTTCCCTTTTGGAGAGTTCTAATCCACGTTTTCCTTCCGTTGGCTCCAAAGCTCTTCAGCATTTTGTCCCCGTTTCCCTCTTCTGTGTGAAAAACGATCTAAGTATGGTAGATATGGGAAACCCTGCATCCATTAACCTGCATCCTGTGAGACATTAACAGGAATTAATAGGAGAGCTTTTTATTTTATAAGAGTAATATAGTGAACTGGAGACCTTCTGGAAAACACCAGGCAACGACCTAGGAGATGTCGGGAGTGGAGCAGGAGAAGGCTGCTCCTGATCTGAGGGGTGTGTGGTAAGAATGGGACTTGGGTAGGTTTGTGCCAACGTCAGAGCAGAACCTGGCCTGTGCTGTGCCAAGTGGCAGAAAGGCACCACTAAAAAAAGAAACTGAGGAAAGCCAGAAAGAACAAGCTGTTTCTCAGCAGATATGTGAGAATGGAGCAACTCCCACGGGAGGCCAGGCATGAAGGAGAAGTGGCCCAGCCAGCATGGCTGCCTCGTATCTTAATATAGCAGACTTCTTGGCAAAGCAAGGGGGTGAGGCCCAGTGGAGGAGGAGAGCTGGGTTTGCTTTCCCAAAAGTGTGTTTGCAATAGCAAAGAAATCCTGCTGGCTCTGTTCCAGGAAACTATTAGGATTCAGTGATCTGGCAGTGAAATCCAGCTGTTGGAGGTGCATTGCTCGGTGCTTCTTGTAGATCCTGCCTGCCCCTTGTCTGCCAGTGGTCCATACTCGGTGGTGGACAAGAGAAGACCCCATCCTGCTGTTAGCAGTGTCTGTCCTCTTCCCTTGTAACCCTCCTTCCCCCAAGCCTTTTTGGAAGCAAGTAGGCATGGCAGATGTGTGGTGTTGCGTGACCATACACTGATAAGCAGGAGTCAGTCCAGAATCATTTTCTTCATAAGCCCTGCAGACCCAGGAAGGGGCTGTTTCCAGCATGGGCTTCTGCAGTCTCAGGCTGCGCTGTTTTGATGTGTGTGACTATGATGTTGCTTTTCCCTATTCCTGACTAACTTCTCTCCCTCAAACCAAACAAAAATTCCAAATAAAATATTTCAAGCAAAACAAAAAGCATTGACAACATTGCACAATAAAAATAATTCCTAGACCTAAATCCTGGATGCTGCCTCTGCAATACAGATTGGCAAGTAAGGAGATGATAAAATAAGTATTGTGCTCTTTCCTTACTGTTGCTGTCTCTTCAGTGGCAGCTATCTCACAGTCTTTTCTGACTCCCTACTCTCATTTCCATCCTTTTGAAATGTAGACCTTATTGGCTCTTGTTTTTTCTTTGTTTTCTCTGTTCTGTTGGTGCCTCTTGGTTCTGTCCCATCCTTTGCTTGGAGGTCTTTGTCTCCATTCTGGATGCTCTACCAATGTTTCTTTCTCAGTAGCCTTTCAGCTCCTTCCTCCCCATACCCCACCATTCCCACCAACTCCTTTCCTCACCACCACCACCCTTTCCTCACATGCTCCCTCTCTTGTGCACATCCCATCAAACCATTTCTTACCCACATTTTGTTTCTCTTTCCACACACTCCTGTCTCAATTCCTCCCTCCACTCCCAGCTGAATGTCAATTATTGTATCATTAAGAGGCAATGGGAACTGATAAAAAAACCAATCTCATGGATTCGCTTTTAGGATTGGATTTATAGGGACCTGTCGTCTGTTTTGTTTTTAGTGAAAGAATTTAAAACAATTCAAAAATCCATAAAGATCCTTCCAGGTTCTCAACTCATTTGACACTGGATGTCATGAATATTCCATATTTATGTCATACATAGTGTTTTAGAGCTACTGCATAACATGAGCTTGTTTTAATTGAGATCTCTATGATGTTAAACCTAAACCAGAAGTGCATGCTTCCGTGTACTGCAGGCTTGTCTTTTGTTTGAAGAGGTGTGCACTGGCATGCAGACAATGCAGTCATTCTTCTTAAGAGCTTATGCCTGGACACGCAAAAAGAAACCCCCTTTGTTTCAAATATATGTGGGTCCCATTAACACAGGTCTTACGTGACATATCACCTCTTAATGTTTTCAGTCATAACCTGCTCACTGACTTGCAATTTCCAGCAATTGTCAACAGTAAAATGGTAAACCTTGTAGGAAAATGAAGGCTATTTAAAAGAAGTCACAGTGCATGTAGCTTTCACTGTGATGGTGTGGAAGTGACAATTGACTCTGCAAATTCAGACAACTTCTGTGTGTTCATAATTTGTTTACTGCTAGTCAGACGTTCTCACTGTCCTTTTTCCCATGTCTCTCGCAGCACAGTGTTGAGTTGTAATGATTCAGGGACCAGGCGGGTGGTTAATGCAGCTCATGTTGTCACCCTCACGGGGCTCATTTGCCTACAGGCATGTCAGAAGGAACAAGTAATATAAGGGCATATATATAACTGTAGTTGGCAGTGTACTGAAAAGATGCTGAAGCTCGCTTTAAATGAATAGTGTAGGACATCAGGAGCTAAGTAGCTGAGAAATAAGATAAATTTGCTTGAATGGAGCGTCATGTTTCTGTAGTTAGGCTGTGTCTGGTACTTGATCTAAATGAGGTATGTGTACATGGTGCGCAGTGTAGACATCCCCTGCGTGCTGTTTGTACCTAACACTTGCAGATTTTCAGTATCCAGCCCAAATCACATCACTCGCACTCCTATACAATGCGAGCATGACGGGAGGGAGTGAAGAGACAGGGCCAGACTTTCCTCACTGGAGTTAATGGTCCAGGGTGTTACAATGACCTTCTGCTCATTGTGTTCAGGAATTTGATGTTTGTGTTTTTCCCCCCAAACCTTTAGGGATGAGTACACAAGTCTGTACAGTGATTATATTAGTTGGTGTTCTGGTCTTAACTGTGTGCCTGCACAAGCCTGAGCCTGTGTGTGCTGCTTCATACTGGGCAAGGCAAGAGCAAACCACGTATCCTTTGCGGTGGTGCCATCTGGGTTTGGTTTAGCAGCTGGGGATTACACAGCAGAGCAGCAAAAGAGGCAACCTTGCTCTGTCTCTTCCTTTTGGATTATGACTGTTGACTGAATGTGTGTGCCCTTGGGTTTGCTAATCTTTCCAAATCCCTCTCCTGCAACAGACACTATATGTTTACTGAGCGATTTGCACCAGCATGCAGCAGGCTGTGTTGTAAGGGAAATGTAGGAGATGGCCACACACACACATAGACACAAAAAAATGTCATATAAACAATCTCTTGTGATGATCTCGTGTGATTATCTGTTGAGATATTCCAAAGAGCTGTATGGATAAGTTTGTTCCAAGGCCAGGTTTTCACTGAAGGGAATAAAGAGAATCACGATAATTACCAAATTTGTGCTGTGTATTGCAGCGGTGTTCTGTGGGAGAGGAAATGTTGAAGAGTTCAAAGCTATTGATTGGCAGAGGAGAGATGGAAGTTTCCAACCTTGCCACCACCCAGTATAATATGGTTTCTAGTTTGGATCAGTTCCAGCTGTCCGACCCCAATTTACTAACCATGTTGGGAAGGACACAAGTTTTCTTTTTGAAGGTCAGTGTCGTTTAAGGGTATCGAAAGCAAGGAAACCTGTTCTACCTTTATAAGGAAAACATTGCTGTGGAGTTTTTAGGAGCACATGGTTATAATGAATAATGAATGTATGGTACTTCGTGTAGTGTTTAGCTCAGCCTGAGAAAGAGAAAATAATGGAAGTCTCTCTTCTTTCTGCCTCTGTGTTCAAATGAAGGAAAATCAAAGCTGTTATACCAGAGCTATATATCAGCTAATATATTTTAGGAACTGTGGAATGATCATAATTACAAAAAAGTCCTCCAGAGAGAAATTATGACTCATAGTTTATGTTCTCTTTAGTGTTGCTATGGAAAAAGAGGTTAGTGCCAATGGTCATACAGCAATATTAATCTCTGATCTGAAAGAAAAATAAATAACAATCTCTAGCTTAACCCAAAGCAGATTTATTCTCAGTTACTGCAGCACACTTCATTAAAGGGGATAACCATGTAAGAAAAATTAAAGATGACATTGATTATCAGTTCTCAACATGCAGTTAGAGAGAGTTCTTTATTTGAATTAGTGTGCACTTCAGACTCCCCCATTCAACTCAGCAGAGTGAGAGGAAGAGAAAAAAGGCATTTTGATCAAAAGGAGGGCAGGAAAGATCAGCCACCACCAACAGCTGCAAGTGTGCTGATTAAAATTTCTTTATGCGTGCAGTTAGACTCAGCCTGGGGTTGATGCTGGTTCAAATGCAGATCCTGAAACAAAACCCTAGCAACGGGCAGTTTAAAGTGGTGGAAAGTGGCTATCAGCCTTTTTCCATTTATTTGGGAGAGCGAGGGCCTTATGTCGGAGACTGGCGGATACTTAGGTACTGAGTCAGCAGCCTCCGGGCGGCTCTGGCAGTTGTTTCCTGCCAGTTGTTTAGTTGCCTAGGCAAAACCCTAACCAGGGCCAGGGCCAAACAGCTGTGTGCTGGCTTTGTTCGAGTGGTAAATCTCTTTCTTTGCATGCAGGAAAACTACCCGACACCTCCCTCTTGACTCTCAGAGTGAGTGTGGCGTGTCTTGGTGGGTCACAGTAAAACTTTTCTGCCTGAGTACTCAACTTTGTTTCCCAGAGCCAGAGCTACACTTGCTTCGTTGTGTGCGGTTACCGACAGCAAAGACCCTGCAGTCGGAACTTTGCTTGAAATTTTGTTCATAGTGCACCCTGCAAAGCAGGCTATAGCCTTCCTTTCTGCCACACTGTTGTTTCTGCCATGCTGATGGCAGTAAAACTTTTTATTCTGTTGATGAGCTAAGCAGATTGGATTGGGGAGATACACAGGTCTCATGTCCTGCATCTACACACACAGCTCTTACTGATGGCCACAGGAGTCGTACATTTGGCCCAAAAACATTGCACAGTTCAGAGAGTCCTTTTAGCCAGCTGAAGGCTTTTCACTGACTGTCAGGGTTGGACAGTTTGCCCTCTAACAAATTGCCATTACTTCGCTAATTCTTCTGAGTTTACATCTTCAAGTGTGTCACTATCAGTCACGTAACTGTTTGGTATTACAGCCTGTAACAACAAAGGTTTTCATTGCATGAGTGTAAAGGGCATACAGATATACCTTACCTTCTGATCCTTTTCTTCTTCTCTTTCCTCTGGCTCTTTAATCATCAAACATGCTTCAGTCAGACCCGTATGAGAGCTTTCACTGCACTCTCTTATTTGACAGTAAAATGGTCCAGAAAGCCCGTATCTGTGCCTTTTCACAGAGGAGCCAGTTTGTGGATTAGCACACGGGGGTCAACAGGATGCTCTTTGCCCTTTCCCCTAAAAGGGGGCAGAAATGTCAGCTGGTTTTCTGGCATTGAAAATGGAAGTATCAGCAGCTGCTGAGTGCTGCTAGTTTAAATATTTATACCATAAGGATTTTATCACACCTTCTTTCTTTGTGCAAAGCTCCCGCTGATTTCAGTGGAGGTCAAACTCTGAATCTGTGCAGACCAGACAGGTCAGGTTTTCCAAGAAATAATGGTATGAGTGGAGCTCACAGGCAGGTGCTGTACCTGTGTTATCATGTCAAGAAGGGTAAACAAGCAGTTTTTAAAAAAAGTAATTATGTAGACAAACCTGTCAGCACAAGCATGGAATACCCGTGCATATGCTTGACATCTGCCAGTTTGACAAGATCCAGGCACATACTTCAGATACTTGAAAGAATACAGTGCTGCTGGTGCTGCAGTCTGTCTCCTCCCTGAAACAGTAAGTTTTGCAGACAGACTAATATTTTTAGTCAGGATTCAAGAAGGGAAGGAGAAGGGAAGAAACAGCTTGGGGGCCATCTTGGGCTCCTAGGCTTGCCTCTTCCTCTGGTTTATAAGATAGAACAAAAGCAGACATTCACGAGTTGAGTAAAACGTTCTTCTCCCTTGCAAAACATGCTTTCTTGGTTTTGTTATGGTTACAGGCCCGCTTGTCCTTCTAAACCTGTGAATGTGATGGAGAAAACGTTTAATTCTAGCCCTTTAACTGATAGCTGTGTGTGTAGTGTAACTTGAAGTGGGTATTTGAATTAATTCTCACAGATGCTCAGTATCTGCATTTCCAATGGTTTTACTGAATAGCATTGTAATGCTCTTAAAACACTGCACATGGGATTTGTTTCAGCATCTCTAAAACTGGATAAAGCATGGCCAGGGGTATTGTTTGAATTAAAGCTTAGTAGGACAAACAAACCAGGCATATCTGAAAGCGAAATGTAAACATGATGCTACGGTTCCTGGTTAGCGCTTTGTGGCTTCGGGAAGTTGACAGCTGTTACATAAAGGTTAAACGTGCGTTCTTTGGTCTGTCAGTAAAATTAAGCCTGCTAAAGACCATGTGGCGCTCTAGAAGACAGGAGTTTTAACTGTGTGCATAGACAGAGTATACACTTCAATATAAATATGCTTTCAGGACTATTTAAAGTATTAGAAGAGTGCTGCAGTCTAATAAAAAATGCAGATAGAGATAGCAGATTTTGGAATGTGCCTGACTATATTCAGATGGGCTAGAGATCTGACAAGTGTCTGGAAAGCAAAGCACTGGTGTCTGCATTGCTAAATAACAGCAGAGGATGAGAAAGAAAATGGTATAGGTACAGTGGCACATGAACTGACGTAATAAATGCTTGACCTTTAAATTACATCTTTGCCAACTTCTCAGACTGCTTCTCCCAAAGACTGACGTGGCTGTGGTTTATGTTATGCTTTTATTTGTCATATTTGTAGTTAGTTACAAGTAAAAATTATCGAAATCCATTGTAGTTAATACAAAATAAAAATATAGCTGCACGACTTATGCCATGATTTTTCTTACAAACAGTATCTTCTATATGATACCATACACTTAAGAGCTTAACTCTTAATGTACTCGCCTACACTAAAATTTTATTGACTAACTTCCAGTGTGATTTACTGGTTACAGATATTACCCCTGTGGAGTAATCTCTCTTAATAATTTTATAATGGTATTTTTGCTGTAGTTTTTATTTCTTCTGTAGTTTGTGATTCTAAATACAAGTTGAAGGAAGCAACCTTTTAGTGCAATGTTAAGTATCAGTAGAATTTTATATATATATAAAATAAAAATAACCCACTGCATAAACAAACAAGGATGTAAGGTAACTCTTGTGGGTATTGTGCTTCCCTTTCCTTCCTTCCCCCTTTACCTTTGCTAAGTGACAGGAATGAACATTCAAAGTGAACAAACTACCCCTTAACCTCTCATTTTCAATGAATTTTGAAAAATTACATACTTGTAATTTTGAGAGCAGGTAGGCAGCTTTGATGAAAGTTATTAGCAGATAATCAAATCCTGTGGTTTTGCAGACTCATCTGTACGTAGACTCATCCCTGCCATAAAGTTCAATCCCTAACACATTGTTCCCTTTAGAAATGCCTAAAATAGTATTTCACCTTTTTGAAAAAATTGTCCTTACATCCCTGTAATTATCTGTGTAGATATAGGTCTATATATAAAATAATTTGTAAAAATATAAATTATGCTATTTTCAAAATGCTCTGAGATACAAAGTTGTGCAGGTGCAAAGTTTGATAGTATATTGCTATAAAGACTAAGAATTAATTAATTAGTGTTATCTGAGTATATATTTTTAAGCTGGGGGTGTAGATTTAATATTGGGGTGGGGGGTTGCTTTTTTTGTATTTCATAGCATTTCATACTTTCTTCAGACTATCTCCATGTTTGTATCAAATTCCTTCTATTTTTTTTTCTTTTCAATTTCTGATCCCTTAAAGGTGCAGTAACTGATCACACATTCATGCTTGTCACTAGTGTATTTCCATAACTCTGGTAGATCGAAAACCATCTTTTTGTTTCCACCTAAACACAGTCATTTCTTCTAAGTGAACAGAGAGATACTGCTGCCAAAAATCTTTCCCCCACTGAAATGGATGGAAGAAACTTTTCAGTTTCACCCTCTGAAACTGAAACTCAGAAACTCTGCTCTTCTAGTCTTACAGTGTTGTGGAGCAAAGCCCCAACCCATACATGTATACACAGTTACTGAGGCTGTTAGTATTCACAGAGCATAGCAAGGAAACCAAAATCAAATGTTCTCATTGCTATTTCTACATTTACATATAAAAGTTCTCACAGTGCCATGAAATACTGAGGGAGAAGAAAACAGAACAGAAATGTTTGGGTTTTGACTACTCTCCACGCATTCCTCTGACCTAACTATAAGAAAGCCAGCTGACCAGCATGCTTCTACTAGACATACTCTTTTCCTGCTAGTTTCTTATGCCAGCTGACAGCATCTCTAAATTAATAACTACCAGTGACTGGGCCTAAAATGGAGCATGTTGCAGCCTGTGCCATGGACCTTGTTCACTCTGCATTCCAGCATGATGCAATAAATTACCACTGCAGAGAAAAGGATGGAAGAAACTGAATTGTTGCTACCGCCTGTGTAGCAGAAGCCAGTTACTTGCTGAAGTAAAACCGCACGTATCTGGAAGGCAAAGGAAGGCACGGGTTGATTATGCTGTTTGGTCTATCTGCAGGACAGCTGCTTGGGTCGTTTCTTCATCAGATTGTTCCATTTCCCCGCCAACTGGGTTGTTTCTTTCATCATACAGTTTCTGGCTAGGAACTTCTAGAGGCACCCCATACTCTTCATCATCTTCAACAATGGACAGCTCGATGTTGTTGTTCATCATGGCATTCCCCTCCATTCTGGCTTCCTTCTCTAGAGAATCAGCTACTGCTTTGCCCTCCTCGGTCAGTGAGGTGGTAGGTGTCATATCTGAGTGCATGTCAGCAAATGACATTTCATCCTCGTTCTCAGCTTGCTCGTTGCCTGTAGGTTCTGCTGGTCTGTCCTCAGCTTCAGTGGGGCTTTCTCCTTCACGGACTTTCTTCATGTTGAATGTGAGGGGAGATACTTTGAAAGCTGAACCCTTTGAAGAGGAGGATTTCTGATGATGTACAGTAAGCGATTTTTTGATCTTTTCTCTCCGTTCAGGTGAGACAATCTTTGTGCTGATCTTGTTCATCTTCTTCTCGATGTTTTGGCGGGAAAATGCTTTCTTGAGGCTGTCTACCTTCTTGAGGCTGGATCTTTTAATTTTCTCAGCTCTTGTTTCTTCTGTTTTCTCCTCTGCACTGTCATCCATGTCATCTTCCTCATGAAACATTTCGTCATCTGAACCCAATTCCACTGTGTGCAAGGTTTCTTCCAGTGTTTTGTTCTCATCCACAGGCTCCTCTTTTCCTTCTGTAATGCTGGGAATAGGCTCTTTCGCAAAAACACTGGCAGGGATCTCATTTTCCTCCTGAAAGAATTGACAATATTTGAGTTTCATAGTTCACAGGGCACAAATTTAATAAACAAAGCACAACCCTGAACAATTACTTTTTTTCCCCCCATGATGAGATGAAGGATGCTGAACATTTTTTGTTGTTTCAGCATATTTAACCAGTAACAAGCCACTCAAAGCCTGCTGAACCATTATCTGGTGCAGTTTAACACTAATGGGCTGTCAGCTGTAAGATTTCTCTTTCAGAGTGACTTGGAGTGTATACAGAATGGAAATCCCATTCTTTGTCATTTAAATTAGATAGTCTTTAATGAGAGTTTAGCTGTGAAGTCACACACCTATCCCTGGAGAGAAGGAATAGTATGGTGACTAAGGAGGTCATGCTACAGACCCCTGTGTAGACCTATAGAAGTCACATAACCCCTAGAGCTTTCAGTTTCTCTTGGTAAAGAGTGGGAATATCTCTGCAGAGATGTTGGTTGCATCTGAAAGGTATCGTAGATGGCAAATGCAGTTAGCACTTTCACAGTATTTCAGAAAAACATATGTTGCTCTTAAAAATGTATTGTTTACTGAGAAGCCATGCAGTCCGTGATGTTTAGAGTATATGCTATTTTCCAGCTATTTACAGAAAAAAAAAAAGTAAATTTGGTTGGTACGTTGGTAAATACTAAAAATATGGACACGACAACTCCTTGAAAAATGAAAATAAAAAAGTTTATGGCATACAGAAATAAACAGACATTGTACAACATAGAAAGCACTAGCAGTCACTTCTAGCCAAGAGAAAAATGATTACTTTTTAGAAGCAAAACCAAGAAAGGGCATGGAAAGAAAGAAGGTATGTGAAAACATAACAGGCTGAACAAGGGCAGAAGCTGCAACTGGTAATGAAGGACCTCTGTGACTACTGAGCGCCGCAGCTCTGCAACCCCAAGCAGTTCAGAGGCAGCACAATGAACGCTCTGTTCTGCGGTAGCTTTTGCAGGCATCTGCCCATGCAAAGCAAACAAGGCTCCTCGCACACTCCCTTTTATTTTCAGAATCGTTATGCCTTAAATGCGCATGTTCTTTATTTACTACCTTTTTAACACCTTCAGACAGAGTGCATGCAATATCACCTAGTGTTATGGATTGGAAGGGGTTTGGGGGGTTTTTTTTGCCCCCCTCCTCCACCCATTTGTCTTTAGATATGAGAAGCAGTAAGTGCTGAGTGAAATGGTTGTAATAGTCTCAGATCTGTCCCTAGTGGGCCTGAGTGTACAGTTAAGGGGAAAAAAAGGCCACATACACTTCAAAGTTCACGTTCATTATTTCAGGCTGAGCATACAGTTGTGTTCACTGGAGAGAATGGTGTCTCGAGTTAAATTTGCTGTCAAGACTGTACAAGGATGTATTTATGATTATACCCCAGTACTTTGTACATGGTTGTTTTTAGAAACAAAATACTCCTGACTACCTTGTAGCGCTTCTGGAACTCAAAAATATGCAATGTGGACAGGCAGAATCATTTTATACCATATATACACAGTATATAATGATATATACTCTGATTCAAGTGTGTTGATGAATAGCCCTTGGGGATATGAAAATGAAAAGTACTAAAAAAATGGATGTCTGTTTGACAGTTTGTGTGTGCTTTGCTTCTACGGTTTCCATGCACCTTGCTGGACCAGCAGCCTCAGTCAGATATGCTGGCGCAGACAAAGCTTTCCAAGCCATTTGCCTGCAGTGGAACATCTAATAAAGCCAGCGTTCTTCTCCTGACACCTATAGTGTTGTTGCAACTATCAGCAACAGTGACCAAGATAACAAAACAAAGAAAACCTGCACCAGCATTAAATGAAAACAGCTGTAACTGCAGTACAAATATTTATACTTTCTCTCCATTGCAGTTAATTAAAAATATGAATTACACGAGTGGGTGCAATGTTAAATTATTCCCCAGAGCATGAGACCTCAGTAGGAAGCGTAATTTACCTGTCTAGTGCATTCTTTCCAAATCTAGGTAATCACATACAGTTTTAAGCATCTCAGCATTCAGGTGCAAGTGCCTGAATGACATAGAAAACTCTGATTTTAATGAGTAAAGATGGGTTGTAACTTTTAAAGTATTTAATCTAGGAAAGTGGTGTCGTATGAGATTGATCACAGTGCAGTCTGAGCCAGAGCTGGGCCTGTGTGGCTGATCTCAAGGTCAGTTTAGATCTGTGTCTACAGTATGTGCATTAAACTGAAGTACTGCATGCAGTCTCTAGAATATGGACATGGATTTTGTTTCAATTTTAATCAATTTTGTGACTGAGTAGAAGGGAGACTGTCAAACTATCCATATTTATAAAGGAAAAAAACCCAACCAATATACTACACAATAATGAGCTAATGATTCAATTAAAAGCAGATCCTAGGTGGTCTTTGGCTATCAGACAGTACTAGTATTCAAGAAATTACCTCTCTGTCCAAGTTTCCTGCATGGCCCTGGAAAATATCAGCCTCTGGACATCTATTATTCTGCTTTAAAATAGGAATGACATGTTTTCCTATCTCACATTTCTAAAAGACCTCAGGATCACAGGCACTATTAAAATGCAAATGAAAATAAATTAAGTAAAATGCTTTGGAAATACAAAGCTGGTGTAGTAGGAATGCTCTGTGGTGGAACAGATGTTTCTGTTTCAAATACAGCTACTGATTGTGTTGTTGTAAGTGGGCTATTGGTAACTTTTTGGTCTAACAAGTTTATATGACACCTATATTTCGTTTTGATACATTTTTCAAGCAGTCTGGTATTTCATTTAGGAAAGTCTAGAACAATACACTGAAAAATGCCAACTGTTACAAACTGTGTAACTATTTTCCACACCAAAAAAAAAAAATAGAACTTTAATCTTTTCTTCTTGATCTAATCTAAAATTCTGAGAAAGTAATACACCTTTTTATTTTCCATATCTGAGTTCAAAAAGAGCACTTGTGTTTTCTCAGATGATCTTGACTGTAGGTAGCGAGCTCCTCTGATTTTTTTTTTTTTTTTCCCATGTAGGAGCAAAATAGACTTGTGCAAATTCTCCATGTAAAACAACTCTTGCTAATATTAATACTTGCAAAGTTAAAACCAGTGCCTTCCCTGTGGCTTTGATCACCCATTCTTGGGAACTTTCTATAGGTCATAAACCCTATGTTTTATCAGAAAGGAAGATAAGATCTGAAATGGCGTACTACAAAACCAGACAGCCTGAGTGAACAGGTAGTTAATTTACTCAGGAGTGATGAATCTCTGAGGCTGCATAAGGGAAATCGGTGTGCTTTGGTTTGGATTTTTGTTAGGTGTGTGGTAAGAGGCCGTGGCCTTCAAGAAGGAGAAGTGGCATTTTCCTATCCTTATAGCAGTCCGGGCTCCTCTGTACTTTGTAGATGCTGGTTTTATGCCTAAATGATTACTAGTCTAAAACTTGTTTTGCTGCACAAAATAGGTCAGAAGATGACAAATTCTTCTAAAAACAGCTATAGCTCCACCTACTTTCCTTGGACAAATACATGCTCTGCAGACCTGGCTATCGCCATGGGGAGGGAGGAGGGCAGGGAGCAGGCTGGGACTGTGGGCAAGGAGGGGGAAATTGCCAATTGCCCATCTGCAGGTCCCGTGCAGGCTGGGGTGGTGGGAATGGGAATGCTTTGTGGGTTTGGCTGCACTGCCCCCCTGACCTCCCATGGTCCCACAGCTGGATCAAGTCTTAAGACCCACGTGAGCTATTTTTGTCATTAATCAATATAAGAGTATTCTCCCTGCAAGGCTCCAGTGGGAAATTTAGTAGTTAGATAACAGCATTATCAGTTTGTAATTCTTCTGTTTCCCTCACTTGGTCATTCTTGAGTTTGAAGTTGCTTTTTCAAAAGGTTATTACAGTGACCCAAACAACAGGATACAACCAAATGGCTAATGTCGTGTGCCTTCCTCTTGCTTCCTTTCAGGATGAAGCATTTACCAGGAGCGGCACCTGAAAGGGGCTTGAATATCAGTGTTCTTGACCCCAAGCTGCAATTCTGACTTATTTTACCTGTCATATTCACTAACAAACATGACATTTCATTGGAAAATTAAACATGAGCCTTTCTTTATCTTGCATTTTGCTTTTGCAGCTAAAATGACAAAACCCCCACCAAACCAGAACCAGAAAGCTGGTCATGTGGTGAGAACAAAATAGAAGGGAACAATGCCAAAGCTTAACAAGGATTTTTAAAACAGTCACTTCAGTGTTTTGCTAAATTGCTGTGTCACTTGTGGCATTTGTAATAACTTTTGCATCCTCAAATGCTTGGAATAAAGCTCCATTAAAATATGTCACCAATTAAAGAAATATATGCAAAGTAGGAACAATGCAGTCAGTCTAGGGAGAGAAAACTAAGAGCATTTAAATGGAAAATATGTAAATAGCTGAACTTTTCTAAACGCAGTTCATTCTCAGCATGTACGCTGAGGGGAAGCTGATGCTGGCGAGTGGCAGCACGGTTTCATAAAATGCAGAGCTGGAGCTCAGTCATGTGTTCTGGCTGTGCTCAGTGCTCCCACCAAGCATTGGGGAGTTTGAGGAATATGGTGAATGCAGAACAGAATCACAAATATCTACTTTTATTTTCATACCGAGCTGTCTTCCTAAGCTGGAAAAGCGGGTCCTAACGAGAAACATGCTGTGTGAAGTTTGGGACTGATTTTTTTTCTTCGGTGCAAAAGAAGAATCCCTGCAGCTGTAGAGAAGTCTCATACATCCACATTTCCCTCCTGTTTTTACAGAGATCTGGCGTCAATATGACTTCATTGCTGCGACTTCTCCTTCCTGCAATTGTTTTTCCATGGATTCCTGTTTAGGGCAGGGCCAGCCAGCCTTCTGCTGTACAATTACCCTAGCAAGGCGGTGGCCCAGCTGACTACCAGGTCATCCCACCTCCAGCTTGTAAGGGAGAATTCAAGGAGGTGGGCACATAGGTAGGGTGCCTGCCCAGGCTGGCATCAGGCATACAGTGAGCACCCACCATCCCTCTGGGTGCAGCCACTTCCCCAGTGGAAAATCCCAGCTCCTCCCAGGCTCTGCTGGAGAAAGCCCCGGGTGCTGCCCACCCTAGCTATCCTCCCACATCCCAGGAAGCTCTGCTGGCTGTCCTGGTTTTCCAGCCAGCCACGCTGCCTTTTAGCAGCAGGCCAGTGCCAGGAGCAATTCCCAGTTGACAGCTGAATATTTTTTTACTGAATTTAACTGCAGTGTTTCTTTTCTAAGGCATGTGTTCCCCATCTGCATCAGCTTGGGATCGGTTGAGTTCATCTCCCCCAGCTGTGGCAGCATATTTTCCAGTGAGAGAATGGAACAGAGTCAACTAAATCCTTGTAAAAGGAACGAAGAACAAACCTGCTGTCCAAAGGTACCGCTCTGGATTTTCTTTAGCTGTTGTTCTCTGATGTGGGACTGTGTTGTTTGCTTTGGGGCTGTGCCCCTTAGGACACAGTATTAAGGTTTAAACGAGCCTTAGCTTTGCAATACTATTTAGTGTCATGAAACAGGCAAAGCCAGCTTGTCCCCTGTCAGGATGCTGCTTTACCCTTCAAACCCTTCTTGGGTAAGTTTTACCGTTAGTTTTCAGCCAGTGCCTGCAAATCACTGCCACTAGGCAGCAGCAGCAACGGGGATCCCCAGCTGAGAAAACGTTAACTGCCTTGCACACACAGAGCTCTGTTTTTGTCTCTCCCCTCCACATTATGTCATCTTAAAATGCTAAAATTTGAGTTCTGTGGAGGAAGGAGGTGCAGTTGTAATAGCAAGGCCTTGATTCTCACGCTTGGAGGGAACAGAAATGCCACAAAATTACCTTTCCCCAGGCCATACTGGTGCCCCCTCCCCATGGGGAGCATTCAAGGTCTAGGGCTGAACCTGGAGGCAGGAGCTAACGGGGCCTGCAAGATGGCAGTGTTTTGACTTATGGATCTTAAAATTACTCAGAGAAGTGTGGAGAACGTGTGTCTTTTAATTTACCCAGTCCCTGGAATAATTTCCACATTCCTTCTGGGGTGGAAACCACCATGCTCAGTACATGCTGCAGCTCCTCCTCTTCTGGCTTGACAAGCCTGGACTGTAATTTGGGAGAACAATAAGCAGGGAGGTGGGGGCTTCCTTTCTAGGGGAAGCGCCTATGCACTAACCAGGCCTGCCAGCTTTTAAAAAAATCAAGTACTGCTCTGTTGTTTTGGGTTTATTTCAATAGAAAAAAACCTCAACAACCCTCAAGGAGCAGTGTTAGCAACTGACAGATGTAACACACAGCCAACAAGTTTAGTGTGAGGAGGTGATGATGTGCCTGAGCTGTGGCTACTCCAGCTCCACCTTCCTTCTCCAGTGGAGGTCTGTCTGCCCTTTTTTTTTTTTTAAAAGATGTGAAAGTCATGTTCTGTGTTTAGTTAAAGCTCACACCGTGTTCTGTCCAGACTGTTGCTTAAAAAGGGGAAAATATGCAAACTGCTGCTATCATTGGATGGACTCCCAGGGAGCTGTGGTTTTAGCTGATTTTTTTTTTTTTTTTTTTTTTTTTTTTTACACTCATCCCTGAATGGGCCGGAACAGTGCGAGGAGCCGAAGCAGAGCTTGAGGCTGAGCCCAACAGGGAGCTGCAGCTCTGTCCCTCTCCTGCTTCTGAGGGCAGATGCAATGGCAGTTTTTAGAAGTAGTACTACAAGTCAGCAAAATGGGCTCTATTGTCACCTTTGCTTAAAAAAAAAAAAAAAAAGTGGGCCCTTTTTTCAAGTTTACTTTAAAAAGTACACCAAAACAGTTCTTTCCCCGAGTATTGCTAAGATTTAGTAAAAGATGGCTCTTTTCCCAAGTTTGCTAAGAGTTAGTAAAACAAGGTCTTTTTTCTCAGGTTTGATAAGAGTTAGTAAAAGACAGCTCTTTCTCAAAGTTTGCTAAAAGTTAGCCAAAAAAGGGAGCTTTCCCCATGTTTGCTGAGAATTAGCCAAAAAAAAAAAAAAAGGCTTTTTCCCCAAGTTTGCCAAGAGTTAGCAAAAAAGGACAGCTCTTTCCCCAGGTTTGCTAGGAGTTAGCAAAACAGGCTTTTCCTCCCAAGTGTGCTAAGAATAAAAGTGGGCATTTCTCCTAAATTTGCTAAGAATCAGAGGGCTCTTTCCCCAAGTTTGCTGAAAGTTAGCAGAAGAGTGCTCTTTCCTGAAGTTTGCCGAGGTTAAAAGGAGGTTTTTCTCCCAAGTTTGCTGTTAGCAACAAGGCATCCCTTTTCCCCAAAGTTTGCTAAGAGTTAGTAAATAAAGTCAGCTCTTCCCACAAGTTTGCTAAGAATAAAAAAAGTGGCCTTTTTTTTTTTTTTCCCCCGGGTTTACTAGGAGTTAGCAAACTCTTCCCTCGAGTTTGGGAGCGAGCTCGGTGGGGCCGGGCGAGGGGATGCGGGGCTGGTGGCGGGGACCCCTCTCACCTGGAAGATGAGCACCTTGAAGCGGTCCCGCCGGAGCAGCTGTGCGTGATGCTGCTCCAGGCGTCGCACCTGGTCGCACTGCCTCTCCAGCCGCTCCCGCACGGCGCGGGTGTGGGCGCACACCTTCCGCGACTTCTCCAGCAGCTTCTCCACCGCTTCCCCCGTCGCCCCGTGGCTGCGGCACAGCTTCCCCAGGTCTCCCTGGATACCCCGCACCGCCCCTTCCAAACCCCGCTGCCTCTGCTCCATCTGCCGCTGCTGCCCTTCCACCGCTTCCAACATCGACACCAGTTTCTCCAGTAAAGCCAGGACGGTCAGGGCGTTCACCTGCCCCCCGACCGCCTCCGACGGCGGGAGCGGGGGGACCGCGCTGCCTCCCGCCGCCTCCCCCATCGCGGCGCCGGGATGGGACGCTGGATGCCGGCGCCCTCTATTAAGGGCTCAGTCTTCCCCCTCCCCCGGGGAGGTTTCGGGCAGAGCCCGGCCCCTGCCCCGGCCCACCCCGGGCGGCCAAAGGCCGCCCGGGGCGGGCCGGGACAGTGGCCGGGCCCCCGGTGCCTCCCCCCATCCCATATCGCCTCCCTCTTTTAATAAAACAAGGCTCCTCGCAGGCATCAGTAGATGGCAGGAGATACCTGGGAATGCGGCCGGGGATGGGAGGAAAAGGAGCGGATGCTGGAGAAAAGGGGGTGGGAAATGGGAAAGAGGGTGTCGGTGCCGTGGTCCGGGAGAGTTTGTGGGTGTAGATTGGAGTTAAAGCCTGTCGTTTTATTGGAAGGAGTTCAATAAATAATAAAAATCAAACGTAAAAATTTTATCTTAAACATAACAATTATGATGCTCTATTAATATTAATATATGCTATAGCAATATATAATAATTACATATAACATTATTATATCATTAGTTGGTATGGTTATTCTTTTAAAATATTAATATATTGATAGTGATGTGTAATATTTGTCATAATAATTTACGTACTTGTATTCGGGGTGAATCAAATCTCCCAGCACACCAAGCAAGCACACGTTGCGATACCAGACTGGATTTTTTTAGCAATAGTTTAAATCATCCTCCTCCTTAGTATTATTATTTTCATAATGATATATGATGTAGGTAACGATCTCTTCCCCTTCCCTTCCCTTCCCTTCCCTTCCCTTCCCTTCCCTTCCCTTCCCTTCCCTTCCCTTCCCTTCCCTTCCCTTCTTGTTATTGTTATTATTTAAACCTCTACCCCCACACCCCTCCAGCCTGGTGTTCCATGGGGGTGCTTGCTTGGTGGAAGGTGCTCCGGGAGATCTGATTCACTGCCCATGATGTGAGATTAGCTGGGCACTCTGGTTGCCCTGACTGGATTTCTCCAGTGTTTCTTTGGTAAAAAATAAAATCGTGAGGTTAGAATGGCTGTTTTGGGGGAATAGCGATGAACTGGGTGCAGTGGCAGAGGGACAGTATTTTTAAGCTTTTGCAAAGCACCAAAAGGAGCTACTTGACATGAAGAAATACCAGGCTGTTTATTTAGAATAGTGCTTAACTGTTCCCAAGTCTGATCCAAAGCTGTTATCATTAGAAAAAATATTACAAAGTTGCATGGACTTGGGTTGCTCATCCGCATGCTGACGTTCTCAAGCACAGTCAATTTCTTTTTATCTTCTGTTCTTAACATTTGCCTGGTAACAGGACTTCTTGCTGCAACGCAGATGTTCCTAATACTTGGGTATAGAGAATTCTAACACTTGGGTAGCTGAAATATAATATTTTATAATACTACTATATATAATTCCTCCGTGATTTCCTGCATCCTGTAGATTAAAAACATCTATTTGGAATCCAAATGGCCATGTTGCTCACCCTTTTATGTATACAGAAAACAAAATATTTTAATTATTTTACTATGAAAAGGAATAAAAATTAATGACTTAAGAATAATGCAAATGAGTTAGCCATTTCAGCCACTGCATGTTTGAGCTCCTGAATGTTCTGCGATGTTACCATTAGTGTCTGATTTTTTTGCCATTGCTGTTTTTTCAGGCTGCAACTTCTTCTATTCCTCAAGTTGTGGGAGCTTGAAAAATGCGTTTGGTGAGTGAGTTCACTTCGGAAAAAAATCACTGGGTCTGCCAGAGTTGTCAACAAGGAAAGTATGCAGAGACTGTAAAATATGCAGGCTCAGAGGGGAGTGGACATATCTTAAAGGCAGCAACCTAAACAAATCCCTTCTGTTTCCGCTGGCTCTCCCTGGCAGCACTAACCTGTTACACCCTTCCTAAAACATTCATGTTTCCAAAGGGCTGCTGGTCTCTGCATCTGTTGGTACAGGATTCTCCCCAGGGTCATTGCTCTCTCCCTTTTTTTTTGGTTGGGATCTTGGAGCCTGGGCAGGGAGGAGGCATTTTTGCAGAGAGCAATGGATGACATTGCTCTGGTGGGGTCTAATGTGCTGTGGGTGGGAGAAGGGCAGGATTTCAAATTGGTTGCAGTTTATAGCAGCCCATTTTTTCCCCCCATATTATTTTTTCCTTCAGTTTTGATGAGTTTTGATGGTGAAGCCCTGCCCTGGCTGTGGGTTCTGGCTGCTGGACATACTAGCTTTCTACCCTGTCTCTGGTTTACCCTGTCTCTCTGAACCTTTCTGCATCAACATTCTACTCTATGTAGCACATTTGCATGCTGGAGAAGATAGGCACGCTGTCTTTGCAATCTAAATAAACACTCTCCTGACTCTTGTTATGAGCCTTCTGCAAAGGTTCTGCAAGTTGTTGAGTGTTTACATCTCCCATCCCTGTGTGCACCCTAGGAAAAAGCTGCAGTGCCCCGTGATAGCTGGCACAAAATCCAAAGTATGGTTTCCTGCTTAGTTTTCTGCCTCGGTAAAGCAAAACCAGGGACAGCAGCCTTGGTGTAGCTGCAAGGCCCATCAGCACCCACTGCTGGGGATTCCTCAGGGTCCCCATGGCTGAGAAGGTGCTCTGTGCCCAGACTTGCCTCTCGGGTCACCAGCCCTGAGGTGATGCTGTGAGGAAAGGAGGGGTGATGAGACCAAGACTAAGGTGGACCCAAACTGGAACCTCTTCCAACCAGCTGCTAAATTCCAGCTGTGGGTTTTGACATGAGCTGTCAGCTCTGATTACCTGTCGCATTTGTAACAATGCTGTCAGGCTGGCTGAGCTGCCAGCACTTGGAGAAATCGGAGACTCTTTATGCGGGTTTGGGGTTTTTTTAGTTTTATTGATTAATTCTGCAGGATAGAGGAGGACTTTTATTGCCGAGTTACAATGCAGGTTTTACTGCTGAGAAACTTTCTAGAGGAAAACATTTTGCATTTATTTAGAAAGAAGAAGCATTAAAGAGATTAAATTTATCAGGGTCATCCAATGTAAGTCAAGAGTTCTTTTCATGTAAAATCAATGTGTGTGAATTACACGGGCAGAAATTGGAGGTTAACTCCCTCATTAGTCACATGATGTTTGATGCTGGAGCATTACTGATAATTTATTAGGCATGGAGTAATAGGCAAACCAATATGACAGGAAAGAGTAGGGAAAGGAATTAATAGGGGAAGGAAGAATGGAAGGGACCGTACAGGTCATCCTCAGCTTATTGAATTTCATGTCCAAGCTCCTACTGACTTTAAAGATACGGCGTGAGGCTATCTAACTGTGCAGACACAGGTGGGTGAAGAGCTGGTTAATGAAAAGAGCTGTGGAAAGCCAACAGGAGAGCCCAGCAATGGAGGGTGGGTGCCTTGAAGGGGTTGATATGTCCTCCCAGGGGAGAGAAGAGACTACAAATGGGATGGGGAGAAGGGATGCTGTGCATACTGGTGCAGGGACCAGCAGAGTCTGCAGCCAGCAAACAGCTGAAAACATGAAACTTGGTTGCCTCTTGCTGGAGGGTTTCTCTGAGGGCTGATCCTGGGTCACAGTAACATTTCCCTCCTATGGGTCTGATCCTCCTGTTGCAGTGACATTTGTCATACCATTGGAGCCTCTGCCTTTCAGCCAGAGCTGGTTGAACCGGCCAATTCATTAAATGCGCATGGTGATGGAGGGAACCTTGAGTTATTAGGCAGCGAGGCTAAAAAAATGCTGATGGAATTTGACCCAGCAGAGGACCCTTCCCCTTGGCCACAGGCTGCTTCTTCCTTTGTCACAGAGTAGAGAAATTAGTCCATTAATCCTTAATGTTGCCTTTTGATTTTTTTTAAAATAAAACTGTATGTCTGTTATGAGCCGGTTTCACCGGCAGCACCCAGTTTGTGTTGTGCTGTACAAGCATTAGAGAAGAAACATAAGAGATTAAAGAAATGGTGGCTGCTTTACTGCATTGCGTTTGGCACTGAGCAACCAGTTTGGACCAGTACAACTAACCCAACCCTGCTGATAGATGCCAGTAAATGCAGTGGATTGCGGACAGCCTCTCTTTTAGCACTTAGATTTTGAGAAGGTATCGGTATCTCAGATGTGATGTAGTGTTTCGTATATAGGAGCAAGTACTGGGTCAGGGATAAGTTGCTCACCATTTCACAGCTCCTGGAGTGAGGGAGACAACACAGGAAGCTGCACACACCACGGCGGGTATGCAGAATATTTAGCATGAGGCGAGCAAGTGGAAACCCACTATCTGTGGCCAAGGTGGATGGGGATCTGGGCAGCTTGGGTGCTCTGGGACTTCTGCTGGGAGCGGGGGAGTTGCTGAGAAGGGAGCTATAGAAGGAGGATGCAGCAGCATCATCTTCCTCAGTGCACAGGCAGCATGATCCTTTGGGAAGCAGAGAGAGGCGGTGGGTGAGGCACTGGCTGGAAGAAGCTCCAGGCAGAGACTACCCCCTCCTGTTGCCCTGTCACATCAGGGGCTCTGCTAGTCCCGACAGCCATCCAGGTCACTCCCTGAAGGAGGGAACCCACCAGGCTGGCTTCTAGCTGGTGACTCCGTGCAAACCACAGTAACAGTCTTCAGAGAACCAATATGTGAGAATAGGAAATTGGGAGAGTCACTGCTGGAAGAAATTTTAATATTTGGGCAGAGAGAGAGAGAGATGAGGCTGGCTGATGGGAAATGTATCATCATAAAAGAACATGAAACTGCAATTTTGCTCTCTTGTGCAAATGGTATCCAGCAGAACTTAATATGCAACGAAGAAATCCACTTCCACTTTATCGGCGAGACTAAATCATGTTATGCACAGGAGACTTCCTTTTGCCGTGTGCCAAATATAATAATTCTGTGCAGACTTGAAGACAAGGGAAAAAATAAGCCACATAAAAATACCATATGTGCTAGGCATTTTCTTTGTATTTCCTCAGATATTTGAGGAGCACAATAATAAACTACTTTTTTCTTTGAAAAGCAAATTAAGTTTATGTGAAAGGGGAAATAATAGTTTCCTTACCTTCGGATAAAGGAGAATATTTCAGCTGCTCAGTTGGACTTTCTAGCAGCTCGGACAAAAGTGAGGTCAGGACACCAGCAGATACAAATTGAACAGCATATGGCCGGTCAGACTGGACTTGCCAATTTATTATATTCATCTAGTGAATATGTGGGGCACAGAGCAGGATAAGCAAGTCCATTAATATCAGAATAAAAAAAGATACAGAGGTGATATTAAAGGGACATGAAAAATGGCAGGATCTGCAGGATGGGCCATGATTACCTACAGGGAACGAGCTCTGATTTTGGAGCAGAGAATCAGCTTCATCTTTGAAACCTCCTTCTGTGGCCAGGCTTTTGTGGTGAGTGTGAGGATCTGCAAGGTCACAGGGACCAGGGAGCTGGAGCTTGAGTGAGGAGCTATTTTGTTGGTTTTGGTGAAAGCCTTTTCCGACCGGAAGATGGGCTTTTTGAAGTGTGATTAAGATGCTCACTCACATTTTAAATTTCCTCCAAAGGTGCTAGGTTCTTTTGAAGAAAATACTGTTTTTTTTTTCCCAATTTCAGATCAGAAACTATATATGTTGTTCCCCAAGGCTCAGCATTGGGGCCAGTTCTGTTTAGTATCTTCATCAATGATCTGGATGAGGGGATCGAGTGCATCCTCAGTCAGCTTGGAGACAATGCCAGGTTGAGTGGGAGTGTTGATCTGTTGGAGGGTAGAAAGGCTTTGCAGAGGGATCTGGACAGCCTGGATGGATGAGCTGAGGCTAATGGGATGGGGTTCAACAAGGCCAAATGCCTGGTCCTGCACTTGGGTCACAACCACCTCAGGCAGTGCTACAGGCTTAGGGGAAGAGTGGATCGAGAGCTGCCTGGCAGAAAAGGACCTGAGGGTGTTGGTTGGAACAACTACCTGAAAGGAGGGTGTGGAAGATGAGTGTTGATCTCCCACGTAACAGGTGACAGGACAAGAGGAAACAGCTTCAAGTTGCACAAAGGGAGGTTTAGATGGATATAAGGAAAATTTTCTTCACCGAAAGGATTGTCAAGCATTGGAACAGGCCTCCCAGGGAAGTGGTGGAATCACCATCCCTGGAGGTATTTAAAAGATGTGTAGATGTGGTGCTTAGAGACATGGTTTAGTGGTGGACCTGACAGTGCTAGGTTAACATTAGGACTTCATGATCTTAAAGGTCTTTTCCAACCTAAGTGATTCTATGGAAACAGAGCTACTTTTCCCTTTGCTTTGTGTGTATTTCTGGAAAAAAGAGGTGTTTTTCAGAGAAAGGTAGAGATAACCTCTTTCATCCTCCACTAAAAAAGAGTGAAAATTAGAACACTTTTAGGAATTTGAAGTTGAATAAAAATGGATAGATTTTTTTTTCTAGGATACTTTTTATTACAATACATTCTTAATGAATGTATTGAAATTTCAATCTCTTTTGAAATTTTCCCATGGAACATTTAAGAGAGCAACCCTCCTGGAATGGAGGAGGATAGTCTGCTCCTGGGAAGACTGGTGGGGTGTTCTCATGTTGCTCTATGGAGGTTGCTTGAGGTGATGCCTCTTCCTAATGAAGAGGACATTTTCTAGCAGTAGATCAGGGATTATCATCAGTATTGTGGTAAAAAGGAATCTTTCTCTCTCTGGTACCTCCCTCAGGATTGTCAATATTGGTAAAAAAGCTGAAAGAGGAGCCTTTCCTATGTTGTAATCAGGTTGTTTTGAAGATGATGATAATGAAATCACATTTAATGGAAGCAAATAGAACACTAATTATGTGAAAAGCAGGTGAATTGAGGAGATCTGTTTTCTGCAGATAACTGGGGAGACTTGAGTCACTTTTGGTCTGCAGACACACTGCCATTCATATCCCTTGAATCTTTTATTTGGGATGAGCTATAATGGACCTGAAATCTAGAAAGTGTCTTTCCCTCATCGCTGAGGCATCTGTCATGTTGTGCCATGCGACTTCATGTTGTTCAAATGACATCGCAGGAGATAGCAGTGCAATGCAAAGCCAAGCATGATAAATATGACATGGCATGTCCGAAACAATACTTGCTTTTAGTAGATCAGTTATCCTTTAAAAGCTAGTATTTAGGTTTGTCCTTAGATAATTCAATAGCTCCCGTCTCTGGTAGGAATGATGTCAACCTGAGTTACTGTTTCTAATGAACAGCTATGATGGGACACGATGGCATGAAAAGGAGGAAAGAACAGCAGGCTCCGGGTGTGCATCCCGGGGCCCTTTTCCGAGTACCTGGTCAAGGTGAGGTTCGTGGGGCTGACCAGGATAACGCTGGACAGAATGGTAATATGGGGTCTGTCACAGGCCAGCTGGCCTCCCTGATAGCATTTGCCCACCACAGTACTCTTGATTTTTCTCTGTCTTTTTTATCTTCAGGTCACCACTGGCATGCCTGTGTTAACGTAGTGGAATAAAAAGGGAAAAAAAAAAGTGAACAACCAAAGATATGGTAAGTTGTGCAAATTGGGTAAATGAGGAACTGTTGAAATCAAATGATTAAAATACGAACTGGGACTTGAAATGGCCAGTTTGTCATGAAAACTGCAACTGGTGTGACCTGACAGAGCTTCAGGGAGAAGCGAGCCTCTAAGACCCTCAAGAGAGCCAGGGTTGGGGAGCCTCCAAAAAATGGGAGTAGGTCGTGGTTTACTTCCTATTTCTAGAGAAATATTTTGAAAAGTGATTGTTGTACGTGAAAAAAAGAAATCTAGGCTGGAAGGATCTTGAGTATTCAGTAGCTTGTCAGTTTCAATAGCTGATAGTTTCTTCTCTCCTCTCTTGTTCTCACTCTCTCTTCCTCTCTTCCCTGCACTCTCCCCTTGCTGTCTTATATATACCCTACACATGCTGCTGTCTGTTCTTCATAGCAGTTATTTTCAGGGATTGAAAACACATATTATCTTAGTTATTTAAAAAGTTGCATATTTTTCAGAGCCCCTGTTGAGGTTAGAAGAAGAAAAGAAGGTTAAATCAGGTACTGAGCATCTGTGGTGAATAGTGTTAATACCTTATTTATTATTGCACAGCCCTTAAGTGTTTTTATTCAGAAGTATTGAATAAGCAGAAAGTCATTTACGTAGGACACAGCTAAAATGTCAGGCTGCAAATTAATTTGTTTACAGAATAAGCACCAAGGATTTTAGACCCACTCTCTTGCGTGCTGTCATGCTCTAGGTTACAGGCAGTGAACCCACATTCAAATCACAGCCATGAGTGGGCTGAACTTGTGTTTTTTAACCCGAGCACAGTTCACCAGGAGTTATTTACATGCATTGGCTGCAGAACTGAACCCGTGGTGCTGTTCAGTGTTTCAGATGACCGCTTGCTTGTGCCCTGCAGCAGCCTGTAACTCACCCCGGTGCTGCGTCCCTCCTAGGGCTGTCATCTGAGAGAGTTTCCCGTTGCCGGCTCCAGGCGCACCGAGGGACTGCTGCAGCTGTGAAGCAGGAGTATGTCTTTCCCTGCAAAGATTTTATTTTTATTTTCGGTTGTGGATATTTAACAACTAAAGCTCAACTCTCTCCACAGGCTCCAGGCTGGGTTGCCAGGCTTTCTGGAGATCTCTGGGACAGTATCTGCAATTTAGGGTCGCAGCCACGTATGGGTTACTCCTACTGTGACACTGCCACTCATGATCTTTTGCAGAAGCCCATTTTGTTTTGCCATGTTGAATGTGTTTGACCAAGATCTTGGAATAACTTTCTGTTATCTGGGCGGCTGCAGAAGAGTTGTGGCAGGGAAGCCGTGGGATAGCCTTCCTCCATGCTGGCCTCTTGCTATGCATCAAATCTGGATGCCTTTCCCAAGCATATCAGCCCTGAGATCTCTGCTCATGCTGCCAACATAAAGATCAATTAGTCCCTGTCATGTGGAGTACTCTGAGGAGGAGACCAGTGCACTACAAACTGGTTTGGACCTGCAGAGCCATTTCGTGTCTGTCACCAAGGAACTATCAAAGAGTAATGACCTTGTCACTAGTATGCAACTGAGATGGATGTGAAGTGATGACCCAGATGTGTAAGACTCCATCCCATAATTAGTCCTCCAAACCAACCAGCTGCTATGCCATTGCTTTTCAATTGGCTCTCGCCCCGATTGTGTATCCGCATGGTGTTGCTCGAATAATTTCACAAGAATTTCTCATAAATGGAATATAAATCAGTGGCAACTGTACCTATGCCTGTCTGCACAATACCAGCTGTAGGCAGGTCCCCAGGTCCCACAGCTTCCCCTGTGGATGGAGATTCATCTCTTCTGCTCTTCATTGCTTAGAAAGGGAGGACAGGGAGAGCTCAGGGATTTAAGGCGCAGGAGGAGTACGTGGGCTTCTCCTCTAGCTTAGAGTTTTCCTCAGCATAGGATTTTTTGATACTGCAGGTGTATTGTTAAAGGGGCAGAATCCTTCCAAAAATACCAAAACCAAAGTATTTTCCCCTCCGAATCTTCTGACAGTATTGCAGATTGCTGAAAGAAGGGCTAAGAAAACTAGTCTTCATCTGGGGAGGGCTTTTTCTCCCAGCTTCCTTTCTCCACTCCCTTTTATAAAACCTTCAGAGCCAAAAAAAAAATAAAATTTGGCATTGTGCTTTAGTAAAGTGCATCCTAAAAAAATAGTACATTTCCAAGAACAAAAAAACCCTGATTCCTGACTGCTAAACACGTTTGCCCAGCCTCAGAGCTTCACTAAGAACTACGTTTCTTAGCGCTAGGCATCATAGCAACTATTTTGCAGTGTATTGCTTTGCAGTGTTATGGCGGGTTTATTTGTTTGTTTGTTTCTGAATGTTTCTCTAGGCATCTGAAGATACCTTGGTGGGTTAAGGCAAGCAAGATGCTGTAGTGCTATAGTGCTAGTCTCAATGCTACTTAGCTTTTTAACCCTCATGCACAGAAAGCAAAAAAGCTGGCTGTTGTAAATTAGCTACATGTAACTCCAAGAACTAATATGAATGGAAATACTGGCTTCCTTAGCTGACTTGTGATGAAAAATATCATTAAAGGGGCTCAGAAAAATATCTTCTTCTCTTGGACAACATCCAGCTGAATGGGAAGTGTAAGGGAAAAAAAACCTAAATTCTGCATTAAAACATAGAGCCCTTTCCATCCTCTCTCTCTCTTTTTTTAAATGCTGATAGACATTTTCCCCCTGTTTATCATCACATTTGTCCACAGTTTTGTGTAGTGCAGTAGCATGTAATTCAGGATAGCACAATCTAAAGAAGCAGCATGCTTTAAAACTATATATTTTTCCAGATTTAACATCGTTGGGCCGGACAGCAGGTCTGTACCCTCTGTGGCTTTAACGAGGCTCAAGAGGACCAGGCAGACAGAGCAGTGTTGCTCTCCATCTGAATCCTCTCTACGTCATTTGCCGTATCTACATTTGTGAGAATCCTGCATCCATGAGGGCTCTCCATCTTGAGATGTAAGTGTGTGGGTGTTAATAAAAATGAAGTGGTTTATTTAAAAAAAAAAAAAGGGAAAAAAATGGCATCTGGCCAAGTGCCACTCAAGGTATTTGGCATAGGGATGATGCAGGAGGTTTGCAGTGAGTTGTTGGGTGATTTAAGGAGTAAAGGTCCAGATTAAAAAGAAAATAATCAGATTTTCTCCACCACATACCTTCAGGAAATATTTCCACATCGTCTCCAGTTACTAAATGTGGTAATATTTAAAGAATTGAGAGCTGAATATAGGAGCATATGAAATGTCAGGTTGTAGTAGATTAAAGAAGTTCTTTTGAAGTCCAACTTCTGAAAAATTTTCCTCTTGTGAAAATTTGATTGCCTTTTGAATAACCCTGTTTAGGATGCATTTACTGATCGTTATCTTGCGGGCTTACATCCTGTAATGAAATCTTCCCCACTGTCTTTCTGAGCTTGGTCCTTCCGGAGCTGACGGGCTCGGTGGTGGCCATGGCTGGCGTGTTGGGGTGGTATTGCAGCTCCGTCTCACCCCCCTTTCCTGACACCAGCTGCTTCCCTTCCTCTCCTGCTTTTAAAGTACAGCCAAAGTGCTGAAATCCCTGTCTCACTAAAATTGCTCTCGACTGGCTGATTTCCTTTGCCTTACAACTCTCAGTTAATTAGGAAAAGGTTAATTCTTCACCTTCCAGTACCTTCTCTCTGGTATTATTCCGACCATGGTTATCTTTCCCTGTCTCCGTTTTTCCTCTGGCTCTCCTGTAAAAATGCCTTTTCAGGATAGTTGGTTTCGAATGTCGGTATTTTTGTCTGTTGCTTTGTATGTCTCTATTTAAAAGCATATTACCAGTGTCACTTCATGTGAAATCCATGTCATTATTTTTTAGGTTTGAAAGGTTTTTGCTTTTAAAGGGCAAGCAACACCTTTCGGCAGCCTTTCCAGGTGCATTAAAACGCATGGGAATTTCCAAACGCAGTGGGAGGAGAGGTTTCCCCATCGACAGTGCGGAGCATCTAGAAGAGCTAGCTTTTGTGGAGGATGATGGTCACCTGCAGAGGCTTTTCAGAACCTAATTTTAAGAGCATTTTAAAGAAATCTTTCCAGGAGAGACTGCCCAGGTAAGGATGGATGTCTTAAATCCATTGTGTGTGCCCTTCTAGGAAAATTAAAGGTAAGAAAGTTTAAAAAAATGCTAAAACCTTTTCCAAAGTATTAATTTATTTCTGGATTCAGGGGTTTGTTATCTCATTAAAAGTATTAATCAAATTAAGCATGGCTTTACCAGATGATCAAGTCAGTCTTAGTTGTCATCAAAGGTTATTCAGTGTCCCCAAATTCTTCTGGGTATTTCCAGCAAAATCAGGGGCCGTGATGTGGTCTTCTTTCACAGATCTTTGCTCTACACTAGTTTAATAATCTGTGTGCCAAGAGCACTGGGGAGTGGTGTGGGACACCCAGTAAGTGGTGCTCAGTTAAGGACAAGCCACCAAAGCTTGAGTGATGACATCATTGCAGCTTGCTCTCAGGGAAGATCTTCTGGCATGGGGTATTTGCTCTTTGTGACTGCTGCTCAGTGAGCTGGTGCCTTTCTGCTGTTCCCTTCAGGGAATGACTACAAAAAGGGGCAGGGATGATCCATGTTTGAGACTCTTCTGATGGAACTGGAGATTTAGCGCAGGATGGTATTTCTTGGTTTGGTGAAGGATAGTGTTGTGTAATGTTATTGCTATTGCTACTCCACCATGCTATGATTAACATGTTTTGTCAATATGCACCAGAAAAAAAGAAAATCACATCTAGAAACACTCACTGAAAAAGTACATTGAGCAGCCATAAGTACAGAGATGTGGAAAGGCAGGTCCTGCCAGCAGGGGGACTGTAACTAGCACTTGGCAGGGGGGAGAGGGGGGGTTTACAGATTCTAGTACCTCACAGGGAGGCAATACTATTTTCACTGATGTGGATTAATATTTTTGAAACTCTGGTAAGGTAACGTAGGTGCCTATGCAACACATGATACACAAATACATCCTGCATCCACTGAACTGACCTTTAATATTCTCACAATCTGGTGTGTAAAGCATACACAGCCCCACCAGCCTTCTAGTCCCTGGAGTTCTTACAAGGGTGAGATAAGGACATGGTCAAGAGGTTCCTTCACTGTCTTTCTATTTTTGATAGGAGAGGGTTGGAAGTACTTCAGCTGTGCTGCTGAACTCCTGGTTTTGAGACCTCTTAGTATTTCTTAGTATTCTGGTTTTTGCTTACTTTATTCAAGTACTAATTATAGCAACATTAATATAGACCAATTTTAATACTGAACAAGCATGCGTCAACATTTGTGAAGACATACTGCCAAGCAGTTTTACAGCCTTGCTTGATGCAGGACAGGGTGAAGGTGTACAAGGAGAAGAACTAGGAGGACTGGGAAGGACTTTAGGCAAACCCTTTTGTCTGAAATTTGGACTAATTAGGTAGAGAAAAGCAAGAGATCTGTTGGCAGAAGCAGCAGGAGCAGAAAGGAGAAGTTTCCACTCTAGTGAATCCCTGGTTACAGGTGAGCAAAAGTCAGGCGGACGTGGGAGAGAGAGAGCAGGGGCAGACAAGGTCCCTGCACTTGCCGTTACTGCTCAAAGCAGCAGTGGGTCATTCACCACAGCATGTGTCCTCCCTGAAGTCCCTGAGCTGCCTTTCCCCAGTGCAGACCCAGTAGCATTGATGGAAGAGGACCTGAGAGTGACTGCTAAAACCCAGCAGCAGTCCATGCTCGTCAGGGGATCTCCAGTGAGGGACCCAACATTCTTACCCTCTCCTATTGACCGAAGTCAGGGGCCAGGCACTCTGCTGGCTGGACCTTTGGTACACCCTGGTAGGGGGGTCCTGCGTTCTCGGTGTAGCCTCTGGCATAGCAGCTGTGACTGCCTCAGCAGGTGACACGAGTCAGGATGAAGCAGTTTGGTTCCCTGGGGGAGAAATGATAATGGTTGATTTGCAGCCAGGCTTTTAAGCACCATTTGGTAGAGCAAATGCATTTAGAAAATAATATCATTGAAACAGCAGAGCTGTATATGTTGTTTCCTTGTCCTTTGAGGATCATCTTTCTCCCAGCTTTGAGGAGGGCAGGGCTGGCTCACCAGGCTGTCCTGCAGTCATGACCCCAGCCCCATGTATCTCTCTGAGCAGCACATCCTAGAAGTCACTCACCCACTTCTAAAATGACTTCTTCATTCTTGGGCATGGAGTTGTTTTTTGACCTTCAGGTGCCTACCTCCAGTGCAAGACTTGTCAGTGTCTTGGACATAGGCTGTAGACGACTCCAAACTAAAAGGTGGCCCTTCCCTTTTTTTGAGCTTCTGCCAGGCTGTCGTTCAGGTTAGGGCGGGGCTCTGGCAAGTGCAGCACCGGAGAAGCAATCAATTGCTGGTGTTTGTAGAGACCACGAGTCGTGATGGGGAGACAGCAAGAGCAGTCAGTCCTACGCAAGCCTGAAAGACAAGGGGACAAAATTGGGCTTCAAGGTGGTTAATTTATTGAGGTTCTTTTCAACCAGCTCCATTGTTTTCTCCCTTTCTTCATGCTACCTCTGGTTTTAATGCTGTCTGCAGATCTGGGGAGAACTGCCCAGGAGAATAGGGGATGTGAAATAAGGGAAAAAGGGGTGATTTGAGACCTCCAGCCTTTGTTGGTGGAGGGGGCAGGGTATCTATGTATGTGAGTTATGAAGAGCCACTGCTGGTAAGGGTTGTACACGCTCGCCATCCTGACTTCGCCGTTCTTCTGCCGGTGTTTCTTCCGCAGTGGTTTTTGCAATGACTGGTAGTGTCGTTTTTAACATAGGTGAGGTCTCTGTCATTGTGACAGTCCCACTTGGGCCCAGCTCCGCTCAGTTGCCGGGGCAGGCTGGCCCCCCGCCAGCCCGGAGAGCTCCATCAGCGTAATTGGGGCTCCCGGCAGGGCTCTGCTGCGCGGAGCAGCTGGTGCAACCGGGGCACTCTCGGCAGCAATCGCGTTAATGAAGGAGTGGCTGGGATTTCATTTTCCCCCCGTACTGGTTTTCTAAACCTTTTCTTGAGAAAGCAGACCAAATTCAGTCGAAAACACGACTACGCTATTCTAGATAAAATTGCTTCAATTTTTTTTTTCTTTTTAATTTCTTTTTAGCCAGAATCTCTGAAGGCATCAAAATCGATACTTTTTGCATATACAGTGCTACTGCTTTTGAAACTATTGCCCTCGTTAACTAACATAGACATTTCTCTAGAAGACATTGCTGTTCCTGGCTGAGTAGTGTCACATATGGGCAGGGAGAATTAGGATTTTGAGGAGAAGAGGGCTTTATGTTACCAAAACCTGACAAACACACGCAAATCCCCACCACCTGAACCACACACGTTTCTCGGAATGCGTTTTCCAGAAACTTCTGCAAAGTCTTTTGCGAAGGGAGCAGCAGCCAGAGCTTTGTGCACCACAAATGTCAGTGAGTTGAACGAACAGCAGCGAAATATTTCCCTCTTTGGAAGGTGGGGCCGCTTTCCTGCCCAGCCCCAGGGAAGCACACCCCGACACAGGTGAGATAGGGACGGGCAAACCGCTGAGCTGGTCTGCGGAACAAGAACTCAGCCTGCAGTCTGAGGGAGCCCGGGGTCTGATGGGCTGGAGGATTAGCCTGCTTATCTGCTTTTCTGGCTTTCAGTTAGGATTTAGTTAAGAATTTCCTGCATCTGCATCAGCAAGAAGAAATGGCTGTTCCCAGGATTTGGAAAGGTCAGCAATAGGCCAAAGATTTTTAAGCACACAGTTTGAGATTTTTAATGTGTTGGAAATGCGCAGACTGGAGTCAAATCCTGAAAGTAGGTCCTTGGCATCAGAAAAGTAAGTATGGGAGAAGCTTCTAGCTAGGGCTGCCTCACTGTATATCCGTGCGTTTGCCAGCAGCAGGAGATGTAAATACGTGCTCCGTTTTGTGCCGACTGTTTGTTCCTCCCCACCAAACCCGCCCCGGATGCTGTTCCCTTTCAAACCAGCAGTGAAGCTCCCACGGGCTCGGGTGCTGCTGAGTCTGGCTGGGTGCCTGGTATGTGGGAGACTGTCCTCCCGGGCTGGAGCTCCCCTCGCTGCGGAGCCCGGGTCTGTGACTTTTTCAACCCCATCTGCACTTTGCCCACCAGCAGTCATCTGGTAGGTGCCCGCTTTGAAGCATTACTCCTCTGCAGGCAGAAAGAGCCCCCTCAGATTAATGGTCTGCCTAAAAGCTAAAAAGAAAGAAAGAAATCATTTAAAACGTCACATTAAAATGCCACTCCACATCTGAAAGGATCCATTAAAACTTTTATAGAGCTTTTTACATTTGTTTCCCCATTTTACATTTCATTCTGGATTCAGGCACTCCTCTCTTATAATTCTCCTTTGTAATAAATATTTTTGCCTTGGTTGGCTCTGCACTAACGGGGACTGTCTGCTGTGCAGAAGGAAACATGGGACTTTTGCCTAGAATAGAGCTTTTCTTTCTGAAACCACTATTTGCCGAATCCAGCCTGGGCAGGAGCCATGGGCACCATGGCCTTCACCCCAGGAGGTTTCTGCACCACCTTTCTTAAATTTTTTTTAGGCACTCAGAGAAGTATGTCTGGGCTTCATGCCATGATATTCCCCCTCCAGCTCCTTCACCAAAGGCCTGGTGGTGGCAGGGGCAGAGGGAAGGGGCTGCGGCTGGGAAAGCTGCAGCACCCCATGGCCAGGGCTGCGTGTCCATTGTCCCTCTCTTCTGTCCCAACGCATTGCTCCTGGTCCTGCCACCTTGACCCATGTCCCCGCTGCTCTGCTGTTCACCACCTCCCAGTCCTCATGTGCCTTCTTACTTTTCATGGCCTTTTCTGTTAAAAAAAAAATTAAAAATGGTAAAATCTGCTGTGGGTGAGAAAAGGAAAAGCTTCTAAGGCTCAGCAGGAATTGGGCAATTGTTTCCCCACCTCCTCTGGACCATGAGCAGGGACAGGGTGACCGAGCAGTGGCTCACACAGGCCTCTGAAGTTGGAGGAATTGCTGCAAAGTAAAAGGTGTATAAACTACTCTGCCTGCCCTTGGCACAGGGCTAGAATTAGACTCCTGCCACCTGTGTTGCTCTGCTCACAGGCGTTCCTTTTTATTAAAAATTAAAGAATAATAATAAAATAATATAGTTTTCACCTGTTTAGCATGTTTTTCTGTAAAAGATTTTAACTCCTGAGTGTTGGAAGGGTATCACACAAGCCCTGCTGCCTGCGGTGGAAGCCAGGAGCAGTGGGCTGGGTCCTGCATCCCACTCAGCCCATCCCCTCTGGGGATCAGGGAGATGCTCGCCTGCCCCCAGCTCAGGGAGCAAGAGGCGACCTGCTGCTGGTCCAGCTTTAACCCCAGGTGTCTTCTAAATGAGACCTGCTCGTCACGGCACATTGTGTGTGGAGGGTTGGTGACGCCGACTCTTTTGTTGTTACTTTGAAAATAATTCTGTTTAAGACCTCAAATTTAGACCTAAGTATCCCAATTGGAAAATGCCTGGTGAGTGTCCGGTTGGTGACCCAAGGGAGTGCCTTGAGCCGTGTACTGCTGCTTCCTTGCCTTGCCTTTTCTTTCTTCTCGTGTGTGCACGGCACTGTGGAGCCTGTCAGGGGAAATCCCACTCAGTGCTCACCTGTAGTTCCCGACTGCAAGATTTGATGGTGCGTTAGTTAATCCTTCATGTTGTCTCCTGTCCCCTGCTCTACCCCTTACACCAGTATGTATTTCTGAAAGTTAGGTGTTTGCAATGAAGCCTGTGCCCATGGGTAAGTACACTGGGTGCGGTGTGGCCGCCCAAAGAGGCATTTCTCAGGGGCGCTGAAGGTGTACCACCAGCACTGCTGGGTCAGTGATGTCCCGCGGTGCTGCTCCTTGCACAGCTCCTCTTCCTGCTGTGTTGCCTTCTTGCTGTCCCAGCTGCTGGGGCTTTCCTGCCCTTTCCCTGCCTGTTGACCCCAGCACACCTGAGCCTCGCAAATGGAGGGCTGACTTCAGGAATGCAGATAGTGTTCCCTGTGCATCCACACCGTCTCTCTAATAAAAACCTTTTCGTCTTGTTCCTTGTTGCCCTGGAGGATAATTACTTCAAAGAGCAGCCCTGTTGCCTGGTATTTCAGTTTATCTCGTTACCATTGTGTTTGCCAAGCCAGCCAGCTTTGCCAGAAAGGGAATCAAGGTTTCTGGCAGTGCTGGCTGGCTCACATGTTCACCCCCTCTGCTGGCTGAGATGCTAATTTTTCCTTGATTGCAAACCCTGCATTCATCTTTTGTGAATTAGCTATGCCTACAGACACAGCACAATGGCTTTAAAACTCAGGCCCGAGCTTGCGGGCTCCTCTCCACAGGCTGCCAAAGGCAGGGCTAATGGATGCTGTTAGAATATTTACTTGCCATTTTTTTGGCTAAGGGGAGCAGCTGGCTGGCACCCACGGTTGGCAAAGGGCAGGTGGGGGCCTCACGTTAGGGAGTTGCTTGGCAGGCAGGGCACCAAGGGGAGGAGCTGGAGGAGGTGCAGCGATGCAGACGGACAGACAGACAGACGGACGGACGGATGGGCAAGCGCCAGGATGTATGCACCGTCGCAGAGGTCGTTTGTTGCAGTGCTGGCTAGTTGTAAGAGCAGAGATGAGAGCTGACAGCTTCTGGCTGTAGGGGCTTCCCCAGGCTTTGGGAAGACTAGAACAGCCTCAGGATACCTGCAGGATGGTCTTAATATAATCTAATTTCCCTCTTCTAATCTTGAGTTGATTGCAAAAAACTATGTGTAAATTTTTTAAAAGCCTTCAGTGAAAAATGCTGAGCCAGCAATAGTGTAGCCACAACCTGAACAGTACGGGCTCACGTTGACGTGCATTGGCATTGCCATCACAGTCAGATCAGGGCACCAAGATTTGGATTGCTGCTTAAAATTAGTTTAATGGCTGGAGATTTTGTTTTGTTTTGGTTTTGAGATCCCTAAAATCAGACACTCCTCCAAAAAAAAAAGAGAAAATGAGCAAAGTCTAAATCTAATAACCCAGGGCTGAGCAGCACTTGCAGGGATGGACAACATGGGGTGCATAGCCACATCTCTGGGTTTTATGTTGCTGTTTAGGATAAACCTGCCGTAAGTGATGCTATGGCTGTTGCTAAGCAACAAGTGATGATTGCTAAGGCCAATATCCCCCTCTTAAAGGTACATCTGCAAAGAGTAATCTTTTGTGTGCATTAAATTAATTTGCAGATGTATGGATTTATATTAGTTAATGCCAACAAACTTTGGAAGTGCTTCAGTATGATGTTGAAGTGGAAGATGATGTGGCATGAAGATACTGCATAGCAAAAACATTAAGCCCTGCCCTTTAATTAATTGGAACTTAAAGCTGGGATATCTTACACACCAAAATAAATTAACAGTAAATCAGGTTACAGAATAAATTAACAAATTAAATCGGGTTAGTTGGAAAGTTGAAAAGAAAGAGTGTCTGTGAGCTGCCTGCTTTGCAAATGCAGTCAAAAAGTCTTGATCTGGAAGGGAAGGTTCACATAGAAAAATGTAACTGTGCAGGTGCTGCTTGAAAGTGGACGATTTTCAGTCCTTATCAAAGGCTGGACCTGCTCTAACCATGGATTAAAGCTCAGCTATGTACTGCCCGATGAAGTCGAAGCAGCCACACCAAGAAAGGACTTTGGCTGGTTATTTCCTTCTGGTTTTGTGAGTAGTTGCTATAGATTTGCAGAGGATAATGTACCTATTATAGGCTGTCACAAACCTCCCTTTTTTATTTTTTTGAGCTTTTTCCCCTTCTCTTGCTTTTCTCCACCAGCAAGGGCTTCACATTGTCTCCTGTGTCTGCTAGAAGGTGCTCCCAATCCTTGCCTGCTCCTCACAGGGATGTAACCCCTGTCCAGCCTGTGGATGTCGTGGCTCTCATCCCCCATTAACCTTGGCTGATGCGGTGGCTTTTGGAGATGCATGGAGCCATTGGCAGGCCAGCAGTGCTGGCTCTTGGGGTGTCCAGGAGAGATCGGTGTGGTGGTCCCACTGTGCCTCAAAAGTTGCCTGCGTGACTTTGGTAACCATGAGCTCACTCTGGTGCCTAGGCACTGCTGGAGAAAAGCCCCTCTCTCAGCAGCGGGGAGAAGGGGAACTGTGGCAAGGCATTTTAACTGTATTACTTTCAGGTGGTTGCTACATCTTTTCTAATTAAAATAAAATAATCTTAGGACTCCTGAAATGAATATTTGGTATAATAGATTCAGAAAGTGATGAAAATGTTTTCATTAAATAGTGAGAGAGGGAGAGAGACCCTGCAAGGCATAGCATTTTATCTCAACTCTCTAATAACATTAATAAACTCTTTAATCTTTGTCACATTTATGACTTAATGGCAATCCTTAAAGACATGACAGACAAGTAAGAGCTGCCAGGTTCCTTTAACCTATAAGCATTCATATTCTTTCCAAGATTTTGATTAAGTGGAAAATTCCTCTGCGATGGGATTTATTCTCTGTGTAAAGCTGTGCTCGACAGTTGGTATGAGTGGCAGAGGATGCTCAGCCTCGGCCAGGACCCATCAGTGCCAGGGGATGCTGGTGGCGCCTCCCTCTTCCATGGCGGGGAGCCAGGTGGCTGCTGGCTCCTTCTCCGCTACCAGCTGAGGGTGTTCAGTGTCAGCCCCAGTGTGACCAGTCTGCACTGTTTCCCTTGTCCCGTTCCTGCTGCCTGGGCACCGACCTGACCCTGCACTGCACTGACCCTGCCGATGGTTGGTCACCTGGGGGACTTCATCTGTCCTTTGTGTGTGGTGGGTTACTTGATCTGGTTAGGACACACCATAAATTACTCGCATATGCATGTGTCTATGGTGGTCTGCAATTCCAAACAAATAGTATTTGCTAAGAAGCAGCATTAAGAGTGTTATTTGGTTGCATGGGGAAGCACTCCACTTGCAGATGCCAGGCTGAGAGTGCCAAGGACAAACTTCTCTCGGCCCCTGTGTGCGGTTGTCCTGTGGTCCAAAAGTAGTAGGTGTCCAGGGGAAAAATATTATGTGGATCATGTAATTAGGGGGCTGCACAACAAGGCAGGCACAGCTAGGAACTAAACCCAGGCAGTCTATTTTCTTTCTTTTTTTTAAAAAAAAATATGTTCAGAATTCCAACAATCTGACATTCTCTAATCTTTGAGTCCTTGACTATAAAACCTAATTAATGCTCTTTTAATACAAGGTTTTTGCATTTCATCTCCCAGGGCTTATTTTTTTATTGTTATGTGCAAGTGCAGCTTTTTTTTCCTCTACTGCCAGAGGTTGGACTCAGCATATCCATTAACTGCAGCCACTGGCCCTGCGTTCCCCAGTTGGAAGCAGAAGGCAGCTCCAGCGACGGGGTGAGTCCCATGGGATGGTTGGTGGCAGGTTGGCCCTTTTAGTACCCGTGGGTACCCTGTATCCCTGGGAGGGCTGGGACAGCCATATTCCTTCCCTGCCTGGCTCGGGGGGGGGGGGGAAGGCAGGGGCAGCTGCTGTGCCCCAAAAGAAAGAACACACAGTACAGATGGTATTTCATACAGATTTGGTTCAGTGTCATCTGCTGCAAACATAAATACCAGCTCGGTATCTTCACTGTTGTCAATGATAAGCTGAAACCTCTTTGGTTGTTTTTCAGTCAAATGCCAGTAACAAAAAGAAAAATCACCATTAACCCCCTCCTTTATTTGCATAGTTTTGATGCCATCAGAAAAAGACAACACTCGTGTAGCATAAGGAGAATTTTTAAATAGAAGCATTACATTTTAAAACCCTAATAAAGATAAAAGCAAAATAAACACTGAAATTTGAATTTAGAGAATGAGGGAAGAAAGATTAGTCTGTATTGGTGAAGTAATGAAGGTAGTGGCTGGTAACAATTTTTAATAGCACATTAATGCTGAATTAGTTTGGAATTTCTGCAGGAGTCGAGATGACATCCACATAAACACCAAATGAATTCAAAATGATTGGTATTATCAAAAAGAGCACCAAATGAATTAATAATGATGGAACACTTAAACTAAAATGTTAGCTTTTCTAATCTGATGTCTCTTTTACACATGGCACAATTCATTTTTAGCCAAGTATGACCCTTTCTTTCCTTTCTCTTTTAATTTTAAAAAATATATATTTATTTTTGCTTCTATACCACATGAAGCTGGACTTGGACTATTCTGTCTTCATAACAGTTTAGCATTGGCATTGCAAAATTTAAGAGATAGATGGGAAGACATCTGGACGTATTGCTGGGAAAATGACTATGACTAATAAGAACCATAATAATAACGATTCCGCCTTGATGGTCCCACATGTGCAGAGACCTCGGGGCACCCTTAACAGCATTTAATAAACTAAATGGCTCACTTTGCAGCAATGCAATATGTCTCCCCCTCCCATGGAGAAGCCCAACAGGAGAGGGAGCCTCAACTCGCGGTCTGTGTAGCTCAGCCCAAAAAGAGCAGACTGGGGCAGTGATGCCTTGTGGGTGCCAGGGAGGAGCTGAGCCCTAACACTGCAGTGACATGGGTGGGGGGCTCATACTCCTGCCAAATGTGGGCTCCTTGGGGTGGCAGGGAAGGGGGACACCCCCGGCAGCAGCATCACCTTCCCCCGGGTCACGCCAGGTCCCTTCCCGGGTCTGAGCTGGGCGCACACGCTGACATATTAGCAGTCAAATGACATTTAGGGAGCACAAGTCTCAATCCCTCCTGCAGGCCAAGTAAATATCATTAGTAATGATATTAAATCTCAAATTGTGCTCCTGCACTATGGCAACCACTCAGCAAGCATTTGCTATTGCTGCTTGTTTCTAACAATTACCCTCATAGACTTTATTTCTTAGAAAACTATTACTGACCATACTCCTCTACATGGCAGGCTGTGGAAATAAAAAAATAATCAAAAAAGGAAAGTTAACCCAGCTTTCAGAGCAGGGTTGTAGAGCTGCTGAGAAGTGGGCATGGCAGGTTTTATTGTGTTAGGGGAGGTGCAGTGCTGGGTGCTCTACCAAGGAGCCAGGCAGGGCAGTGCTTTTCTGGCCGGTGAGCCTGGATGGCTTTAAAGCAATGAATGCTCCAAGGCCATCAGCTTGCTCTTCTGTACAGTATCTGTCACACAACTATATATATATATATATAAACCCATACATACATATATAAATTCTATTTTTATATGTGTGTGTATATCTTATATTTAGGGGTGTGTGTGTATATATATATTACATGTGGGTGTATGTGTGTACATATAAGTGTATGTGCATATATATATACGTACACATATATGTGTGTGTATATATATGTATACTCAGCTGTTGGCTTTTCTCCGCCACAGAAGTGTTTGCTGGGCTGTTGCAGGCTGGTGGCAGTGGCAGGCCGCCGGCCCGTCACACGTGCTGCGCTTCTGTGACAGAAGCAACATATAATTATATTACAAATTAACTTGCAAATGCTGGTAGAGATGTACTCCACAGGAAAGAAAAAAAATAATAATAAATCGGTTTCATCTTCTCTTGTGCCTTGTAGCTGGTCCCTCCAGCACAGCCTGCATCTGTCAGGATCCGTGCCCTGGGAGCACTAATCATTTTTATTAACCATTAAACAAGAAGATCCTTTTTATTTGAAAATGTAAAACATGCAGGAAGCACTATCTATAACCGCTAATTCAGGTCACATTTAACGGCTCTTCCTCACCTCTTGGCTCGCCCCTGTTCTGCTGAAAGCTCCTTGCCGTAAAACCCGCCGCTGCCCCTCTTCCCCGTCAGGGGTGATGGGCTGTTGCGCTCATTTGCATTTAGAAGCCGGATTTTATCCTGAATAATTACACTTCATTTCTGAGTGACCCGATGTAAAGCAAGCCCGGTT
Organism: Gallinago undulata; assembly: GCA_026546715.1. Lineage (NCBI taxonomy): Eukaryota > Metazoa > Chordata > Aves > Charadriiformes > Scolopacidae > Gallinago > Gallinago undulata. The sequence goes on from JAOTQQ010000079.1 coordinate 25,328,013, forward strand.
TAAAGCGTCTCTCATGGCAATTTTATGAGCTGTTACTACATTTTCTTAACATTTTTCACCTTCCAATCGTTTTTGTTTCATGTCGGGGTGGTGACGGGTGAGGGTGCTGCCACCCCAGAAAAGCGAGCTGGAGGACGGCGGTGGCCGGGGGTCACATCGGTGCCTGTGGGGTTCGGTCACTGGTGGGCTGAAGCCCCGTTCCTGCCCCTCCTCTCCCCCAGGAGGAACAGCCACGTGGGGCTAATGGCTCCCACTGCCCAGGGAAACTCGGTGGGGTGAGAGACCTGGTGCCAAGGCTGCTACCTGGGTGCTCTGCTCCTCCTAAGCTGAGCAAAAACAGGCCTCGCGTTTTATTTACAGAGCCGTGGCTGATGCCACCTAGTTAGCATTATAGAGCACATTCCTCACATCCTTTTTTATTATGCAGCTTGGCGGCTGCTGTGCGAGACTGCGGAATATTTTACTGCTTTGTGGCTCACATTCAATAGGGGAAAAAAAAACAAAGAAAAAAAGGAAAAGTTGACAAAAATCCCGCTTTTTATTTTATTTTTAATTTTAAATACAACTTTGTTTTCAACAGCCCTCCTGCTGTGACAAAGCTGTTAATTAAACTGAAACTAAAATAAATTAAGCCCACCTGATATGAAAAGCATATTTGAAGGCAAAGCGTCAGCCTAAAAGCTGGCTGGGGTAGGAGCTGGCTGTGCCTGTCCCTGCCCACGGGTGCCAGCAGAGGCTGCTCTGGTGGCATTGGCAGGGCACAGCATCCTGGGCAAAAAATGAGACTTTTGGCTCCCATGTCAAAAAGATGGCAACTTGACACACTCAGTCAGCCAGGCTGTGGCCCACCCAGACCAGAACTATAGCTAAAATGTCTTTACTATTAATAAAAACGTCTCTAAAGACACTTGGCCAGTGTATCTCCATCTGCCTTGAAGTCCAGCTGAGGTTACTGACTATTCTGCAGGTAAAACCACCCGCCAGCACCCCCACTCGTGGGCATTCCCGGCCCCAGCTTGCCTTACTGGACCTGCGGGGGCTGACGTCTGTAAATACCTTGCAGCCAAGCCCCCAGGTCCCCCCTGGAAGGTCACATACCTATAAAAAAAAGAAAGGGCAGGGCTGGCTGAGGCATGGCACCTACTTTGATGTGCGGTAATGAACTTCGCTTTTAATTCGGGGCTGTAGCTTCCCATCCCGACGCAAAACTGGGAGCTGCGGAAAAGCTGCATGCATAATAAGGGGTGAAAGCAAGGATGCGGCGCGAGATGTGTCTGATGTTGGATGAGAGGGAAGATAGCCTTTAATCATTTTGTTTTCAAAGAAGCTTTAGAGAACTCTTTGAAGACGAGGCTTTTTTTTGAGAGCTGCTTCTGGAAAATAGGAGGCAGTGGTACACGGCACCCACCTTCTGCCCACGGCCTCCCACCCCCTCGGTTAACCTGTGCGTGGGACATACACAGACCCACGCCGGTGTCCCTGCCGCCGGCACGTGACCCTCCAAGGCTGGCACCTGGTAAACTGCTGCAAAGCCGAGCTGATCTTGAGCTGCCCGGAGAGGTGAGATCCCGATGGCTACAGCAGCAAGGAAAAACTGCCCGGTGCCTTGTCATTGAGGGAATCATGGGGCCTCAGCGTGCAGAGGCAGGCAAGTAAAGCCACCGGTGGCTAGAATAGGATGTCTAGCCTCACTTTAATACTAGTAGTATTTTTGTAATGATAATGTGCTGTAAATCATGTCTTACTATCATTGGATGAAAAGGAATGATAATGAACTTTATGATCAGACTTTATTTGAAGGAAAAGCATCCTGATCCCTGCCTATGGCAGGGGGGGTTGGAACTAGATGCTCTTTAAGGTCCTTTCCAACCCAAACCATTCTATGATTCTATGCTGGAAAGGTGGGGAAACTGTGCCTGTCTTCTAGTATGGCATTTGGGGTGGGAGAAGGCCAGAGTGGTGCGTCACCCACCCAGTGCAGTGAGGCTGTATGGTACCTACACAGACGGCTTCTTTACGGGCTGGGATGCAGCACAGTGGACTTGTTGGCTTGTGTCAGAAAGGCATGGAGGGATTGAACATCATCTGAACATCCCAGGTTGGGGAGGACAGTTGAGCTCTGCCCTGGCTTTGTTTTGAGGATCGACGTCAGGGTTTTGTTGCATTACGTGCATCACACACAGAGCTTCTTGCTCCAGAAGTGTTACAGGCTGAGAGGAAACAGCAGCCCTGTTTTTACCAAGTGTTTGGCCTCAGTACGACAACAGCCAGGCCAGTAGGTGAGTGCAGGCTGTTGGGATGTTGTTGGTGTGTGTCCCTAAGCTATCCCACTGATTGTGGTTTTACTGGTCTTGTCTGTGGTTTTGTACGTCTAGGTCTTCTCTCATGTGGTTTGTAAAGTAAGTGTGTCCTGGTATTTGAGGTTATTTACAGATGCCCCAGCACCATAAGAAAAAAAAAAGCCTATGAAACACTCCAAAAAAATGCATTTCTGCCCTTCTGGGTAAGAAATGAGCCCAACACCATTGTCATTGCAAGGGGCCTTCTGCCTGGGGTAAGAGGGTGCTGAGAAGCAGACAAACAGCATCACACTGGCACCCCTCCACACAGCTCTCGGTGGAGGAGCTGGGCTCTGCCCCTGTGCGTGGCACTGTCCCCACATACCTCTTCACCCGGCCAGGTCCTTACATGCCCAGCCACCTCCTTTTATGAAGTTAAACCGCACAAAGATTTTTCTCATCTCGAGCTCTGGCCCCCATATGGCTCTAACAAATGCAATTTCCAGTCCCTTCAGAAAAGCAACTCAAAGTCCACATTGCCAGATTTGCTGCTGTGTTTGATACAAGTTCTGCAAATGCTTTCTGTAGAATTTGCCACTCCTGTATGCACAACCCCGAGACACTATCCGTCTCAGGCTTTGTGCCCATACCACCTGCATGTTGAAGGTTAAGTTTGAAGGGCCGCAAAGAGCTCTGCTGGTCGCTGGGACCTGTCCTCTGTGCATTAAAACCAAAATAATTTTCCTCTTTTCTGCCCTCTGGTCTGCAGCAAGTACTTAAAAACTGGCCTTGCTCTCAGAGGTGGGAAGGCTTTGTGACAGGCACTGCAGCTGGGGATGCAGCGAATAACACCTTGCAAATGCAGGCTGCTTAGGGATTAAATGTGGCATAGCAAGGCAAATAACTTTGGGAAGTGTTGAGATAACGTGTCAGACTCCTATTTTCACATCTAAGTGACGCTATACTATTTTAGACCAGGCCAAGCCTTGCCTTTTTTTTTAAAATCAGTTTTATTGCTACTGCTACAGGGCTGTGTGTATGTGTTAACATTTGGGGGTTTTGTATTGAATGTAAGTGACTGAAATAAACAGTCTGGATCTGATAGTCCCAGTGGGGGGGGGCTGACATTTGGATTCAGCTCAAAATCTGTGCTTTTGATGCTTGTTAGAGTCCGACACCTCGCTCAGAGAGCGAGTGGTGGTGGGGGGGGTGGGGTGGAGGGGGGAGGATGGCAGGGTAGAGCTATGTTTGCCACCTCCAACCTAATCCTCAACCTCACGCCAAAGTGCTCCTCAGAGGCGCTCGCTGCCATTGCTGCATCAGGTTTAGTTGATGGAGGGGGTGTTATAATGTCGCTTTGGTATCAGTTTAATTAGCAGAGCTTGCAAAGTCTCCCCCCCTGCAAAGGATATTGTGCTACCAAGCCTGTATAGCGCCACGCTGCTGTGCCTGGGTACCCCTTCTTGTCATACCACCCCTCCTGAGCCTGTGCGTGGGAGACAAAACCAGCAAGGACTGGGACAAAGAGGAGTATTTTTTACGGTGGGTTTTGCCTGGAAGTGTCCCACTTCCCATCCTGGTCCAGCAGCCCAGCGCTGGGGAGCTGCCACACGCCGTCCCCGGCCCCGCTGCCTGCGGAAGCACCGCACTCCCACTCCCATCAATCAGCACAGACCAGGTGCCTGGAAGCATCTCTTGCCAATCGCCTTTTATTACCTTTAAAAAGCCAAGAAACCCAGAACAAGACAAAAACTGAGACCGTGTGAACATCATGCAATGGATTCACTTTTAAAGCAGGCTGGAGGGGGACAACCAAAAGCCGTGTTAGAGTAGAAGTATCGCTTCACTCGTGTCTGGGGGCCAGATTGGGTGGACTGTCGCTGGTTGGTGGTGACTGTTGTGAGCGATCAGATTGATGCTGAAGCAGGAAATGGAAACACACTCATGAGCCATCATCCCTAGTAACCCCAGATCTGATTCTGACTCAAATGCAATTTCTTACGTGGTGATGACAGTGAGAAATACTCCTATCATCTCCTGTCATGGGTACTTTCTGCTGGGGCAAAGTCTCTTTGGAAAGGAGCAGTGCAATGAATATTGTTACAAGGGGGTTTTAGTTCAATTATGTTATTTAGTGTGACTAGTACTCCAGCAGCCAATTAGTGGAGTGGATGTTATCCAGCAGGGATGAAGTTACCGCACTCTGCCCTTCAGTCTCAATCTGTCATCTTCAAAATTCATAGCACAAACTAGAGAGATATTAGCTTCTCGAAAGAATGTGTTTTGGAGAGTTTCAGCTACCATGGAAATAACTTTGCATCTTGTCCATCATGTGGATGTGACAAAACACATGCCCTTATTTTCCTGAGGTATAGCCAACATTTGAGTTCATTACATTTAATGGAGTAGGGTCACCCATAAAGTTATTCATAAGGTATGTTCTGAGTGGTTTTCACCTTCTCTTTGAAAAAATAAATTATATCAGCATGTTCATGAGGTACAAATGGTGCTGGCATTTCAGCTGTTATTATGTTATTAACTTTTTTAACCTAATAATTTTCAATCAACAGTAAGAAGCAATTTTCACTCACTTCAGTGACCAGAGTTGGAGATTCTGCAAAGCGTTCCTGTAGGGTTCACCTTGACACAGACTTAATTCCCTCCCAAGTCAAAACATTACCCCCGACACTCCCATTGCGCTTACCAAGAATTTCCATTTCCCATTCGGTTAGGATTTAATTTAAAGGCAAAGACTTCCTAAGCTATGGGAGAGTAAAGACAGATGGTATGGGAGAAGGCGGCTGATGAAATGTAGTTGACTCCGGATCTGAAATATTTTATCCCTCCTCAATGTAGGTTAAATTATTCTTCACCTTTCCCACATCCATAATTGTCGCTGATCTTGGACCAACTCAAAACCCTACTACTGAGTTCAGTAGACTCAAAATTGCCACTAGAACTGGAAAAAGAAAAAAAAAAAAAAAGAAGAGATTTGTTAGTGTCCATATACAATATCCCAAGACTATACACAGCTATGAGATACAGCAAATTTAAGAAAGGCAATTTTTTTCTCATCACTGAGTATTTATTATATATAACAAATACATGAAAAAGAAAAAACTATATTGTGTGATATAAATAGTTTATTTACATTACAGAAAAACATCAAGACAATGTATACTATTTCAAATATATCCATACATAATCAAATATAGCTGTAGTACATGTTCTCATTGGTGTAGATTACCACAAATGCAAGGCAACATGTGTAGATCTTGTCTTAATCTTTTGTCTATAATACTGTATTTTGTAGTCCAAGCTCTCTGCAGTTAGTTTTGCCATTGTGGAAACATGCGCTCTTTAAATTAACCTTGTCGATGCTCTTGTTGTGTTGTCTGAACTGTAGTGCCCTGTGTTTTGCTTCTGTCTGTGGATTCTGTTGCTCCTGGGACATTTCCTGAAAAAGAGAGTTGTGAGAATACACGGCTCTTAACAACGCTCCAGGGTCTGCTCAAGGGTTGGCTCGAGCAGTAGGGGACGTGAGGGCGAGAGAGGGATCCGCTGGCCCTCAGCGCCTTTCCTTTTCAGTGAAATGAAAAGGGCTGGCTATCGGCAACAGAAAACTCCAGAACAAACCAAAAAACATACTGTAAACAAAAATATGGCCAGGGAAATTTACCGGAGAGCAGTAGCGACCCTGCTGTGTTGCAACGGATCCCGCTGCACCGCATCTCTCTGTTGCAGTTTGGCTCATCTTTAAGTAACAGACTCATTTTCAGCGAGGCGCAGGTAGGTTTAGGACAGCATCACACTCACCTGCTCGGCATCCCGGGCCTGGGAGGTATTTACAAAGTGGATGCCGGGGGCTGCCTTTCTGAGGAGCTCAGCGTCTACAATCCCTGTTAGTCTCCATGGAAATGGTCCATGCTCAGGTCATTAGCGAGCAGCTAATTTACTTACGGGTGCCTGCACTGCGCTCCGCTCCGCACACGGCTGCTTGGGTTAGTGCGGAAAGCAATCGCACTGGAAAGACAAAATCTTATTTTCCTTTGGATGGCTGCAAAAGCAGATCTTTTCTGCCTCAGGACCTCGCAGAGCTCCTCAGCAAGGGCACGTTTCAACCCATTAGCGGCAATGCAGCAGCATTGGCTATGGGGGCTGCAACGAAAGGTTTCTCCCTAATGGAAAGATAATAGTGTGTTTCTGGGTTTCTCCCGTGGAAAGGCACCCTTAGACAGAGAGCGTGGAGAAGTTTAGCCCTAGGTGGAGGCTGCAGGAAGTTCTTAGTAGCTGAAAGCCAAGGGGATTATGGTAGAAATGGTCAGGCAAGCGGAATTGCAGCAAGGTGATCAACACCCTCTAAAAAATGCTCATACTACTTGCACTTGTGGTACCAGTAGGAAAATGGGGGGCTACTGAAAAGCAACCAGCAATAAAAACAGTCCTTTACCCAGGGTGACCTAGTTAACTTTTTGCACGGGAGGAGAAAGACTTGGCCACCTGTTTGTCCTCTTTCTTCAGCTGAAGCTCAGCATGAGTTTTTTAGCCTGGGTGCACCTTGTTCTGCCTTCTGCGTGGGCAGCTACACAAGAAAAACTAAAACACTCCCTTGGAGTGGCACGACAGAAAGCCCCACAGTACTCCCTTCATATTTGGCTAACTTGTTTTTCTGTTACTGGGAGGCTTCCAGTGGCACCTTGTGAAACCTGCTGGGTTATGCACCCAGGAGAGCCCACCCCTCTTAGTGCAGTGAGAGCTCATAGCACTCGCCTTCAGCTCCACGTCAAACAACTAACAGCAAAATAGAGTGAAATAAATTTTTACTGACTCCTTACAATCAAAAAGACTATTTCCCCCCCACCCCCACCCCCCGCTTGTTGAATGGGAGTGATGCTATAGTTTTTAGTGATGCCAACTGAAAGGCTAAACAAGAACATAAGGATTTATGGAACGTTTCAAAATGCTGAAATACAATTATATAAGCGTCTAACAAAATATGGGTCAGATTGTCCTGACTTGCCTCACTTTTAAATCAACGGGACCACCCCCTCATGTGAAACTGTATGGCTGTGCGCTATATTTTGCCTCGTCCCCTTCTTGGAAGCAGTAAAGTAGGCTGCTATCATTACTCCAGGAAAAATAAGCCTGCGTCTCCAGCGCTCTCGGAGGTCACGGCAGAGCTTTCATTAGGAAACTAATGCAGACTTGAGATGGTTTGCGATTTCATGGCACACCCATTATTCACTGCGTGTTCCTAAAAAGGCGATCAAACTTTCTGAGTCAGGGAGCCGTTGTTAGCAAACACGGGGATGATTCACCGAGCCGCACGTCATGTGCACGCTGACAGCCCCCCAGCCCTGACTGTCCCCACGTGGCCTCTCCCGCCCAGTCAGCTGGAGACTACACAGCAGGACCTCCCTGCTCTCCACGGGAGACAGGACCGACACCTCCACGCGCTGAGAGACAGCGCTGCTAAATGCTGCTGCAGCCACACGGCCTGACCACACAGCCAGGGCTTCCTCCCCGAGTCCCAGGGGATGAGGATTGCCACCAGAAGGTGCAGCCCCAGCCACGCGAAGCAGGGGTGGGGAACCAGGCGTGGGAAGCCATGGTGGGGCACGACTGGACTGTTTTTGTAAGACATGTGGAGGTACCAGGTGGCTGGGGGGTGACCGAGCTGGTCAGCAATCCCCGGGCACGCAGCCGTGCATTCAGAGAAAACGGTGGATACTGACTGCTGCAGCTGGAAGGAAGGGGATGTGCATCCCACAGGCGCTTTCCCCAAACCGGCACTGACAGTATCTATACGGTCACTTAGTCCAAGGTCAAGAGAAATCGATTCAAACTTGGAGATTACTCCAATTAAGATGATGAAAAAGCATTTCTTTTGCCCATGTTTTAATTGCATAATGCAATATGCTAGCAATTGATGGAAGCCTGGGAAGGCCCCAGGGCCACATACTGACACCACAACTGCTTTAATGCAATGCTATTGCATTTACAGGTAGATTGTGTCTGAAGTGCATCTGGGTTTCCTAAGAGGGGCATTGGCATTTAACCAGTTTTTTTAGACTTAATCATCTGCTAAAATTGAGTGACAGCTTTTCCTTGGTCCTTAACTCTTTAATCAAAAGTTCTTTGTAGTGCTCTGTGTGTGGGATGCTTTCATTTATGAACACAGCAGTTATATCAATGTAAACTAGGTACTGGAGCACAGGCTGCCTGCCCTCCCTCCATTGAAGCTTGCTCACAAGCTTGAGTTACTCACAATGTGATTCATAGCAGGTAAAACACATTATGCATTCATTTTTAATCAAGTTATTTCTTCACATAAATAAGCTGCTGTGACTAAACATTAGGGAAGCACTAAAAATGCGAAGCTGTAAAGAAAACTGCTGAGAATCATTATGACACTAGGCTGTACCTATATTATTTACCATCCTCCTTCACTTTTATCATTGTTTCTCTTTTGCCTTATCTCTGAGCTAAAAGTTCTCGGGCGTAGGGACTGTGCCTCACTGCTGCATCCTCTTTCGTCCCTACCTCTTGGCCTCTGGTCCCCTACTCCCTCACCTCAGCCACTTGTTCCCGTTGCTGGCACTAGTGCTGAGTAGCCTGGTGGCCAACCTCATCAAGGAATTGAGCTGCTTAAAAACAAATCATCAGTTTTGTTGGTTGAGTTTTCAGCTGAATCTGTTCCCTGACTGGGTTCATTGTGGGGCTACAACAAATGCTACTGGTGGCAAGACCAAGTGCCCAGGAGCCAGGGGAAGGCTGGGCAGATCCCCCCTGTCAGCAGCACAGCTCGTGTATCCAGATTAAAGTGGCTGTGCAGCAAAGGCCCTAAAAGCGCCCGGGAATTGCTCACATCCTTCCAGCAACGAAGGACGCCCCGTAGATTTGCACCACTATACAGTTACAATTTTAAAAGCAACAGCAGTAATGACAGCTAGAAGGTTTACAGTGGTAGTCTTAGGCGGCTCAAAGGCAGGGTTTGGACAAAGTGCACCAAAGTCATTTGATAAAGTCATTAGGTGAAGCTGCACTGAAATGAGCGGCAAAGAATTTGGCTGCAGCGGCCTCTGAGTGAGGGAAGCTTCCTTTCTTTCTCCCAGGAACCTGGTAGTGCTTTTTTAGTGCTTTCAAGAGTTCAGGGTGTGGAGTTCAGTTAGGTTCCCCAAACGAGATGACTTCAAAAACTCAATTACTTATGCATATGCTGCTGAAATGCTCTCTTGTCATGTGGATTTCTCTTAAGCCACTTAAGAGTACACTTTTGCAAATGTATCTTGAATTATTATGCTAGGATGGAAGATGCTCTGCAGTAATTACATGCACTACAGAAAGAAGTCAAAAGATCATAAATTAACTTGGTTACAAAGTGTGCGGGAAAAGGTACCATCTATATATGAAAACAGTGTGATGGGTAATTTGCATTACAGTACCAGATCACTGAGAGCACACTGTCTTCATTCTTCAGCATAAAGTGTTCTCCGTTACTGTGTTAAGGTGACAAAACTAGAGTCACTTGACAAAATGTTACAGAGCATTTCTTCCTCTATCAGTTACTACACCATCTTCTTTTTGTGAAGATATGTGAATCTGTGCATATCACCACAATATAATCCATTGCCTCATTCAGCATTTACCTTTGAGTTGACAGGCTCAACTTGGCCAAAAAAGTAGCTACATTTCATCATATGGTTTTAATTTATGCCTTTAGGCCAGAGAAGGACTTGCAATTTTTTTAGAGGTGTCTTTTCTAGAACAAATGCTAGACTTGTCTTCCAACCAGGTAGTGCAATACAAGGACAGAGATACATTAGAGCTTTTATTTTTTACAGAGGTATGGTACCTGGCTTTTATTTTTTTGTCTTTTTAAAAGGAATTTATTTCTAAAAGAATGGTTTATCAGTGTTCCTAGCTGAGTGAACTGAACCTCATAATTTCTGAAAGAAGCCTGAAGACACCTGAAGTTCACCCCTTACCCCAAGCCCTCCCAGATGCAGTAACACAGTTCAGTAGGGAAGCAGAGCAGCACGCGTAGGAGGGGCAGGATTGCATTCACCCCTCTTGTTCTGAACTACCCTGGGGCTGTCATTTCTATTCAAATACCCCTTTCCTCCTCATTAAAAAAATTTAAAATCATATATGGCTTGGTGTACCACTATCTAGTGAAGACCTTAAACACGTGCGGTCCCTTTGAACACATATACAAGCTTAATGAAATCATTTAATCAATGGGATTGCAAACAGGCTTAAAAGTTTGTTTGCTTTGCCTGATTAGGACTAAGGGAATGGGCCCTTGAGGAAACCAGATGGAGATATGATTAGTTTTATTAAGTGTTGATCCAGCTGCTGTATTTATATTCCTCTTATTTATATGAACGATATTTGTCCAAGCATCTGAATACAAAATAGGAAACTTCATTTGCTGTAGGCACCTAACTTTGATTAAGATGGAAGTAAAAATTCAGTCATAATAATGAAATAGCACTGGCTGGCTGGACCAGACAATATCTTCTGTTTGTTGGTGAATTAACCAGTATTTGTTATCAGTAGCGTCAATGCAGAAATCTGTATAATCAGCGCACAAAGTGGGAAAAACAAAAGTCTTTTCTTTTCCTATTGCGAAGTACCAGAGATACTGACCTTGTAATACAGAGGACTACAACACAGATGATAGCAATCTGGATGGTTCCAATCACAGCTGCTATTAAGACATACTGAAATCGTACTGGACCTGGAACCACATATAAAACGCTGTAGTCCTTTTTTTCACAGTGTTGTCCAGTATAGCCGGCATCACATCTGAAACAAAAAATATTTTTTCCAGTTATACTTGCTGCTTTCAAAGAATGCAAAAAAAAATTAAAAAAATTATACCTGAAAAAAAAAATATCAGTGGCCTAAGCATAAACTTATGTGGGCTTTTTTCAGGATGGTCCCACCCTAAGAGAGAACTGATGCCTCCTCGACCTCTTAGAGGGAAGACTTCAAGTCCTCAGCATCACCATCGTCTGAGAGAGTGAACAACACTGCTACAGTGCCAGGAGTTGCCCAGGGACTGGGACTTGTCTAGTATCAAGTGAAACTACTTGCACATTGTGATGAGAATCCATTTAGTTCCTTGCACAACATATTTTAGATTTCTCCCTTTCTTTGGGGAGGTGAGGGAGGGTGAAAAGTCATCAAGTTGTGGCTCCTTATGCAGATTACCCCTAAGGAGGTGATAAGCAATCATCCAAGCTCCATATGAAATGTGATTAGATGTTCTTGAAAATGGATACATCATTTACATTTTGTCTGGTTGCTATAAAAAACCCTCTGTTGATGCTGCAACCATCCACCCCAATGCCGCCTGCTGCGCTGCTCACCAGTTCCCATCCTGCAGCCTGACATCTCCCCTCTGTGATTTTGGGGAACAAACAGTGGTTTGCCCATTTTAGCTTTTGCCTTGTTTCTCCTAAAAAGCCCAAGCAAGAAGATGTGAAAATCCAGGTCAGTGGTAGCAGCAACCATAAGAGACCAAGCCAGATTGCCTGGGCTCCTCTCAGACACTAACCCTGATGGGTTAAGGCTTGGACTTCCACCATTTTCCTCTCCTGCATTCCCACAGCAGCCAGCAGCTTGAGAAAAGGACAGTTTCCAGTTGCATGGAGAATCCAGCAGCTGCAAAGGGCAAAACGTGCCCAGGGCTGGTTAGGCCCTGACCTAACCTCCTCCAAAGCCACCTCCCACACGAAGGAGCCACCTTCCCCACCAGCCTGCTGCCCCACGAGCATCACCCCTGTCACAGCAGGGCAATAGCCCTGGTGGCACTTCTTTGGACTGAGGAGGCTACCTAGCAGCTGCCTGAGCACTTGTAAAGTGCTTTTAAAAATATATCTAAATATAGCTGTAGGTTACCGAATGATTTTACAATCAATTAACATTGTGCATAACTCAATACACTTTTGCCACATAAAATGGGGACTTTGTTGAATAATTTAAGTCTAATGGGTTTTGTAGCACAAAAGGCCACGGTTGCCATTATTTTCCATAGTTTATCAAGACTAAGAGTTATTGTAAGTTGATTTTTTCATGTGTGGAGCCTTTCAGTCTTAGTAGGAGAAGGGTTACCTGCAAGACGGTTCCAGCATGTTAGTGGAGTGCTCACACTTGCCGTGCATGCAGAAACCATTGTAATGCTCTGGACAAGGGATGTAGATCCCTCTTGCACTTTCTTCCAGTTTATTTGCATTCTCTGTGAACACAGGTGAAGGAAACATTAGCCTGACAGTGCAGGGTAAGGTGAAATGATGGAAAGAGCTAATATAAAAGAAAGGAAAATCAGAAGAACAGGTTGTGGAAGACGTTGTTTATGGGAAGCAAGAGCAAAGGTTTGCACCTTGAAATAGGTAGGCTGATGTAGATGCAAAGCTTTGCAAGGTTTTCTGTTATTCTCTTGCATATCTAATTCCTGTAAAGTTACAGCAAATGAACCACAAGAAAAAATAATTTGACTGTTCAAAGACTTATTACAGAATAGCATGAGGAACGCTTGATCATTTCTATTGTCCTCTACGGATTGTCTCCTCACAGCCAGGCAAGCCTAGGAGGAAGACTCTGGACATTTGCATGTAATATAACATTACGATATATTTGGTAGTCCAATATAACATATTCAGAAAGATAATTTTATGCTGAAGTAGAGGAGGAGGAGTCCAGAGCTTAAGGTTATCATCAGCCCTGCATGCCCATGCCCCAGAGCCTGCTGGCCTCCTCCCCATCCCACACTATGGGAACCTTTAAACTACTTTGACCTTTTGTACTTTCTTCTGCAGCTGTTAAATACCCTCTGAGACTGAAAATCCTGGAAAATACTTCCCTCCACGTAGCCATTTAGTTCATTTAGTTTTGAAACAGGTACGTGCTCAACCTTTACATCACGGGTTGAAATCCAGACTGTTACTTGCAATAAACTCACATGAATTTTGTAGACCACCGAGGTGTAGATTAATCTGGGTAATTTTGGCAAATTCTTCCATTTAACCAATACTTACGATATCTCAAATGGTAAAAATCCTTTTTCTTTGATAGCACCATCTAGCCACATTTAATTAAAAAAAAGAAAAAAATCTCATGATAGATGTCTGAGGAAATGTAGCTTGCACACAAATAAGTTGAAGCGTTTGTATCCTCCAAAGGAAGTCCCTGAGTGTTATGAAACAATTGCAATTTGTGTTCTGCCTCCAAGCCAGTCGTGCCAGCAGTAGGTAAGCTTAGGTATTATCCCACCTTTGGGAAAAGTGTGTGCAGCAGATCCAAGATTCAGATTTTCATAATGAATTTCTTTCCTGTCGCTGCTGTCCAAGGAGAGTTTTAAGAGTCTCTAACAACTTGCACTAATAAAGTTGGTTATATTGTCCTTCTGTTAAAACAGGTGAGGACCAGCTCCCAGCAAACAAGAATGACAAGGCAACCTGTCAATCCCCTTAGGCAGCATTAACTTCTCTTTTGCTGTTAGGACTTTTGGGACATTTTAGCATGAGTGCTAAATTCTCTTCTTGGGAAAGACGAAGAGAACAGGATGACGAGATGGGAGGCAGCAGTGCTAGACTTATGTCCCAGCCCCAGCTCTGTTTTCTCCTAACCTCAGGAAAAAAAATTGCAGCAAACATGAAAGCACAGCCTGTGAAGTCATAAACCTAATAAGCAGTACTTAATTTCAATCTTTTTTATTAAAGAGAGGAAATTTCATTCATGTGCTTCCATGAGATACTCCAGCCTGTAGGTCCCCAGAGAGGTACAATTGGCACTGGCCTGCTGGACTACTTGCCATACGGTCAGCTTTCTGTGAGGCTACCTCTGCCCTACAGACTGCTAGTGCATGTTTTTTAGGGCACGTATGCTGCACACGGATCTGTCTGCCTCTCCTGGCCCCCTGCTTACGCTGGGACACCTGTGCCAGGCTGCCACCAAGGCTGCACAGAAGCGGGCATCGCGGCGCAGTGACGATTCCCAGGCCTTGGGGCTGACAGCTGTTTCTGGGATGGCACAGAGAGGACGCGTTGACAGGAGGCACGTTGTAGGCACGGTGTAACCTCCTTCGAGAGCTTGCCCAGGAATTCCTGCTGCTTGAAAGAGGAGTGCCAGAAGATCCATTTGGTTTGGCACTAAACAGTTTTGGCTACTTATTACCCCCTAGGGGAGGCATCGGCTACAAGCTTATAAATATATACACTGAGAGAGTTATTATTCCACCAGGACTTCATGTATATTCCTTTTTTCCACCTGGAAATCTTCCCAGAACAGAAAAATCATGTGTGACATACGCCAGCTGTCAATGGACTTGCCCAGTGCACACAGGTAGATCCCGATGTGCTTGGGACTTCTTGGACTCCAATCACGTGGAGTGATCATCTGTGCACCATGCCCAATGGCTTCTGGGTGTGCTGGACCTCTGCTGTGGTCCACATTCAAATGTATTTCTGTCCAGGAAACTGCAGCAAGAGATATGGGTTCCTTATTAATACACATTTTTTCTATTGTGGGATATATTATGCTATTTCCTTCAAATCTTCCATTATCAAGAGGAATTTTGCTTCTTTTCTCAAGAACGGGAGACCGCTCTGCATGTCTGTGTGTTTGTGTATCTCTGATCCTTCCTTCTCAGGTACCAATACATCTCTGTGACGTCTGAGTGCCACCAACAACCAGCATGAGAATCCCGATCTCTCAGATGAGCCATCAGTGTTGCTAAAACGGTGGGATACCATTTGTTTTTTTTTTCTTTTTCAAAGGCACGCTTCAAGATGGTGATGGAAATTGTTACTTTCAGGACAGACTAATCTGCTACGACTTGAAAGTGGGACCAGGACCTCTCCCAGACTTGCAGATGCTCTCACCGTGTGTGGGCTGTAGGGCTGGTAAAAAGAGGAATGATTTTTCCTCCTCCTGCAATCATGTGGGTAGAAACCGTGTTTTCTTTAAAAAGGTCTCTAGCATACTTTAAAGCAAATCTAGGATCCCGCAGAACTTGCAGTTACACCTCTAAGTGTAACGTTATGATAGAAAAAGCTTTACTGAATCAAAAATGAGACGGCCCAAGCTTTGCTAGCATTTCATAGGATAAACACTTCATATGGGAATGCTTGTCATCTGGCTTGGAAGAAAGCACAAAACTTAAGACACGAATTATCTGTAGTCCCTTATTTTGACTGATGGCTGCTCTAAAAGAGTTAGGGATTGAACGAAAAGGCAGAAAAAACTTGTATTAATATTGATCTGCCATTTTGGTCGTTTGAAAGACAGACCACAATGACACCATCGTCTACTTCAGACAAAGAAGTTCCCCTCCTTTTCCAGCACGTTTGAATTAACGCCCAAAAATTCCCCTGCCTAAAAAACCAGGTTATTTTTCTTATTACATGAGACATCTTTTCTGATTCAAAATAGAGACCCGAGATATGCTTTAAAAGTTCCTTCATGTTAAAACTGACTGCTCTCATTCCTGAAGGATCTGAGCACTTTTCAGTAATCCAGCCCTCAATGAGGTACTATCATGAATGCATCACAGGGTTTACATCACTATGAAACAAGAACTATACATAATTTCTAAAAAGAGAGGGTATGAATAAAAAAACAAGTTTAATTCATGAATCAAAAAAGACTGTGCAAAGTTCAAAAAAGCAAAACTAAATGAAATAAATTAAGACTTTCTCCCTTACTATAGTTTTGGATTATTTATAAATTCAGTGCTGGAGGCAATCCTCACTAATCAGGTTATAGTATCCCCAAATTAGGGAGCTCCTCTACCACATCAACCTTACACCTACAGAGAGTAAAGCTTAAATACCAAGTTACCCATTTTTCTCCAAACGGAACAGATCAGTATTCATAGAGCAACAATAAAGACTAAATTCACAGTCAGATTTCAGTAAAGCTCAATTCAGTAGCCCTCTTCAAACATTAGACTTGCTGCATTGATATTGGCAACTATGCATGAAAGTTTTATTTGCACCAAAAAAGACAGATTTGTACCTTTTTGTGATGGCTAGAATTTGAGACAGAAGCTGTAAAGCCCAAAGATAAAAACTGGAATGACTGGGTCAGTCTCTCCTATCTCTGTATGAATGTAATTCCTGCCACATTTCTCAAAATGCTTCCTCTTTTCATCTTAAAAAGAAATACACCCTCACCCTCCAGATCAATTGTATCCAGAAACCTTTTTCCTGAAACATTTTTCTGATAGAAAATATCTCTTTGATGAAGCCAACATCTTTTGCATTTCTGCAGCATTTTTTGCATCTTTAGCCTAACACGACATTTCATATTGTTCACATCTTTTGTCAGTGCCAGAACATGACATGATAGCCTATCGTATAAGATACACTAGTCAAAACAGATTATTTTTAAATGCTTTGAGGCCAGATGCTACTTTGTGTAGACTGGAACAGCTTATCATCTTGCTTCCTAGAAGAACTTCCCAGTTGAACACTTGCTCTCCAACCCTTCTGTGGATGGCAGGGAGAAGCCAAGACGATGAGCTATTTCACTGGGGTAAGAAATTAGATCTTTAAAAGTTAGACAGTGTGACTAACCACCCACTTAGTGATCTTGCTTTTGCTGATGGGTTATCTTTTGAAATGTTAAATAAATTATGTAAAGTGACCTTGTCTAAATTCCTTAATATCTCTGGCTGTTCCTGTCCTCTGTTAAGAAAGAAACAGTGGGAGAATTGTTTCAAAAATATTTTGTATTCTTTTTATTTTAATTTCTGGATTAGCTATGCCTTTACTTCAAAGTTTATGGAAGCTGAATGTGCACCACTAGGATACTCAGGTAAATATCTCAGTGAAGGCTGAAATTCAACAGCCAAAACTGTCTGCCCACTTGCAGGACCCGACTGCAAGGGATGAGAATGATGCAGCTAGCTTCTTCTCTGGGCAGCCCTCACCGGTTCCCAGCTCCCATCTGAACTACCGTGGAGCTTCTGTTACACAACTGAACATGTGGAGTAGCGCCACTGACAAACAAATGAATCCATTAGTGCCCTTGATGAGGATTATATGAAGTACTGCCTGGAGTACCCGGAAAATTCTTTCCAGACGTAAGTTCAAGCAATCCACTTTGGGGAAATTCAGTGAAAATCCATGCAAAAATAGGATCCTTATGTCCAAAAATTGACTGCCAGGCACTTAACGAACAGTTCTGCAGGGCTGATAATTCTGTTGTTCTTTATGTTTGAAGCAGTGAGACTTTCTAGGTGATTTAAGGCAAGCAAAGTAGAAAGCCACAGCCTATATTTTAACATTTTCACTGTTGTACAGTGCGTACTGTTGGAGCTCATGGAAATAATAACTAACCATATGAGAAAATACCAGCTCACGTACACTGTATACCTTGTGTACAGTCACCACCGGACCGAGGGAGGTGTTGCAAATACACATATATATATATATACACACATATATATCATCAAATAAGGAACGGGATGCTGAATCATGCACAGCAAAAACTATTTTGATACTTATCTCATTAGAAACAGTGGTTAAGAAGAACTGACTTAAATAATAATTTAATCTTTTAATACTACTGAGGTCAGTCAACTTTGCAGCCGACAGCTCTCGTTGATATTGAGGTAATGAATCCTTACACACCACATTTTTCAGAGGATTTATGAAGGTGGAAAGGGATTCTTGGGTCAAATGTATGTTCTTAACCTTCTCAACCCATCTTAGAAGTGTTTTCCCCCCCACTCCTTTTACGTCCTTGGCAGCTCTCCCAGCTGTAGAGCATAGCACTGGGAACTTAACAGAGCTCTTTTGCACTGCATGGTAGACTTGGTGTGGCAATTTGCATTTGAAATCAAAATAAAGGTCTAGAGAGTATCAGCCTGTGGAACAAAAGGTAGAGGATGCCCTGAGTTTTGTGGAAGAGCTTTGGTAATTGACTTGGGGGTGGGAATCTGAATCCTATGGATGAACCTAGGGGCAATCTACATTACTCATCTGCAGTCTTCACAGAGTCAGCAACTGTTGCTCTTCTGGAGGAAGAGGGAACTTGCTCAGCCCAGCAATGTTTGCAGCATCTGCAGAGGTTTAAAGATCCCTCCGCAAAGTCAGGAGGAATGGGGTGGTAATGGTATTGCTCCTTACGAAAATACAGAATTGCTTTAGCAGGTTAGCATCTAACAAGAATTAAATTCCCGCAACTTAGGAGGATGAGGTCCTGAAGCAGGCTTCCTACTAATAAAGAACCGTGCTGATAAATACCAGCTCAGACCCGGTTCTAAGGAGAGAAAAGAGATTTCTCACAAATTTGTGAGAAACTGGAGTTGTTTGCTCAACAACTCTAGATGCCTTGCCCTCAACAAAGGTGCCAGCAGCCACGCTGCCACCCACCACCACAGCCATACCTCGTAATTAACAGCCACTCAGATTTGACCTATTCATTATCTTGACACGGTATGTTCTCCTCTTTTACCTTGCTCTTGATCTTACAGAGTATCTCTTTTCAATGAAGGAAATGCGTGCAAGCAACTCGCCTGAAAGTCACCGTTTGGGTGGGCGTCGGAGTGACGACTCAGAGGAAGCGCTTGCTGCCGCTCAGGGGGGAGCTCAACAGCCCACTCTCCCGGAGAGCTCGTGGAAAGTGAGACACCAAATGTCAGCTGAAAACGTCTGGCACCGCTCTGTTGCAGCCCCAGCCTAAATTCGTCCTGCAGCCCCTCCAAGTATGAACTTCTAGCCAGTCTTTCTACATAAACTGCACAAACCCCACCATCCCCATATTAGCTATTTTACCAAGAGCAAAAAAAGAAATGGAACTTTGTGAATTAAATTACATTCACTTCTTTTCTCAGGCACAAAATAGGCTTGCTCAACACAGTAATTTATTAATTTTAAATGCCCCTATGCAAATGAGTTCCCTGGAATAAGATAACATCCACTTTTCTTTTTAAAAATAATCTAGTGCTTTTTATGTTTGAAATGATGGCAAGATGTCCTAGTGCATTTTGAAAAAAAATTGTGCTCTGTCTTTTGCAGCAATGTATTGTAATTATTCAGCCTGCTGCCACAATTAATAATAGAAACCAATGAATTAAGACACTAATAATCCCCAGATGTTCAAATGGAGAACAAAATACTTTCAGCTTGTCAGCATATATATGTGGGCTCTGCTATATACGTTAAAGCTATCTCTGAACATTTGAAATTGGGAAGCACTTTTATTTTCAACATCTGTGAACACATCTTCCTTATTTGAGAAACTTGAGAATAATTTTCCTGCATGTAACAAGACCATTTGTCTACTCAAAACTAAACACAACCTTGTTTTTTTTTACTCTCATTTGTTTTTTCAGTGGCCACAGTCCACCTGTACTCACTGGCGAGGCACAGATGCCTTACCCTAGAGACTGACAGACTCCTAGCAGCCGTGGCTCCTCCGAAAATAGCACAGCAACACAAGTATGTGCCAGCAACCATGGCTAACACGTCTGAAGAGGAACACCCTGCCACATTAGTGAGGCTCAAAGAGAAAAGAAAGAAACACCATGTGGGCTGATGTGTTGCTTTGAACCAACGTTTTCTCAGTGTTCAGGTGCTCACACCAGGCACCGCTCCTACCTGGGGCGCCGGTTTCATTCAGGGAAGTCAAGCCCAGAGCAGGCTGTTGTCCCACCTTGTCTGACCTCCTCTGCTTCCCCACCACTGCATTTCATCCACCAACCCCTGCCGAGGCCGCTGGTGAAAGCAGCCGTCACTGCTGTGTGAAGCGGATGCTGTACACTTGATTTGAGGACATCAAGAGGTGATGCACTGACCTCTTCCTTCAGCAGCTTCGTGAAGCGGTTCACCACTGCCCGTGATTGGCACCTGCCAGCTTCCCAGCCTTTCCAGACTGGAAAGGTCTTCAGCTCCCCATATCGTCTCTGTGTTAGCTGTCACAAGGTCACCTCTCAATACTTTTGTGGATAAACTACACAGAGGGGGAGCTCTTTAAGCCCCAGGGGCAGGTCTGGAGGCCAGTGGTCATTTAATGACGTGGGGCTGTATTGTGGATTTATCAAAGCCCTGGGTGAAGGGGCCCTTAGAGTTTGTGCTTCCTTTTTTTTTATTTCAGGATTGAATAAATCTGCGTTAACCCCATTCCTAGAATAGATTAAATCCCTCTTTGTGCTAACTCAGCTAGTCTTTGGTTTTGGCAGGCTGTTGACGTTCCCGTCACTCAGATCCCCCCGTCTAAAGAGAGATGCTGCTCTCCCCATGGGAGCAGCTTCCTCCCCCTTTGGAAACCAGCCATGTAAAGGAATAAAGGCGTAGTTTTTCTCCTGACGTATGATCTTAGGCAGCTCATGACAGAGTCCTTAGAGAACGAGTTAACCTTATTATTATTTTAATTCTGTGTTGGAAAAAAGTTGGTGTCAGTTTAGAGATTTGTGAGGTTCCCTCCGTGCTTGAAGGCAGAGGGGCGGATGTGGTATCCATCACACACAGCAGGGCACGAGCAGAGCGGGTGTCACCCCCCTGTGAGAAATTCTTCCCAATGGCTCGGCTGCTGGCTCACTTTCCTTCCCATCCGCCCCTCCTCAAGCTCCTCATTAGTGCCAGTGCTGGAGGTGGTCAAAAAATGATGGTGGGAACCAGACCAAGGCTCCTCTCTCCTCTGAAAAAGCATGCCTGAGGGTTGCAAATGACTCTTTAATACCAGATTAAACAGAGATAGAAATACCATTCCAGCATGTGGATGTTAGCGGCAGCAGATGCTTCTTTATATGACCAAATCGTGTTTCCTTCAGAGCAGGCATGCATAGATCTACAGAACGAGGCAGAGGGTGGCTGAAGGGATGCTGATGTAGGAAGCATCTCTACGTCCAGCGCTATCTTCTAGGGCACAGAAGCCAGATCATCGTCCCTACTGCACAGCCCCATGCAGCCCGTACACACAGGCTTCTCCCCAGCAGCCAAACCAAACAGCAGCTATTCATAACTGTTCCGGGTCTAACGCGAAGCGACACGGCAATATTGGTTAACTTAGTTAAGTGGTGATTAAGGAACAAAACTCCCTGAGCTTGACCGAGTGGTGTCCTGCTGTTTCTGCTTTGTGTGTTACTATGCAATTTCTGTATCAAAGCAGCCTTGCTAGTGCAGCACTTGGAGAGTGGCTTATTTATATGTAGATGCAGCTATATGACATTTTCAAATGCCATACATTTGCATATGAAGGTTCCACTTTTTTTCCCTCACTTTGAGTAAACAGTCTGCAGTGACTCCAAATCAGAGCTTTCACTCAATTGGAGCTTTCTCCATCCTCCTTAAGAAGCTTAAAAAACCCTCAAACATCTCATTTTCATAACTTGGCAACCTTGGCTATCAATAGCATCTGTGGGCAGGTCTTTTGATTTATAGCTGTACCTTTGATACCAAACAAAGCAGAGAGAGCAAGACTGCGAGACCTTAAGATTTCACGTGAAACGGCTACAGCTAATCTGAATACAAATCAATATTTGCGAAGAGACCTCGGACATGTGATGGAAACTTGTGGTCATCCTAAAAAAAGGCTGCGGGTCACATTCATTATAGCTATGAAGATGGTATTGATTTTTGTCACTGCTCTTTCACTTGAAAGCAAGAGCTTCTTGCAAGAGCTGCCGGGGAGCTCCGAAACGGCAAACCTAACATGAAACCACAACCTTACATAATGCCGGGAAAGCCAAGTGGACATTATATATTCAGCTTTCTTGTCGCAGAAAGATAAGGCTGAAGCAGATGGTATGTGGGCAAAGTTTCAACCTGAATACATTGCCTTCTAAAAACCAACAGTGCCAGGAAATCGTCCCGATTTTGTGGCACGAGGCGGATAAACGCGTTACCTGCCCAGCACAGAGCCGCCCGACACGGGGCCTCGAGGTACCTGTTATCGAGGAGCTGGAAGAGCTTCCCGTTGGCAACGGGTGTATGGAAAAACAACGATTCTCAATACCTCTCATGTACCACCTAGTGCGAGTAGTGTGAATTATGTATAATACCCAGATTGAGCCCCGTTCTTGTACACATTTGCGCTGGGATGTAAGCTGGAGGAAGCAGTCTTTTGGCATCCCCAGGCAGTGTGGGAGTGCTGATGGCACGCGGGGAGGACGGTGCAGCCACCAGGAAATCAGCTGTCCCCCTCTCTCATAGCTCAGCTCTGCTCCATGGCTGTGAGCAGACCTCCTCCACATCCCTGCCTACCCCGTGGGTGGGCAAACACCAAGGTGAGGATGAGCCGCTCCCTCAAGCCCCTTCTCCGCGTGCTGTTAGAGGACTGCAACAGGCACTTCCCGACTGTGACAACAGGCACAACAACCCCTCACCTTTAACCATCACCGCGGTCTTAGCTTATGGAGTTTCACCCATCTGCCACTGCATTTCTAAAGGACTTCATCCCCCTCCCCCTGCTGACTGGTAGATAGCATCAAATATGACAAATGGGGTGAGGTGCCAGAAAGCTGATAAATACTTTTGATACAGCCCTAAAAATAGTGAAGGGATATTTGTACCTTTCTGACACGTCTCCAAGAGTAGATGGATATGCATGACCTAAGTTTTAAGACGAGTGTCAAGAATATTGATGTGTGGAGGGAGTCAGATCGTTTCCCTGGTACTGCCCCAGGGGACAGTTGCAGGACTAACGACTCCCAGCCTGGGGAGGGCTGCACCTTCGCTACCCGTCCAGAAAAGAAAAGAATCCTGGTTGCCATTTCAGCTCTGCCCACCCAGAACATATCTCTTCCTCTGTGGCAATGATTAAGTGGGAGAAACAGGGTGTAAATGCTCTCCATGTCTGGTAGAACTTTTCATGGCTGGATGGCACGTGGCTCACAACAGGGCAAGCTGTGACCGCTGTACAGCTCTGAAGGACTACATAGGAATTAAACTGTCTGAGGTCTTATTTCATAAACACAGTGGGGTAAAACACGCAGCATGGTTCTGATGGAAGAAAATGATAGATTGGGTAAGAGCTATAAACAATAATTTCAGTCCAGATTTGTTCTGGGGGACTAGTAAAACAGAGCTTTGTAGTGCCCCAAGTTATAGCCTAGCAATTGCTGCCAGGCTAACTTGTCCTCCACATGTGATCAAGCCTGGTGTGTTTCTGGGGGCACACCTAAAAATTTAACTTAGGATTTCTGAACCATCTCTGGAAATGTGGAACTCAAACTCAGTTTTTAACTCTGTCCTCCAATCCCTGCAATCATGTAGACTCCAAATGTCTCAAATTCACACGTGCAATCCCAGTGTCCTGAAGTTATTCCCTCTTTGGCACCTGTGCAGGTAGTTGGCAAGAATTTAAGCACGGATGCAACTGGTGGCTCTTCCAGTTTTTAAAGACTACATTGATAAAAATTGCTTTTTAGCAATTTTACTGTGGATTAAGAAAGCACATTCTCATGTTTGTATGGAGATGCACTTATCATCTGTATCTGCCTGAGTATATTAAGAGGAACATGCACATCTTATGTAACATGAAGCTGCATTTGCCATCAATCCTTGCCCTGTCTCTTCAGCTATGTGAGTGGCTTTTACTGGCAGAAAGACTGGGCAGGCAATCGATGAAACAAAACAGGAGCTTCATTTTGAGAAACTGCTGCAAATAAAAGCACACCCTAATCCAATTACCAGGCTGTCCCCTCATTTCCAATAGGAACTCCAGGTCTGAATGGATTGTTTTCTGCGGAGATCAATGGATGGCAAGAAGCAGTAGTGGAAAAGGTCTCTGACTTATTTTTAGGACTTCCAGCATGACGCTACGAGAATTTACTTTTTGGTTGCATGCTTCAAACAAACACAAAAAACTACAACTGAAAGCAAGTATGAATGGCACAACTGTCAGGGAGGTTTGATGGAAGACATGGAGATGGAAAGGTTACTCAGGTACGTGACAGCACGGACAAGTAGGTGAGGGACATCATTTTGGCCACAAGGTGTTTCCTTCAGTGTTTTTGATGACCTGAAGGTTTTACAGCCACAGTTTTGCTCTAATTTTGGATTACTAAAAGCAATCTTTTTTTCTTTTTTTTTTTTTTTTCTGGGGGGTGGGGGGGTGGGGGGAGTGGGGAGGGCACAAGTCAGTAAGGTGCTGCCAAGCTGGAGCATGACACCCATTTGGCTCCCATCCCTCCTTTCTTTTTTTCCAAGGTAGCATCTGTGCTTTTAAAAATATGCTACCCAAGAGAATTAATCCAGGAAACTGAAAAAAGAGCTGAAGAATTTGGGGGAAGCGTGTGTAAGAAAACAGGAGACTGAATTAAAAATACGTAAATCCCATACACAGTAATTTTGAATGCTTCCTGAATCCTGTGCCTGGCAAATCCCTTGTGCATATATTGGTTATTTTAGTTGCTGGAAGATGACTCTGAATGGCATGTGACTACTCTCTACTCAAAACAGATATGTCTGGTTCTTGGCTAAAAGCATGGTTTCAGCCATGCTTTTTAGTGCTTTTGTTTGGGCTATTCAGAAAAGTAAATACATTTTCCTGGCATGTTGCAAAACTGCGATCACCTCTCCGTACAAAGCAAAGCATTACACTTGCTGAGGGATGAATCGTGCTCATTTTGCCTCTGTGTTTACTCACCTCTCTCCCCCGAGTCCTGCATTGTGAGACTGTGATGGTAATGGGTCCACACAGTCTGCAACTTTGCTTTACGTATCTGCCTACTTCTACTGTTAAAATCTTTTGTGCCTGATCAGAGGATCAGTTTTTAGCAGACTATACATTAGAAATTCCTACTTGGTAATCAGGACTTCCCATGCCTGAAGCTGGAAAGATATCCCTTGCTATTCCCAATTTTAAGTGTAGGAGGAAAAGGTTAAACTATATAAAAAGCCACTGCAGCAAAACCTGCTATATTCTGTTACCTAATTTACCAAAGATACATTTTGTTTCCCCCATCTGTTATGAAACTGTCATGTGCAATAGCAGGACAAAGTCCGAACTTCTGCATGTTCTTGGTTTTGCAACAAAAGGGTCCAATCCTGCCATACAAATTTAAGTTTTTTTGTCTGTTACTCAAAGGTGTACATCCCAAAGGTCTATCAGCAATAGCTGGTCTCTGAGATGCGGAGAGGACACTACCCAATCCTGCAGAACACACTTTGTGCTTCTCAGTAGCTCCTGGAGCTGAAAGAGTCTCCTCCAGGGCATGGAACTGAAGACACTGTTAGGGAGTCATCACCTCTCCTTGTCTGATGATTGCAAACTCTTTCAGAAGCACAATGTCCTTGAAGTGACTTCTCCATGGACCCAGTTCAGACTCTGCCTTCCGAAATAATCCAACTGCAGATGGGGTCTGGTTGCCTTGTGGCACCCATCTCCCATCAAAGTCTTCTCCTCAGACCCCATAGCTCCCCCCGCCTCTACATGCCGACAGGACACATGCGTGACAGGACACAATGTTAGTGAGGAGCTTGTCCTGCTATTTCTTTCCTAAAAGAGCAGAATAGCTTCTTGACACAACACAGGTCTAAGATTCATCACTGGACAGACAGCCCATTTTGAATCACAGCCAGAAAAGTATATTAAGAACATCTTTTTTATAAATGAATACCTGCATTTACTGTTTTTATATGCCTGCACCCATTATTATTGTCTTACAGAAGTGCCACAGAAGTGAGCTGTAGAGATGGCATTTGTGTAAATAAAGGGTTGGTATTTTATCTCAGCGCTCACTCCTAGAGCTAATATTCAAAGTGGGAGAAGCTGAATGGAAAAGAAAGGGCAATTTCGGTAAATGGAATATTTACTAAGAATAAAAATGGATGAGAAAGCCGTACAGAGAAATCACGAAGCCATTAAACTCAATGGCCATTCTCCCACTAGCTTCAGCAACGCTAGAATTTTACCTACTGTCTCTTTAAATCTTATTCGCTCTTATAACAGTATTTCAAACCAAACAGCTGACATCCTTCTGCCCAGCCAAGGCCCTTTAAATCACTGAAATGCAGGATGGAAAAAAATCTGCAGTGCCAGATGTGTCTAAAAACAGTCACAGTCCTTGTTGAGGCAATCTGCAGAGGAAAATGTTTAGCATATATTATGCCCGACAAAATACTAATAGTTTATCAGTTTTGATATTATAGACTAATAACAAGCTCTTCCATAGCTACTTCATTTGCAGAGTACAGAGACAGGCTAGACTTATGACACTTGATTTAAGAACAGTGTTTTTTATTTAATCCTTTCTCATCCTAGCTAGATGGAAGTACACTTCCATTATCAAATGAAATTGTAAATGAAACACCCTGGGGAGGGGGTGCCTTTGATGTATACCTGACACAGCTTTAAACCATAGACAAAATAAAAGAGGGAGATTAAATCCATAGGGAGGGTTTTAATTTTTTTTTTTTCTCCAGAAAAATATTTTGCTGTTACGTAATGCTGTTTAAAATGGCTCAGGCTGGTGATGGCAGCAGTAGGCAAAGAAGTGCATTTTGATTTAGTGCTGATACCATTCTGAAATGCGCTGCCACTGGTTCTGAAATAGCACATTTCATTTACAGCTGTTATATTTATGGGAAGAGAGTTTCACACTCACCTAATGCTCATGGATACATGGTAACGTGACGGTCCAAACGTGCAAGAAGTCACCTTGCTAAGTGGGTAAATGCTGTGCTTCAAATCTGAGTTTTTAAGAGGGTTTCCACTTGCTCAGTAGTACAGATGCATCCTCAAACTGCCAAGCTTGGGTTTCTCCCAAATGCAGAGAAATGCTTCTATGGAAAGCAGCAGTGGAGATGGTATAGCTGATGTTCAAAATGCTGCATCTCCCACAGCATTTCCTACTGCCTGTAAATCATTTCCATTTTTTTTAAGTAACAATTTTCTGTCACTAGTGGTTTCAGTGTCTCATCCTCTAAACATTAAGAAATACAAAAGGAACGGGTACATTGCATTGCTTGAACAATCAGTGCAAGATACAGTATTAGCAGGCGTATTCAAGGAAAAGAAGTGGAACCACCCGAGAAGTGAAAATGATGCAGCAGCTTGCTTTTGCTTTCTGTACTCAGATCTATTAAACTAGGCAAAAAATTGCTACTTGTCTCCATGTAGTCTAATTCTGAAGGTCTTTAAAAATAAATACACCAGCTCCTTCTTTTCTTCCCCAACCCTGTTTCTTTTCACTCTACCAGATGCATTTATACTTCCTGAGTATAGGTGAAAGCCTTTGTTATCTTAAGGCTCAGGTTACCATTTCACGTGTCTAAATGATCAAATTATCTTGTGTTTGTACAGTAATTTGACATGATGATACTCCTTCTAGAAAAGATGATGTTTCAGTCAGTTCTAAGTAACAACTTTCCTTACCATACAACTTATTTATTACAACTGTCATAAGCTTTCATCTCATATTTTGATATCTAATATTTCATAAAGAATGCCAAAATATGCCACGAAACAAAATTCCGAAGAAATTCAGTTCTATGAATATTTTAAAATATTTTTTTTTACTTTTCAGATTAGATCAAACACAAATATTTAAATGTTGATGTTTCCTGAAAGCAGATATTCTAGCATCTCATTATAACTTTAACTCTCAAATCCTTGGGAAGGCTCTGTAATTCAGAGATTTGCAGAAATGAGGCCCTAAAATAGAGCTGCTAGGCATAAAATTACACCATGGTACTCCTTAATATCCATTAATCAGTTTAAACTGGTGTTGTTGATGGCAAACAACTGTGCACCATCTCAAACAGCATCCTTCAAGGACGACACTTGAGTGTCTTCTTTGGGAAGATCGACAGTCTTGTCTCAAAGTCTTTACTTTCTTTTCTTGTAGGGGAAGCAGGGAAGTTGAGAAGGGAAAGAAGATGCTACCAAGAAGAAAATGCCTTCATCGAGATGTCAAAAGGCCAAAGACAGTTGGGATCTGCCATCTTCCTGGCATGTGGATAAAGTGCAGGGAGTTACAGACCGGTACCTAAACCAGCACCACAGCTGACAGGGTGAAACCCAGTCACCGTGGCAGAGTATCAGAAGAGTCACATGTGCCACCACCCAGCATCACAGTAAGTCTCAGACTGTACCTACACACTTTCACTGGTCCTAAGGGAGAATCAGGCTAAACAGTTTTTCTAAACCCCAAAGAGAAGAATCTAAGTGCGTCTGTGACTTCTGACAAGTGGGTTTGGGACTGTCTGCAGTAAAACTAAGTACAAATCTTTGTGGCTGGACTCTTTCTGCATTGTTAGATGGAGTTAATATAGAGCCGTGTTATTTAATCCTTGCATATCTCACAAGAGGGGCCTCCAAGTAGTGAGCATCTCATCTAAGAAGTGGCAAAGTTACAATATAAACTAGGTGCCACAATGTAATTCAATCAGATATAGAATTACCTGGTTTTTATGTGTAAGCAGGAAAATGTCTTTCTTTTTCCTGCAAGCTCTACCTCCCTTTGAGCTTATTCATCTTTCTGATCAAAACGCAGATACTGAGCAGAGGACAAAAAGTTCAACGGGTAGTGAAAGGCTCAGATTTGTTCAGGAAGATGGGTTTCTATGCTCCAAATATGACAAAACATATGTAAACAATACATGATCTGTTTATGGACTGGGACACAAAAAGAAGAATCGGTTGGAACACCTGCGTGAGCTCTGGTCTGCTCATCTCTACTGTGCACACAATTTCTGGCTTTATCCACACCTATAACAGAACAAAATGTTACAGAAGCCTGCTTACGTGATAGTACAAGGGAAAAAAAGCAACCAGTAAGGTACACAGTCTTGGGGAAGCAGAAGTGGGAGCCAGCGTTTGGAGCAAGCTTTATGAATTTTGCACAGTTCTGATGGAAGCCCCAGATGGAAAAATATACCTACGTTACAAACTCCACCTTCACCCCAAATCTTGATGAAGCTTTACACCTGAATTCATTTCCAGGACTTAAATACTTCACTGACAACAGTAAAATAGCCTGGTCTGATTCTCTATTTTTCAGGCTGCCCATGCCAATATTGGTGGTACTTGCTTTTCCTGTTGTTTCCTACAGATCAAATTCTTAGCCTGGACATAGTGAATTTTCAGGCTACCAAGCTTGTACGCAAATCAAATAGCTTGCTTTATAGTGTTCACTCACAGCATTACTGAATTTGTTTATTATGGGACAAAAGCACAAATGAATTCTGCAACTTTTGATTCACATTCATTAGTGACTAAATTAAGGGCTAAGCTTTAAGGGCACAAATGGAAATGTAGCTCTTTTTCCTTGAGCTACATCAGTCTAGGTAAAGAGATGTCTAGCAGTTCACCTGAGACCTAATTTAAGTTTTAATGCTAACAATTACAGGTTCCATGAGCATGACACTGGGAAATCGTAAGTAATGAAAAGGCACAATTTCTCTCATTATAAAGCCACAAAAAAACAGAGATCCAAAAAAACAAGTCCCATTTTACCAAGCTTAGTGTATGCAATTCAAAGTTAAAGGAGAACTCTCATAAAAAGTGAGGTATTCTCTTGAGGCTAACAGATTAAATGAGCAATATTTCTCCCTCCCTATTGCTGGTTTTTAAAACCTCCATAAGCCTGTTTTCATTTTGCATGCTCCTCAGGAAAAGACGGTTAGGAGTAAGTGCTGTTAAATCACACGGTGCGGCGCAGCACTCCAGAGCGCTGCAGCTTCCCTCCTGGCATGGGACTTGTTTGGGAGGCTCCTACGTGACCTCCACCTCGGTGTGTCTGTCTCATCTCCCCCAAACGATTACGTAGGTTTTAGTAAGATGGAGCCTAGAAAGACCTAAAGATACGTTTGAGAATGTTCTATAGAAGGAAAACATTTAGGGGAGCTTACACAGCAGCACCCACCACTAGACAATTGCATTAATACTGTGGTTTTTCACATTTTAGAAATAAAGCATCCAGTCCTCCTGATGACACAGAAAAATGCTGGGGTGGGACTTCCTACACTCCACCTTTTGAATCCCAGGAGTTAAATTACAAAAAGAAGCAGCTGCAATTTTTCATTTAAAAAATCACCCAGGACAAGTGAAGGTTCGGGGGCCAAGTGCGTGGCTGGGGCTGACAGCGCTGGCTACTCAGAGTCTAGCTCAGAAGTAGCTGACAGCACGATTTATTAACCTACCAGCTGGCCTCTATCTCTACTTTTTAAATTTTCTTCTGGATATCAAAAACAGCGGGGGAGCTGCAAGGCAGTGGAAGGGCTGGAGACCACTGTGCTATCAGAGTACAGTGATCTCTCTCTCACCTTTAAAAATCCCTCAGAAGAACCCCAGAATAGGAATATTTTCTTATCTGTGCTCTATAGCACTCCATAAATTAAACTAAGCTACGTGCAGTTACTATTTCTGAGCAAATGCTGTATTACTTTCCACAATGATAAACTTGAGCTTGATTTTGGAAACCTCCAGGTTCCATGCAAAAAGCTGAAACATTTCCTCTGTTCTACTTTTCAAAAACTTTTCTATCAGAACTGCTTGGATTAGGTAGCCAAAACAAGACCAAAATGCCTTCTCCACCTGTATCTATTAGTAAATTATTTCATAAGTGGTGACTGGCTCTGTTCTTACATCATCTTGAGTTTATGTGCCCCAGAACTTCGGCTAGGTGTAGACATCTATGTTTCTGAATGATCAGACATCTTAAAGGACATTCAGGTATTTGAGGCATAATATGGTCGCCTCTCCTGGAGAGAGATGCCCTCATTGCTTTCCTCATGTCACAGGCCAAAAAACCCCAACATACTACAGCCTGAAATACAATCTATAATGTTTCTTCTTCTCTGTTTTGTAGAATTCATCTGTAGTCTATCTTCTGTGGATTTTCACTGTGCATAAAACTTAGGTGCATTTTCATAAAACCCTGCAGGTGTAAATGCAACTAACATTTGCAGCAACATATAAAAGCTTTATGTTTTTTAAGAAATGTATCAATTGTATTATTCTTGTACTCCCAAACGCCAGGAGCATACATGCCTATGTGTGTGAGTGCAGGTGGAGGCCACAGCAAGACAGTATTCAGACTGCCACACAGCTGTCAAAATATTAAAATATGGGTTTTTTTCAATTTTTAAGTGATTTGATTGAAAAGCAGGAACACTTCCTAAATAATCTATTTGTTTAGAGTGACACCCTCCGACTTGGAGTCTGCAGAATTGAAAGCCAAGCAAATCTGCATATGCAAGGATGCAATTTCCCCAGCATTTTTACAAAGCTGCAGATGAGAAATGGTTTCTCTCTAGCTGTGATGGATGCGTGGTGCTCAGCTCTGTCTCCCTTGCTAATTCCATTAAGAAGAAAGGAAAGCCTGGTTCACAAAGGCAGAGCAAAACTGCATGACAGTTTATATCCCATAGCTAATCTCTGGGGCTTCATTATTCTTCACCAGTTTAGGAAATGGCTGACATAGTAGGAGACACAAAATTTAATTTTAAGGGACAATGTCAAGTGGCTTACACTCAAAAGTTAACCTACTTTGAAAATGTCATAATCTGGAGAAGGAATCTAGTCTGAAATACCCCATGTTTTATTCCTGGCGGGGGGTAAAGTCACTCTATAGAAATCCAGAGCTGTTGTTCTAACTCCTGGCCACTCTCCAGGCTACGACAGACAATGAAGACGACTGTGACCGAATTTGGTGGGTTCCAGATTGAGCCTGTGAAGAAAGGGATGCATCGCACCCCAGGGCTGGGCCAGTGTACTGCTGCCAGTTCTCCACATTGTCTTTGATAGGCACGGCTTGTTCTCCCATTCCAAGGAATTAGAAGTTAACAATGCAGAGTGGCAGGCTTTGATAAAGTTTTAGGATAGTTTTCTTTCCTCAGATGTAAATATTCTGTTGTATTTATTTTGGAGTCCAATACTCTCGGGCTTTTGAAGAGAATTTTTGAAGAGTCCAAGACTCTTATTTATCCTTGGAGTGGGGAATGTGTGGTGGCTCCCATGGCTTTCATCCCACAGCCCTGTCCCAGCCAAGGGAAGATGATGTGTTGACACAGATGAATTTTGCCCTTTTTGGTGGAGTGTTCAGTTTGCTTGGGCAACACAGCCATCTGCCGGATTACTCACCCGAGCACCTCCGGCAGTGCCAGGAAGGCTCCAGTGCCAGAAAGCGGTCTGAAAAAGATCCAAGACTGTCATGTAGATTTGAAATCCCATGAGAAACTAGGGGGGAGAGCAGGGAACAGAGCAGCCATGAGCAGATGAGCAGCATTTTGTGCTTCTTAGCGTTTCCCAGGCTCACTAATAGCATCAGCAAGAGGGGCCACAGCACTGCCTGCAAGAGTCCCCACACTAGCAAGACCACCTGAAGGCACCACCAAGGGAGAGTTTACTGCTGTTGAGGAACTCAAAAATATGGCTCAAACTGACCATTTGTGGGTTGGCATTTTTCACCAAAGGAGATTATTTGGGCTGAAAATGCCTTCTTCCTCTTTCCATCAGCTTTGCTGTGCTGCTGACATTCGGCTGCTGAGATTGATCTAAGGGAGGTTTGTCTGGCCTGCAAGATGATATTATTGAATAGGTCTATCAAATTTGTCAGTGTCTTCTCTGACAATTTTCATGAATATATAACTTTGAAATATGGCTCATCCATACTGACTTATTCTTTATAGTGCCTAAAATGGCTTGAAAAAAATCTCCATAATTTGATAATGAGAAAGGATAAAATCAGTTAGGGGAATAATTGCTAATATCCAGACCTTAAGAAGGGAATATAAATATTGAAGAATAAAAATAAATAGGCAAATGAACAAGCAAGATGAAAACTCCTTGATCGCCTAGCCTCTGAATGCAAAAATGCCACCAAAACAGCCCAACTTTTTTATGCATATAATGGGGAAATTCAAGAAACATCAATCACAGGACTTTCAGCTCAGACACTACATTCCAAAACATACATAACACTTAAAATGCTTAGAAATGCTCTTTCATGGAAATTGCAAGATAAAGTGTATTTTTATTGGATTTGAGGGTAAAATCCCACCCATTCATTTATAGACTAAAAACCAAATCTTATTTCACAAACTTGACCAACGTCAAAAACCTGCCATTTGTTGAAATGAGTGAAAATCCCCCCAAGACTGATTAATACTTCGGGGTTTCAGAAAAACGAGAGACCAGAATTGCACAAAGAGAGACAGAAACGCACACCCGTACAGACACCGTGCTGACACGTATTCATGCACAGCCGTGGCAAGAGTGGCCTTCTGAACCTGGAGAGGTGGACACCATCAGAGAAGGGCCACCCAAGGCTCGCTCTCCCCATGTTTGCTTTGCTGAAAAAGGGGACACTGCTTTTTGGGTGTCTCTGACATTAGTCAGGCATTTATAATACTAGAGTAAATCTTGCCTGTGTAAACTAAGAGCCCTTAAAGAACACAAGACAACACAAACTTAATGCAAAGATTTACGCTCCAAAGGAACACCTACTCTCCGTTTTGCAAACTGAAAGATTTGTGCGTTATTTGCAAGGAACAACGGGCTTGAAAGAACAGGAGGGAGCAAAGACACCGGTTGAACAGATGGTTTGAATAGTTCAATATGAAAAAAAATAATCAGCTAGATATTAGGACTTGTGTTTGTTCGCAAAGCTACTGCCTTCCTGGGACCCCACGTCGAGTGTGCAGGGGTGGTTATGGAAAAACCCGCACTGCTCAGCTACCACAATCTCTGCAAAGAGCATTTGGCACTGCTGCATTAGCATAATTGACAACATCAATTATGCCCACTGCTATTTTCTCCCCTGGGAAAGTCAGTCCATACGAGTCAGTGTTTTTAAAAGCATGTAGTGCTCACAGTCTTGGCGATTTTTAGTGCCATTAAATGGTAGAGAACAAAGGTATTCTCTGGAAAGGCGCAGGCTTGGGGTTATTGCTTCAGAGGCACAATGGCTGAGGAACTGGTGCTTTTTCACACAAAGCTCCCCGTAGTCACGGCAGCATTTCCCTTCTGAGGAGATGCGAAGGTGGGAAAAAAGTAGCACATACCATATTCCTATAATAGCCAGAATCAAACATTTCTACACTTGAAAGAACACGAGGATGACATGGAGCTTTCTGCCTGGCACACGTTGAAGTCTGAATGTCCACTGAGTCTCACTTTTATGCTGCTGTCTTCCCCTTCACCAGCTATTTCAGAAAGACTAGAGTTCTTACAGCTTTTTGATACAGTGGTCCCTTTCCCCTAGGGCCTCCCAGCAGAGTTATGCCACAAACATTTGGAGAACACTGGAGGCATATGGATTGCTCTGTGTGAACAATCTACATGCTGTCACCATAAATAAAAATGGAAAAATTAAGAAAGAACAGTAGTTAGGTGCACTAAAAGAAGATGCATTTGGCACTTGTGGTTCAGGTCAAATCAGTGGATGGTACCCACTGACACCCATCCAGCCTACACAGTCACTGCCCTCGAGGAGCCCACTGGGGCCTGATCCATACTAAAAGCCTAGAGGAGCTGCTTGCTAAGGTACAATGATGATGCCTTTCAGTGCCAAAAGGTACTTACTGGACACTACTGCTTATTCAGGATGTCTCCATCCCTTCTGGCTCCAGGGGAGTGAGGTACCCCTCCACAGGCCCCCGTCACCTCTCACTGGGCCATCTGTTCCCACACTCCTGATCTCTCAGCTCTCAGAAACCATCTCCACCAGCGACCCACTCCTACATGCTGTAGCTCTGCCCTCCTCCCTGCCCAGGAACCCAGTTTCCTCCTCTGTTCCTTGCTCGACTCTCAACCCCTGACAATGCCTTGCTGCAATCAATTTTCTCCTACCCCCCATCTCTCCTCTCAAGCGTGGGCTGAAATATCATCTCTCTCCTAAGCGAGAGCTGTTCTCTTCCTCCTGCCCACTTGAGCTGAAGGTGCCTTCTGTGTGTCTCTTTCTCCGTGACCCATGACTTGGCTTTCTCTTGTCATTGCTATGATCTCCTCCTCCTCCCTAATCTTCAAGCTGCCTTTCCTCCCTTTTTGTTGCAACTCAATTGCCTCAAGCATAAATGTGTTGTCTCCTCTCCTGGTGATGTGGGTCACTGCCATCCTAAAGCTAAACCACCAGACAGTAGCAGAGTAGGACAGGTTGCACAACAGTTAAAAAGGGGCTGGAGGTCTTTGTGGGGATGCCTGCGCTCTCCTCAGCTCTCCAGCATGAAAGAAAAAGCTTTAATCAAAACTCTATTACTTGTCCTTATTTCTAACTCTAACTTAAAATAAATCATTTTGGCCTACTTGGCCGTATCTTCTGCACATCGTAGGATACAACTTCAGCCCTTCCAGCCTTTTAAGAAAACTCACTGCTGCCTCCCAGAAAAAAACTGAGAGCAATCAAGGGTTTGAGGGCATGAAAACTTTCTTCTCTTTGCATGACTCTTCAGTCATGGAAGGGCTCCTTGGCAGCAGGAAATATTTGGACCATGGCTCATCTTTGATCTTTTGGGAATAAATCCCGGCATTCACTTTCCACAGATATTTCTACCCTCACTGCTTCGTGCTGCAGCCACCCCCGACACCTAGCACTCCTCTGCCTCACCGAGCTATCATTTATTCATAGCTCCATGTTTTAATCATCACGCACCATTTTTTAAGTAGGAACAGAACAATCCTTTCCAACAGCTGGGCACCCTATTAACACAGGGATGTTGTGCATAAGGCACTCTCACAAGAGATGACCAGAGGAATCACCTAATGCTGGGGGACTCTCCTGGTAAGAAATGTGAAGACCTTCACATTTCACCTTCTGGTAAGAAATGTGAAACCATCAGCTGGATTTCACTGAAGCCATGCAGCAAGCTGCTCAGGTAAACCCAGCGATCTGCACCTACTCTCTCTAAATACCTACTGTCAAACCACAAAAATATCACAAACCTAAGCAACGAATGCATCACCTGACCCATTTTCACAATACCTCCCCGAAGGCTTGAATTCTCAGCGTGAGCTGTGAATATCTGCATGCACGTGTGCGCGCACACACACATTCCATTTCTAAATCAATCCTCCCAGGCAAAGGGTGTAAAAAATGTCTCCCAAACCTCGGTATTTACATGTTTTTAATTTCAAATGCCATATAAGGCTATTTAGGCATTATATTTTACTGTAGCTTCTAAATAAATTAAAACCATTTATCACTTAAAAAAAAATATCTTAAGAACCTTATTAACTTCATAGTCCAACACAGACAAGGTAATATTATCTATTAAGGCAACATTTTGTGGTATATCAGCTCTGCTATGCTCTGTATTTTTTCTTTCTTAAACCTGTATATTGTGATGAAAATATGCATAAGCTAGTGCACTGATTCAGTAATTTTCAATAATGTCTGCTAATCCTGGAAAATAGTTTACAACATTTGTTTCCATTGTCAGAATAGATGTTTTATGGCCAGAATATCTGTACATTGACAAACATGGAAAAAGTCCATTTGTTAAGAAGGAAGTTATTTTCTAGCAAAAGAAAGAGTAATGCAAAGACAGTATTTTCTTAAAGTAAATAAGCAAAACCATACTAGAAGATGAGGACACCTCACTTCAGCAAACAGAGGAGAAAAGAGACTTACACAGTTCCTGGGAATTGTGATTCTCACAGAAAAGGAACCGTACCTGCATAATCTGTTCTTGCGTAATGCCCATCTTCTGATTTTGTAGTTGTTGTAGTATTATCTGTGTGAAAAGAAATACGTTGAGTTGGCTGGGGAGCCTGTACTTGGTATAGACTATGCCCCAGCCACCACTGCCCGGGCAAAGGTAGCTTTGCTTGCACGCACAGCATTGCTGCTGCCTGCGAGGCTCCCCTGGGCCTGCCAGGTGAAAACAGCATGATCCAGCTTTTTGGAATGAAAAATGAACCATCTTGCATTAATAAAACACCTTTTTTTTTTTTTTTTTTTTTTTTCTAACAGTATGTGATAACAGACTGCAGCTGGGATAAATGTATCAGCATGAAGCAGGAGTTGTCATTTCTGCTGTATCTGAAGTAATTGGGGAGTTTTAATAAGAACCCTGAAATGAATTGCCATGTAGGATGGTTACCTTTAAAGAGATAGGAATAAACTAGAGTGTGTTTAATACACCTGTATAGTACGGCCTTGTAGGTAGATGTACTGAGGATTTATAGGTCAGAAGCTAAGGGGAAAAATGCTAGTAAGAGTCTGGGCCTCAGCAGACATCTTACTCACGGGAGCTATTTAAAGGCAAATTTTCTTCATTTTTATTTTAGAACAAAATAGAGTCTTTAAAGTCAACAAAAGTGCTACAGGTGATGTAGTAGCCCATGAGCTGGCTACAGAGAAGCATGGCATCCACAGAGAAACACTGCGAGTCTTGAGCTGCTATTGGCAAAATTTCCTTCCAGGCACATTTGCCATCTTATAGACCCACTGCTGATCACGAGAGAAACGAGCACCAACGCCACCTCTGGGAGCACATCTGTGGCCTCCTGAGATTGCTTTGTGCTTCCTCAGTTAAGGGAGAAACAGAAGTTCTATCCTGGGTGACAAAACGTATGTGAGGGGCTCTCCTGCTGTCCTGCTCCAACTCCTACCCTAGTAAGAGAGCTGCTGTAGGCAAAATCCAGGTGCTTGATTTTGAAACCAGTGCAGGGCTGGACAGTCCCTGGCCACTGTGGGCAGGGTGTGGGAAGGGTCACACACACTACACTTGGCATCTGTCCCCTCCCTCAGCCTTCGCTCCACAATATAAATTGCAAGAGTCTAATGGAAATGTAAGAAGTGCCAAATAAGAAGCCAGTCCTGGTTCTTTTTTTTTTTCCCTGAACAAAAATTGAAAACATTCTTTGAAATGAGTTTTGTTATGAGAGTTACCTTGACATCGACCCAAAGACATGACTTCAATTTTCTCCTGTTTCTGGCATGATGCCTCTTTGATTTGACATGCATTATCATAAGATTTCCCATCGGAAGCACAAAGAGGATTGAAGTTGGTTTGAGAACAGTCAATGTTGCACACACACCTGAAAAGATAAAGAAAGAGAAAAAAGAAGAGGGTAATATGAGAAAGTTTTTTCATGACATCATAAATACATCTCAGAAATAAAAGTGTTTCTATTTTCCTGACTGCACAATGCAAATCAACAGAATGAAAGTGGAAAGTTCTGTCAATAGGTCATTTGTATTTCTGAATGGAAATGAAATGCAGGGAGAGGGAAGAGACACAGAAAAGAAAAGCAAGCAAAAGGAAAGATAAAAATGTGTGAGACATGGAAAGCTATGCCACAGCATTATCACTCGTAATTTCTTGTAAACAAAAGAATACCTAGCAGATACGCAGATAATTCATCCTGTTGTGCCCTCCGGCAATTAAAGAAGCCCCAAAATTCACCTCTGTTGAGGTGCTGTATATACCACTGTATAAATGTAGTTTTATATTGATTTCTAATTTAATTCTGATAATAATTACACCAGCTATAGGCACTCTGATCATAATAAAAGATGTGATACTGAAGCATCATCTCATCCTACGGGGATAAAACCTCCCACAAGGACTGACACTGACACTCGCAATGCAACTGTACTCTCTGTGCCTCGGGGTGGTAGGATCTCTCCCGGTCCCTGGACACAGTGGGCCTACCCAGTATTAAAACCAGGGGAATGCTGTTTTTTAGGAGAGACTTCATGTAGAAATACTTTCTGAAGCATTTGAGTAACTCAGAAACCAAAAAGCCTTACCCAGGTGTCACCCAGGAAGGTCAGTGTCCAGTCCCAACCTGGCAACGTGCTCTGTGCCAGGAGGAGGATCCTGTGGCTGAGAGCAGAGTGTCCCATCTGCCCCAAATGGGCAGCAGTGGCGCCATCCTCAAGGAGCTAACTTCTTCAGTGGCTGGTATGCATTAGGTGCATCTCCAGAGCCACAACAACATGGCTCACGAGTTCCTGGATTGCCCCGAAACGTGAACCGAAAGCACAGCCCTGGATTCACTTCAAAAACCTGAATCTGAAATAACACAGGCACATCCTGACCCCAGCAAGCCTCACCACTGCTTATAAGGTGGAGAAACCTAATTACTTCCACCAACAGCAGGCTGCAGCCGTTTTCCTTCAGGTTTCTCCTATTTCATTATCATTAGCGATGGCATACACCCTTGGGCATCGTCAAGGGAAAGGCATGCTAATCTTCCATCCCCTGACTGTGCCATGTAACAGACAGCTCAGCCACAGCATCGCTTGCATTAACACCATCGTGATCCTGCTTGGGGACAAAGCCAGAGGTCTAACCTGGCAGCTGCTTCAGCTCTTCTGAGCACGTAATTGTGCACATGCTGCTATCTAAACTCTTTCGGCTCCTTCTGACATTTAAGGCAAAGTAATGCGACCGATGTGCTATCTCCAGCCCACTGGTTGTGCTGAACGTCACAGCGCCGACTCCACAGCTCTCCCTTTGGAAAGTTAAGTAATGGAAATGTCAGCCTCTAGCCTTGCTGCTTGATTTAAGAAAGTGGTTACAAGTCAGTTCACCTCCCATTTGCAGCAGACACCTGGGCACCTTCGACCACTGGAAGCGTAGAAGGGTATACGCAAGAGAAAAACTTTGGTGGGAAGATGAAGCATAGGAAAGTTGACGGCATGGGTCAGATTTTTCCATCACCCGCTTTGGCCTCTGGCTTCTGCAAACATGCCCAGGGTGATGAAAATCAGTGGAACCACTACTCATCTTCTCTTAGATTTTCTTTACATGGGCTAGGTCTGTTTTCCCCAAATGTTCACAAAATACAGAAAACTTCAGCTCATGAACAAGCCATAGGTGAAAAGCTGTGGTTATAAATTAAATTACATGATTTCATAATTAGCGGAATAAAAAGAGTGTGGCTCCCTGCATAACAATTTTCCTACACTGGTGAACATATAAGAAAAAAATCCAGCTCATTTCCTAGGAGTCTCCTGATCAGAGGAATAAGAATGTTCTGCTCCACTGAAATATTATCCATTGTAATTTCTTCCTGCAAACGTTTTCAACTTCCCACCTTAGTCAAACTCACTTCATTAGGAAACATTTACTGCTCAAGTAATAGTAATTCTTTCCACGTAACTCCACCATTTGCATTTCAGATGGGACAAAATCAGCCATATGCTCCTTTTTTGTAATAAACCAGCTCAGAAACGGCTTCACTTCTCTACATTTTGCTACGAAAAATGAGCGTAGGTTAATATATATTATGTCTCAAGTCAAGAGAAAATTAAGCCAACGAGAAAATTAAAACAAAAGGATGCTCTTTAGGGGAAATCTAAGCAACTTTGGATGCAATTTCAGTAATGCCCAGGGGACATAAGAACCTATGCTCAGAGTTAGGCACTTAAGAGACATATTTTTAAAGGTGTTTAGATGCTTAAAGATGCATGCAAACATTTGTGTGGGATTTCTGAAATCTCAGAGACCTGTCTCCCACTGATTTCAAAGACCATTTCAGAGCCCATTAGGCATTTATTTGCATCTTTTGATACCTTCCAAAAAACCGAAATTCCAAAATGATTTTTCTGACCTCCTTCAGTAAAAGTGAGAAGAGAATCGAGATTTTTCTCAACTCCATTCTAAAGTCTTAATCATGAGACCAGTCTTTCTTTCCAAGCAAGATCCCTGTAGCCGCATGCTGCATTCAGAGGATGCACCACACAAGCACCATGAACCATGTCCTCCTTATGCTGATGTCAGATTGCTCGTGCGCGAGGAGAGCAGAAAGGGACAATCTCTGGATGACACTGTATGCTCAAGTCTTACAGGGTCTCCTGTGTGAAGCCTGATTTTCAGGGTTGACTAGATAGGTGGGAAAAAGCCACTACAATAAACTTGCGGTCCCCATCTCCTTGCTGAAAGGATCTGTGCATCATCCACCCCTTGCACAGTTTTTAGCAGGTAGCTTTCTAGCTTGCATCTGCAGTTTCTTACTGCTTTTCCACTTATATACTCAGATCCTACTTTAAGGCTGCACAATTAAGTCAACATCAAATACATGTCTGGAAATGCTAAAGGTAGGGTTGCATCAGGAAGATTAATGTGCCTGGGTTGCTGACTCTGTTTAATTTATAGGGCTCATCTTATCAGGGAAAATGACAGTATATTCAAGCACGTTTCTTTAAACTAGAGGAACAAGCAGCCTGCCATTTCAACCATGCCCCCGTAAATCCAGAAGAGTAAATTACAGAGAAAAAGGTGGGGCATTTACTCCAAACATGCACGCCCAGGCACCTGTGGCCACTGAGCATACATCATCCTTAAGCAGGATCCAACAGTGATATAATAAATACAAAAATGCACGTCACAACATATTCAGTTGAATGAAATCTTACAGCCATAGGTAAAGGTGCCTTCACTTCTTAAAGCATTATAAAATGCAGAAGTGGAACTGTCTCCTATTAAACAAGCAGAATCAAACTGTGACTGTCCCCACTTGGCTTCTGGGGTGTGTATTAGGTGAGAGTCCTAATGGTGTTCAAGACCCTAGATCCTGTGGGGGACACAGGAATACCCTTCCCCAAAAAGAGCCTGTCAGGCCCAGAAACCTCATCCTACTCCTAGCTAGCACCCTGCGCTGGTGCTTCCCCTCTCCCACTCAAACTGCAACCTGGCTCTACCCCATCACCACCTCGTTCTTTCACAAGTGACAAAATCGGAGTGGTCTCATCTCTTCTGGTTGTTGGCTGTACCACTCCCAGCGTCCCCCCAGATCCTCTTGCCCATGTTGGGCTGGAAACACACATCCTGCTGCTACAGGGCTGACCAGCCTGCAGCTTCCCCGTCCCTGAGGCACTTCAGTATGCTTCTAAGTAATTTGATCATTTTACCATTTTATCATCCCAGCTATGACCGATGATTATAGTTACATCAATACATCTATTCAGTTTCTGTGTTCCCAAGTGTAGCACTGAAGAAAGCTTGGCAATCTAAAGGCTGACTGAGCTTTCCTTGGGCTCAAGAAGCTGTGAGAAGGTCAATGAGGTCTTCTAGGGGGTCACAGGATGAAACTGTACCCAAGAGCATACACAAAATACATGTGTAAGGCTTAACTATGCCTTCTGCAGTCAGAAAAGCAGCTTTAAAAGCATTTGTGAGGAAAGAGTGCTTCCAAGATGTCAGCCGATACCCTGCAGCTCCCCTGAGAAAGGCAGAAATACTGAATCCTGTCCCATAGGCCTATCACATCTTTCAAGTAATGCTAATTGATTAAAATTTGTGCTGTCACTGTAAACAATCATTAAACAAGGCTCACTTTCTTATGTCTATTCTTCCAGGTCATTATGATAGTCTCTGATGAATTAAATTTCTTTTATATGCTTTATTTTATTCCATTTCATTTCATATGATGGAAATCTTCAAGGAGCTGAACATCCAGCAATCCACTTCATTATTTTGCTGATCACGAAAGCAAAAAAAATCAAAACAAACTAAAAAGACTGTCCAAACCAGGCAAACCTGGGCACCTCCTTGGTGGATTTTGGGCTAACTCCCCCAGGACATCCTAATGTCCCCCTGGCATCATTGCTGGACCCTCTGATGAAAATACCACCTCAAGGCAGAACTGGGAGGTCTCCGCAGGCAGAGCCACTATTAGCTGACATGCTGGAGAAGCCCAGGAGGTTCCTGATGGGAGGGTTGACCCTGCTGAACTAAGCCTGTGACAGGTAAGATGCTGATGGGTACCTCCTTGTACCTCACCCCTTGTCGGGTACAAGCCACTGCACTTCTGTCAAGGCAGTAACTTCAGTAAATATACTAAACAGCACAGGGGAACCCATGGGCATGTTTGGAGTGGTTGTCACTATTTCACCTGCACAATAGGCTTCTCCCCTTCCCAGAGAAACGAGAGAAGAGCATAGAAGTAGACCAGTAGTTATCTCCTGTACAGAACTTGGCCATGAAAAAAATGCTGCCCAGACCTCAGAGAGGTCTGTGTCCCAGCAGTGATGGCAACGTGCTGTACTGGGCTGCTTGGCCAAGCTGGAGCAGCCAACTTGGCTTTCTGTTGAATTAGCCTCTGTAAAAATGAATGGGCTCAATAAACCAGGCCTGGGTGAATACACTGGTGAGCTCATGGGCTCCTAACTGCCCACTCTTCTGCAGATAACATATGGTGTTATTTTCTCAGCACAGAGAGTATCTTTGCCTGCAGAGAGCATGCCACTGAAGAGAGGATTCACTGCTATGAAGGACTGTCCCTGGAGGGAGGAACTGCGTTTTAAGGAGGCGTCTCAATAAAATGAGAGAATGGTTCTTTGCCCGTGAAGTGTGGGGGAATGCTATAATTATATTTCCTTCATTCATTAATAAAGTATAATAATTAGTGACACAGCAATGATAAAAAGAACCCCACTCGTGCTTTGTATTTACTCTTGAGACAACTATTCAGTCTTTGTTTTCAGCAATGTATTATTGAAAAACAATTTTAAAAAAATTACTATGCAATATCTGCATGTAGCGTGAGGAAGGTTTCATATGTGGCTCTGATGGAAGGAGAAGGATAAATGAGACAAAGCTTCTAAAAAAGCAGTTTTACTGGGAACAGATGCAGGCACATTTTTGTCAGAGCGAGATGGGAATGGCAGTTCTTCCCTATTCGACCTCTTTTAATTAGCCCACTGCAGTTTGGAAACCTGAGAGCATTGTTGGGACTACCTCTGTTTATTAAAGATGCATATTCAGACTTTGCTGGCCATGGGTCATTTGCTTTTTGGAACCAGAGCAACAGAAAATTGCGTCTGAGATATCTGCAAAAAAGTACTTAATGAAATGACTAACGTCTTCAGCCAGGTGTCTAGTTGATTACAGGGTCCAAACAGCAGAACAGCAATAAATCTGCCACAAAGAGAATTGTCAGTCAAGAAAAAAGGCATAGAACCAAACAGACAGGGAAGCGAGAGCTAAAAATGTGAAAATGCAAATCTAGTGTTATTTTTACTAGTCAGAGCTCTGATATTTGAGCGCATATGCTAATTTGGTCAAGTGTGAGATCCCACCATGTCTCAGTGAGCACTATTTTACAGGGAAAGTGATGTTCCATTCTGCAATCATTTAAAACATGCCGTATATTTTCCCCAGGCAAAAAATAAAAAAGCAAGGAAAAAACCAACAACATTTTGCAGCAAAAAGCAAGCAGCCCAAAGCCCTCCTTTTGCCATAAAACAGTGTATAAATAAAAACACTGTTGTTGTACATTTATGATATTTCCACCAGAGACATTTCTTATCTTCCTCTCCTTTGACTAGAAAACAGTGATCAGAACCCCAAATTTCTGGTTGGATGTCAGTGCGGTCCTCTCCAAACTCCCCGACCCCCTGAGTAGGGCATTAAGTGCCCTTTTAAAGCAAATCTGGCAGTACACGCCTGCATAAAGAGCCTGGCAATCAGTCCCAAATGCCTTCTCTATCATTTGGATTCCTGCAAGGTTTCTCTTTCTGGTACATGGGGCATCTTTGTTGACATT
This sequence comes from Gallinago undulata, assembly GCA_026546715.1. Classification (NCBI taxonomy): domain Eukaryota; kingdom Metazoa; phylum Chordata; class Aves; order Charadriiformes; family Scolopacidae; genus Gallinago; species Gallinago undulata. The sequence goes on from JAOTQQ010000079.1 coordinate 25,372,694, forward strand.
ACCAGCAGGCAAGCTGAAACGAAGCCAGGCTTAACATTACGCCTCGACATTGGAACACGCACAGTACCGCGGTTCAGCGGTGGGTCAGGAGGCTGGTGGGAGCACTTGTTCACCCAGGCAGCTTTGGGTTTAATGTTTAATATGTCTCAACACAACACCACGCGGAGATAACTTGAACTAGCTCTAAGCAGGGACTGGCAAGGTTAACCAGGCTGGGCAGACCCGTGCTCACACACATCCCCAGCCTCCGGGAGCTCAGCCACCCCACTCAGATTGCCCATGCGCTGCTCCATCACTCCTTGTTAAAACACACTGCCCGTGATACCCCTTTACTGGGGAGCAGCGACAGGTCACCTCTGCTACCCACCTTGGCACCAGTCACCCTCAAAGCTGCCTGTGCACACAGGCAGCTAAATTGGATTGCTCCGGGGAGCTTGCATGCACGTCTATTTCAACATCAGTCTCAAAAGTTCCTCAAAAGTATCTCATAAGTATCTCCTAAGTACCAGCCTGACCTTTCTTTCTTTCTTTCCCTGACCCTCAGCCCATTTACAAGCAAACCTTTATGTTTTACAGTAACCTCATACAACCCTACAGCAGCAGTGACTTGGTATTATTATGTCCTTTTTACACAGACATAAATTTTAGTGCAAAGTCCGGTCACCCTCCATACAGAGTCAATAGGGGCTTTTGGTAGCTTGGCCGAGCTCAGGTATGCTACAGTGGTCTCTGCTGCCGGTGGAGTGCAGCCCAAGGGGATGGTCTCCAGCCAGAAGACAACACTGCCTGGCATCATTGCTGGGTTTTGCAAACAGCTGAACATCAGGTACACAGACACACACACATATATAAAACAGTATATATAAAATATACTCATAATGCAGACAGGCACACAATTTTTTACACTTCCTATGAATCATACCCTACAACCTGCCTGTGCTTGCCAGGAGATTGAAATCCTATCACCGCACTCTTAAGAACATCATTAGGGGGCTTAAAGAACAGAGACTCTGCGTGTCTCCTTCAAAACAAACTTTGCTGTATTTTTGAGGCTGAAGCAAAACTTTAGCTGCAGTGCAGAACAATAAACAATACATATTTTATAATGGCAGCACAAAAATAGCATGCGATATTTCTTTCCTGGGTCTGCTAGTGCTTCTCTTCTGCTTTAAGATCACAAGAAAAGAAAAAGCACAGCTTGTTTTGAGAGCCTTCCATTCAATGTTATTTATTTATTTACCTAATTTATTTTTTCTTTTTGTCTTTTGCAGTCCAGCTTCTGCACTAAGGGCTTTAGGAAGTCTACTCTTCACTGTGGCTTCCCTGGGATATTTTACCTATTTCGACTGTTCAAATGTTTATCTTCAGAAGGAGTAAAAGGAGAAAAGCTTGATTCCCTCAGGGTGACACAATGTTTCTGCATGGCATTTCAATAGCATCCTGTTATTCAAACAATTAGGAATCATAGAGACCATGCGCAGAATTATCAGCATACTGCACAGAGATTTTTATTATTATGTTGTGCATAATGAAAATGATTTGAAGGACCCCAAAGCATCATAACAGAAGGAAGCGATGAATAATCAGGTGTTTTTGGGGTTGGTTTTTTTTTTTTGACTGCGAGTAACCAAAATATTGTTTACTGGATATATGTCAAGCTAAAATACACTAAAGTGGTGAATACATTTATCGCTGCCCTTCCTTGCATACCAAATGCACAGTCCGTGAGCCGAGCTGGAGCGCAGAGCCGGGAGCTGAAGGCAGTTGCCGTACGGCTGCCACGCTGCTGCTGCTGCTGCTGCTGCTTAATAGCAGAGAGTGACTGGTCAGGCTTAGAAATATGTATGGATTTTTCAGAGCACATTTGTTATGACAGCTCACGGAGGCTGTTTCAAAAGGGTTTTGTGGACGGCTCTCGGAGGCACCTTGCTTCAGGATGGTGAGGAGAAACGCCTGGGCCACACCAGTTCGGTGAAGAGCTGGTCCCATGCTCCACCAGTTTTCAGAGCTACAGCCTGGAAAATGCAGCTCATGAAAACCGCTTTAATCTGCTGTGCAACTTGATTCCTAGTTATTCTTCCCTTTTTTTTTTGTTTTTTTTTCCCCCATACCTTTCTTTACTAAGTTCTCGACAAAAAACATCACAAACTCCACCTTTGCTTCCCTCTTAAAATTCAAAGCACCAATTAGTATATGACCTTCATCTGGCTTCCCGATGCCTGTACTGCCCTAAACAGTACATTGAATTGCATGCAAAAACTTCTAGGGCAAAATAAATGCCTCATTTTATTTATTTTTTTAAAACATAATTCCTACTTAAGAGGAACTGAGTTGTGTAAAAGCAGTCTTTGCTAGACTGGATGCTTCAAACACAAACAGAAAAGCTAGAGAATTACAAGGGTGACAGCTGAGTTTGAAGAGTGATGGAAAAATCCTCACGCTGCCTGTGTGACTAGGGAAGAAAATTCTAATTCCGTTCACATGCCAATTCAAGCGTCTGCAGGTATCTAATGTGTGAAGTTTATTTAAAGCACATAGAATAAAATAAATGCCTTTTTATGGTTTGCCTACACTCAGTGTCCTTCACGTCTCTATAGTCTGTGTCAAAACAAAGCTTTGCTGACTGTTTCTCTCACTCTGTAAACATTTGAGGCTGTCCTTCACGAATGTTTTATCACTGTGTGCCTCAGCCTGCTGATAGTGTTCGCTCCTATCTTGAAGCCAGCAGAATAACGAGAATCGTTCCCACAAATCCCAGCATTTCACTTTGGCTTGCAACAGCCAGAGGGAATATTGCAACGTCGGGTGGGAAGCATGGGACACCATCTAACTGCGCGTCCTGGCATGGACCTTGCCACGCAGCAAGGCTTGGTCTGCTCACAAAGAACTGCGGTACCAGTTGGGACGGGAGCAACGGCAAATTTCTGGGAACAGCTTTGATAACAACACCAGAAATTATTTCTGAAAGTATATTCTGATTTACCAGCGAGAGTAAAGGGATGACAGTCTTCCTGCTAGCGGAGACCAGCATTGCAAGCCCCATCCCATACAGCACGTGAGCCATTCACTGCCGGTGGTGAAGGCAAGGCTTAAGAGTGAACTTCCTAAAACTAGTAAGAAGAAAACCATGGTAAAGTAGTTCCTCCTTGTAAAGACTCCCTCCACGTGTGCAAAATCAGACTGACTCTCACCATAAACTGCTCTGCGACCTCAAACATGTGTGTCTCCTCCTTCCGAGGAGACAGACCCGCCTGAGGCAGCACCATCTGAATTGGCTGCGTAGCCCAGGCTGCCCTGCTTGGTAGGCTGACTTAAATTACGAAACAAAATCCAGTCTAGCTATTTAATGAATTTTTAGGAGGATACTCTATGCTTTGCCTCAGGCTTTGTTTGCCCCTCCTGCACAGACAGAAATACAGCAAGATGACCTCATATCATTCCACACAGTGATGAAATGAGATCTCGGCCATAGGTATGAGACCAGGACCAATGTAACCCCAAGCAAATGGCTGCATGTGCAAGAGGGAGAGAGCTGTAGTAACTCTCTTTTTGCTCAGAGCACTGTACTTTACTGGCTGGGGATGCTGCCTCTTCTCTTGCTATCTCACGATGACCACAGTGGCTGGCTGCCTTTGGGAGCAAGCCCCAGGGGAATGCCCTGCCTGCAGGGAAAGGAAGACGAATGAATGAATGTAATGTGCTGTCTCAGGATCGCGTCCTTGCCAGAAAACTAACAAGATGAGAGTAACCCTCCTCAGGTCTGGGATACAGATCAGTGGCATCCCCCTGTAGCTCCCCAAATGGATGCACCTCAAGCACTGCACTGTGACCAGGATGGGTGTCCCTGGGGCACCTGTGCTCCTCCACGTGGGAGAGCCTCGTTACAACACGGGCAGTCTGAGAGACAGCAATTAAATCTGTACGTCTAGGCACATCTCACACAGGCTTTTAGCTGCGACTTGTACATGGGAAAGGACTGAGGCAGGAGATGGGTGCTGTGGGGAAGGGACCCCTGCCACCCCGCAGGGGCTGTGAGAGCCGAGGTCAGCCCTCTGTGTCAGCTCCTAATTGAGTTTTCCTCAGGCTCATATTTAATACATGGGATGTATTTTTAATGGCTGAGATATGTGTACAAATTGTGGCCTTGATATTCCAACACGGGTGTGTGAAGGAGCGTCCGACCTTCTGCAATGGATGCAGTTTTAATTTAATAGTTAACGTAAAGCAGGATGGAAGAGATGAAGCATTCTATTAAGACATTTGATAATAAATTGGAAAGTGCTTTCCCAGTGCTTTACATAGTTATTCTCTCTGATGATCTATTTAGCCAACACATGTAGTTCTGAGCTACAAAGTTGTATTCCTGCTTTCGTAAACATACTTACATAAAACTCAATAACAACACAGTCTATTTATTGCTAAAATGCTAGTAGGAAATTGGAAAAGGTATAAATACAATTCATTGCTGGTGATCTCCTGCCCCCTGAAGGCACCGTAAGGCTCCAAATCTTGCTCAGTTCACAGCATCATAAAACCGAAGCAATAAATGTCACTCCTTTCTTGATTGCGCATTAGGCCAATTGGCTTTTTATTGCAACTAAATAGGCCGTCATGAAGGCACCGCTCAGTTTAGTACTTGGGTATGGCTTTGGCTAAATGGGGGGCCAGGGAGGGAGCAAGGCTTATTTTTAAATAACAAAAAGGGGAAAACAGGGAAAAAAAAAAAAAAGGTGCAAAAGCACATTGCTCTCCAAGGTCTCTGCACTTGCTCTTTCATGCTGTAATGCCCTGATGTACGCAGACGATGATGTGTCAATGTACATTAATATTTGATGTGCATTATCATATTATCCCTTATGTGCACTTTCACAACCTGGTGAGCCCAGGCTTTCCCAGCCACAGGGTTACAAAACCGAGTGGTGGCTTCGCCGTGGAGCACCCGTGCACGGCTCTTGCCCTTGCAGAGCCAAAAGGGATCCTTTTGTGAACCTCCCATAAAGCCCCAGGAGTCAGTCACGATCTTTGCACCACCCTGTATCACAGCACAGGTACAAAACAGACTGCCAAACCCACTCCTTCAAATGCAAATAAAGGTGTGTGCTCGGAAGGCTGCCACATGCTCCTACCTAGGACTGGAAATCACAGTCACAGCTGGTGGCAGAGGAGTGAAAAAAACAAAACCCCGGGGTTCATTTGCTCCCCTGTTAAGCTGGGTACATGAAACGGTTGCTCTCTGCCATGATGTCGCGTGTCTGTGTTGATCTGTGCACGGGAAATTCCTGCAAATAGAGTGGGATGCTGTGGCTGTCTCCCAGGGTGCCCAGCCACGCAGGTGCACCCCTGCAACACGCACAGAGCAGCGTGACCCGCAGCCACAGCCTCGACGCCAGCCCAGCATCCCTGCATGTCCCCCAGCTGTCCCTGCCATTTAAATGTTTAATTCACCTGCTTGGTGTGCCACTTCCGCCTCCAAGCCAGGCAGATGGAAGGTGGGTGAGGAGGACATCCCTGCCACCTCCAGGTACTGTCCTGAAAACCCACCCAAGCCCCTGGGTGTGGGCAGCTGCTGTGGCTCCTCCCTGCTCTCCAGTAAACAGGAAAGTGGATGAGTTGCAAGCCAGCTTTAGGTTTCTCCCTGCTTCCACAGTCCTCTGTCCTTTCCCAGTCCACCCCTCCAGCCTTTTCTGCCATGACGATCCATTCCTCTATGCCCCCGTGCCTCCCGTTCACACAACACGTGCTGAACATAACAGCAGGCATCTTGGCCATGGAAACCTAATAGGAAAATTCGGCTATTTTGAGCTGCACTTTTAAAATTATTGAAGCTTTAAATCCAGTTCTAATGCTGACAGATTAATAATTGTGAAGACAAATGACAGCTTGACATATCTTACAAGCCTTCCTCCCCTTAAATTTCAGAAGAACTTGTGTCTTGCTCCTACAGGAGCATGATACCATGATAAGACAAGAAATCCCCCCCCCTCCAAATCTTAGAAGTTATTTTTGGCTTTTCACAAATCAATATTTCCTCTAAAGCCACTGAAGGACTCAGTGAGCCAAATTCTGCTTTTATCATCACAATTTTCAAGTTATTCCTTTGCACTCTGTGAACAACTGCGCATTTTCACTCCAGCAATCTCCTCTCCTTTCTGCCAACAAAAGGCTCCACTGGCTACGCAGAAGTTACTCCATGGAGATGAGTATTGGCTCTCTACTGGGAGAGAACTTTTGTTTCACTGAAGTCAGTGGAATAACTTTCATTGACTTCCAAAAGCTGGAAGTTCACCTTCTGAAACTGAAAACTTAGTTTGGATCAGCATCTGAAAAGAGGAGCACAAGGGAAAAAATCTATAAGCTTTATAACTGTATAGGGTATTATCCCCTGAACATACAGCAAGTTTTGCTGCAGTTGCAAAAGATAAAAAATGTCTTTTTTATTACAAAACCAAACGTTAGGGATTCTAGTTTTTGGATAAGAGATGTGTATGTCGTATAGGGTCCCTAAAAGAGCTACTTGGGCGAGTAGTACAGATGGAACACAATATGGGTTTGCATTTATCTGAGAACATTTAGAGTCATGATATATAGTCTACATAACAGACTTCCTCGATGTATAGAGAAAATATAGCCAATTTCTTTGTGTAGGCTGAATTATTTACCAGAGTGTTCCAAAGTGTAGTGGTAATAAAACACTATGAAGTATAAGTAACTCCAGACAACCTTGGCTTATGTTAAAACCATTTTTTTTTTTTAAAGAATGTTATTAAGAAAATAAATCCTGAGAATCTGGAAAGGCAGGAGTTTGTCAAATGAACATAAACCTCTGAAGGATTGTGTTGACTCAATGGATGGAAAGGTCAAATTCTCCAAACTGCCACCCTAAGGAAGTTGGGAATCAGTCTCATTTCAAAACTGAATAGACTTTTTTGGCATAGGATGAAGGATGCAAAGATGGCAAGGTAATTTTGCAAAACTTACCTGACTCTGAAAAACAGCTGTTTTTAAATAAAACCGAATAAAATGTATGTAGAACAAAACATTTCACGAGGTGGCCAAGCGAGCCATCATTTTTCCAAGTTTTAATTTTCTAGCCAAGAACTTGGTACTGGAGTATTGCATTCAGTTTAGAAATACAATGTGTTCATTCCTGCCTCCTGCTCCTCAAGAAGAATGGACAATAAGCTGCTCTTAGAGAGACATCCTCTGAAGATAAAGCTAACTTCTTGTTCCCATGTCTTTCCTTGCTCTTTCTGTGGACTCATTGCTGAGAAAGACGAAACTCATGTATTTTTGGCTTGATTTAAGGTCTTTTAGAAGTCAGCGGGGATCTTTCTCCAGCTATGGTTGGGCACAAACTCACTTTTTTACCTGTAGTAGCCTTAAGTTGAAACTGCCCACGGAAAGAATCGTACAATAGCTCAGTAGCTTGCCAGTGAGAAACCTCATCGGTATGGTGGCATTCATTCAATGCTCACCTGGGGACTTTATTTTCGGAGTCTTACATGACATCTAGACACTGGTTGCTAATATGCCTGAAGCTTTCACCTAAGCTGGAACTGCTGCAACTTTGTTCTTGTTTATGCTGTGGACAGCAATTCAAGCTACTATTTTTTACTTTGCTAGTTTTCCCACTCTTTTGCCAGTTCATGTGGCATTTCTTTCCACAGCCCCAGTGAAGGAACATGGCTGGGTTCTCTATTCACCTCTCACACCCCAGGGAGCAGATCTGGCTGACCAACCTTCTGTAACAGCCACTAACCTGGCCCTTTCTCAGTGTAGGCTTAATAATTAAAATATAATGTATAGACAGGCTAAGTGACATCTTGCTTTTTATAATGTCTCTGATGTTTTGTCTTTCATTGCAAACCCTTCATTGACCAATTTCCAGTTTCTTAGTCTACTTTTTTACAGTGTTGCTGACTCAACCGACTACACGGTATCTCTGCAGTCATCTCAACATGATGTCCCAACAGCTACATTGGAAGTCAGCTGCTTTCTTTTTATTCCCATATCTTTTAAGCATAGTACACACCCCAAATGAAAAATTAGCAGTTAACAGAGCCAGAATTGGGCTAATTTCTGGGCAGGCACTGGAGGTAGCTCTGTTATTAGGCTGAGGCTAAAATAAAGGTGTAAGAGGGTGTAAGCTGCTTGGTCATTTCCTCCTGTGCAATGCAGAGACTGAGTGCTGCAGGGGCTTTACTTTCCTCTGTAACCCCCTGCCTGGACTGTTATTAGACATGACCGCTAGGCTCCATGTGAAGATTTATGGTGCAGCATCTTCACTTCATGCCTTAGGTATGATCTCAAGTTAAGCAGAAGTTTAAGTCATTGCAGGATTGTGGTTTTTTAATGATTTGATTCCATTCCTGTGGTTTTTTTGAACTGCAAGTCCAATGAGTACCTTAAGTGTTATATGTAGCCATGAACAAATATCTACTTTTTCTCTAAAAGAGAAAGGAAAGTAGCAGAAAATGGCAATGTACCTACTATATAATGCACGGGACACTGCAGATGTTAAAGAAGCTCGTTGTTTCTGCATCTGGAACAAGTAGGTCACACATAGTTATTACACACACTGCTGAACATGAAGCAGCCAATACTCGTGTAATGTATGTGAGCTTTCAAACTACCTTTTAGTACTTTAGTACAGCATCTTGTTTGCAGATGCTCTGGTTGAGAGCAACTGATGGAAGGGGGAAGGGACCCAAAGCTGACTGACCCAATTGCTGTGTGGATTAAGAAGCTGGCACAATCATTAGTTGCTTTTGTATTTCTTCTTTCTATACTATAATAAAGATAAATATTGATTGCTAGAGCAATATTGATTGTAAGGGTCACTGCAGATGGCAGCTACGTGATTTGCACATATCTTTCCCATGTCCAGCGCCACTCATTTGCATGAGAATGCAGTTTCACCATCCTCATGTTTTGCCTTATAAAAGCACTTACCCAAACTATATATATCAGTGATTAGCAGTAAAATATGAAACAAAAAGTCTGAAACAGTTAACCTTCCTAATACATTTTGTGTGTGCATATATGTGTGTCTGTCTGCTGTGGCTAAGTGGAGTTTATTGTCCCAGCCATGAGGAAAGAAGCGCAGGACACGAGGGACCTGCTGTAATTATGCTGCAACATCAACACCCCAGCTGGGAATAGAGCTCAGCTGCACTGCACACCTGGGACCGACGCTCCTTCCTTCACCCACTGACCTAGACACTGAACATGCCAAGCCCCTTCATTCAAGCCCTGGATGCCTTCCTCCAAGCTCCCAGCTTTGGGTTATCGCGGATACAGTGTCCCCACAGAATGGCTTCAGAATCTTCTCCTGAGCTGAACCTTCCCGGTGGGATCCTCGTCCACTTATGAGAAATGGAAAAGGTCTCTCCTGAGTGGGCCAGGCTCGTGTGCAGGAAGGAAACTTGCCTACCACAAGCACGGTGTCTCTGGCAGAGCACAAAACCCTATGTTCTGGCAAGGAGGAGTCATTGGGGTGTGTGGGACCAAGTTGCAGGAAGCAGCAGGGGTATTTATTCCCCTTTTTTAGCACTGATGAAACCCCTGAGTTACTCATTTCAAGGCTAGGCACCTCCTGCCAAGGATGCTGCTCCTTCTCTCCTCCACCTGCAATCTCCAGGAGGGAGGAAGGGGAAGGCAGAGGAGCAATCCGCAGAGGTGGCCTCCTCACCTCCTTGGACACTGTGAGGCTGCAGGGAAAGCCCTCTCCCCCACGCACATTATACATCTCTGCGTGTCTGTCGTAGCTGGGGAACTGCATCTTACTCCGGGCAATGCTGCACTTTGAGACTGCTGCTGACTGACCTGCTGGTATTGAAATTCAAAGGAAAAGCATGCATATTTAACCCCAATTCATCATTTTGATTTTGATTAACTCTACTAGTCAGAGGTTTGCAGGCTTTAATCTTGTTTTAAGAAAATACTCCTGTCCTCTCTTCTCAGCATTTTCCAACAGGAAATTCAATAGAAAGGTTTTTCATATTATTTATCTCCTTCCACTTACTTACAGACATTGTGGACCTCTGAAATAGCTGCCCAGCATCTATCTATCCAAAGCATAGCTTGCCTGGTGTAAAGAGTGCGCTTATTTCCTCAGTGGCCCATAAGGAGGAGATTAATACTGGAATCCAGGTTTCTGACGTGGTTATGCACTGACACTAAGCCACTTCAGCAGATGAGCAGGCATTCCATTTGGTGAGTACTATTTATATACAGTGAGTGAGTATTTCATAGATGTTTTTTGGAAGATCTTAGAAATACACCACAGTTCAGAATGTTACGCTTCATTCTTCATTTCCTTTTAAGTATATCTCTCGGGGTGTTATGTTGAGTAGCCCTGTCCTACAAAATCAATTATTCCTTAGCCAGCTCAGAAATAAAACCCAAAGTAAGCAACACCAAATGTCTGATTTACCAATAGATTGCAATCCAGTGCTAAAGAGCACAGCCACTGCCCTGCTTTAAATATTCATGAAGCCCACTGGTGCAAAATGCATTAAAGGTGGGAATAATGCCAGTAATACACGATCCTCTTAGTGACAAGAAGCTTTCACATATTAAAGCAGCAAGATGTTAAAGACTTTCAACTGAACAGTCTTTGTTTTTAACCTAGAGAAAGAGATTCACTAATGGAATGCCAAATTGCATTCACTCTCATGATATTAGACGGGAGAATAGAATAATAATACATGTGTGCTTTACCATGCCACAGAAAACCTGTTATTACAGTGGGTTCTTTTCTGCCTTTTCTTTGTACTTTCCAGAAAATGCTCACACACATATCTTATCCCTTTGAGTAGTCTTCTATGTGACAAGCCCTCTATCAGAATCCCAGGAGTCTAGCCATTAACAGATGGGTTTTACGCAAATAATAAGATTTAAAAATAATGGTGACACAGTACAATAGCACAATTTAGCTGAGTGACAACTGGCAATGAATAACCAAAAAAAAAAAAAAGAAAAAGAAAAAAAGAAAGAGTTAAACCAGAGACAAGGGACTGCAAAATAACAGACTGTGGCAATGCAGAATAATGTTAATTGTCGCTTTAAATCATCAGCAGCCCAACCACATCTGCTATCACACCTGTGCTCTCTTGTCTGATCTACTCTGGCACCCTAGAAATATTAGGCGAACAGCCAGCCTTGCTTCTCCAGCCCTCTGTGGTCTGGCTCTGCTACCAGCCTGCATCCCTCTTACCTGGAATGGATCAAACACTGACCCTGCACCATCAAACTGTTTCTGATTGATAGGAGACACTGCTGGTGCTGGGCTTGTCACCCTGTAACAACAGGTCCCGGGACTGCTGGGACCCACTGACCCCATCTGGATTTTACAAACCTCATCAGTCAGATGATGCAGCTAAAGGAGCCCCGCTTACATCTGAAATTTGATCCACATAGTGATCAAATAATAAACTGAAACTTCTTTTCCCACTTAATCTAAGGACATTTTCTGCACACCGAATCTTGGCAGGGGAAGTGGGGGAATATATATATTGGGTGCCAACATGGAAATTCAATTAACGTACATTTGAAAGAGGGATCTAGGTCCCCCATACATAGCCAGATTTTATTCTAGAAATAAGAATAACAAAGAGCTAACACCCAGAAGGCTCATTTTTTCAGAAAGACGTTTATCCAAGACTAATCAGGGGGCAGGGACAGGAAAACAGGGCTCTGTTACGGCGTATGAAGTTGTTTACTTCAAAGCAGACCTTTAACAGGCTTTACATGGTCTTTGTACTTCTGGTTGGCAATCTGCTTTCCTGCCTTTTAAACAGTTTGTCTGGAAGCATCTTCCCAGTAAATGCCCTTCTCTGCTTCCCGCCCCAAGAAGCATCTTTCCCTGCAGAAAGACTCTGTCAATAAAGATTGAGAACTTCAGCTCCCGCAGTCATTACACTGCCCTGTATAAGCCAAGTTGTTTCAAAGGGGAGGAATTAAATAGTGCAAAAGCTGCAGTGGGAACATTACTGGGGTAAGGTGGATCAGGCTATTTTAACAAGCTGTTTCTGGAAAAAAATAAACACTGCTACTCAGTGCTTATGATTAATAATGTTATCTTGTAGCTAATTTTATTCCTTGCCCCTCTCTTAGCCTGCCTTCCAATTTGGAAGTGCACTTAATTATGAAAACATGAGCACTAGACTGTGAATTTTGATATATTAATTTTACCATGGTTTTGTTTCTACAATGCACCACCAAAACTCTCAAGGACAATCGGTCAAGGAAACAATGAAAATCCTGACACCTGGCATAAATTTCTTAAGCAAAGTCAAAATTAAGCAATTTCTTCCACACAAATCTCAGTACGTTACTGAAAACCCATAACCTTGATGCATCTTGCTTCTGTTTTTCAAGACCACAATTCCTTTTGATGACTGGAACTGGAGTAAGACCCCTGTGGTTTTTTTACTTGGGTTTTTTTTAAAGACTAGAATTGGAGGTTATTAAAAGCCTGGCAAGATAAAACCCAAACGAGCACAAATGGATGACCATGACCATATTCCTCAGTTCCTTCACTGAATAGCAGAAATGTTCATAATTTCATGCCTGACCAACAGTGCATGGGTTCCTTGCCTGGATGAGATCAGCCCAACATAGGGCCCAATTATCGTGTTCACCATTCATTCATTGACTCCTCTCTGGCTCCATTCCTACCATCCAAGCTAGAATTCAGGCAATATTGCTTTACTGACATCTCAGTGCCCAGTCTCATCCTTTAGCCACCACCAGCCCACAGCTTCCGAATCCTCATCCAGACAACAGCTCTAACATTTACATGATTATTTTGTTGTCTCTCTAAATTTGTATTAATTACTTTGGTAGAAATATGAGGCTTGGCATAAAGGAAGTGTTAGAAGTACAGCTCTGTGAATAGTGGCCTTTTTGATCTATTAGCTGTTCCAAAATCACAATGAAATTATTAAAGTTGGCTTAATACATGTTTGCATAGTATCTAGGCAAAATGAAAAAAAAATAAAATTCTGAGTACATAGAATTATTTCCCTTCAGCTTATGTAGTTACAGTTTAAAATAATAATAATAAAAAACTATGCATACTTCCAAAAACTGTTTTAAAAAATAAAAAATAAACTACTTTCCATTGAGAAAATGTCTAAATGTACACTCCAATTATTTCAAACATTTGCAGTTTAGGTCTTCAACTTCAGTAACTAGGAAAAAGTGAGACAGATTCCCCAGTATTTTTAATGCCACAAATGAATAAACACAATGATAACACTAATGATATTTTTTAACTGGAAAAGCTTTAGGTCAATTCTTTTTTCCCAATTCTATTTTTACCAAAGTATAAAGCTGTAAAACCCCAGATGGAATAACATAAGTTATAACAGCAACAAAATAGATAACTGTGTTTCTAGACTTTGTCTAAATTGTGCATGTTCCAAAATTATAAACCAGACTGTTTTATACATTTTTTCAGAGTAAAAACCATCTCAATCACTGTGCGATGAATCTCTGGGTGCAGAAAATTGAATATCTAATATTTGTAATGCCACTCTAAACCACAGTACCTTTAAATAATACATCATTCATTAAAATAGAAGAGTAGACTAAATTACCGTACCAAACATCCTCTGCATCTTCGTCACACTCTGCCCCAAACTGGCAAATGTCACAGGTCGATGTCTCTTTTTGATTGGTTTCACCTGAGCCTTCATTGACTGTTTGATGGAAAGCAGAAGAATATACATTAGTAAAGACAGCACTGTGGCAAAGCACTTCTCTCTCTCTAGAAAAATCTATTCACCACATCAGCTTAATGCATTGCTCCCAGAGTCAATGCCCAGCCAACAGACAGTGTTTCTGAATGAAGCCAACACAGAGATTTCTATGTTGGTCTGTGACAAACTATGGAGTTGAAAGGGAAACTGGAGAAAGACCCTTCCTCTTGCTTTTCTACTTAAACAATGACCCCTTTAAGCTGCAGTCCAGGAAGGCTGTGTCACCACTGAGCCTCACTGCTTTGTTCCCTGGGAGAATAATGGAGGAGTACTGATAGCATCACACGCTACCTAGTCCATTCCAAAGGCAAAACATTTCTCTCTTCAGAAGTACAGCGATGAGCCCCAAGGACTAGTTATCTCTGGCAGGAAAGATTTAATGCTGCCCAGAGGAAGGGACAACCTCCAACATAGGTTAAATTTGAAATCCAGGAAAGTCAATGCCAACATCTGCGATTGTGTAAGGCTTGTACCTGGCCCTTAAGTCAAAAACATGAAAGGACTAAGGGGAAAACAAAAATACGGGTGTAAGAGAACTGTGAAAAAATATTGATATCCGAGTACTGAAAGAAAAAGACCACAAAGGTACACCAGGAAGAGAGTATCTTAAAAGAGTCAAAAGAAACATTATCTACTTTTGTATTAAAGTATATAAGCACCTTTTGATATCTTTTGAAAGATGCTGCTTTCTAGCAAGACACTGTACCTAGCGATATCCTTCTGCCAGTTACAGAATAATTAAACCAACCCAGACTTTCAGTATCAATCAGGTTTGACTGATGCTGTTATCTGCACAAACAGCCTCTGCAGTGCCATCCTTTCATTCCTCTCCTTCATTTGGAATCAGCACCGTGGTGCAGGCTTACTGCACATTTGGGTCCAACCCGCTACAGCTGGTGGATATGCTGAAGTGTGTCAGTAGCCCCAGTGACACTGATGGGACAAACCACCTGCCTGATGTTGTACATCCACTGCATGAAACCATTAACCTGGGTGTTACTGGCTAACTGGATTGTTACTGGAGGTTTTTGGCTTTGAGTGCTCTGACTTTGAATAGGCTGCTTTTCTTATGTACTCAAGAAAGGACAAAGTTTCACAAAGCTGTTGGAAGAAAAAGGGCGTTTGCCCCTAGATAAGCAAGTGTGATGCCAAAGCCTGTTTCCCAAACTTACTTTCTTGCCCCAAATAAGTTATTTACCCTCTGTGATGTTTCCCACTGTGTAAAATGGGAATAACACCACTACCAACAGAGAATATGGAAACAAGTTAATTAAAAGATCATTATAGGCTCAGATAATACAGTGATATCAACCACAGAAATACCAAAGGTAGACAGTTTGCCTAAGAAGTTTTGCTGTAACAATTTCTTATCAGTCATGCTTGAATTTAGACTATATTAAGCTGAAAAAAATTTCCAATGAGGAGCATTCTGATTATCCTAAAAGGAAAAAAAGAGGGTTTTTCCCCACTCATAGAAGTTTGCTCACCTTTACACACATAAAATTCATGTACAAAAAACCAAAGGGGAAACTCAGAAAACATACACTGGATTTTTGTTCTACTGCATTGTCAGGCTTTGAAGGGAAGGGCTGATCTGGGGGTTTTCTGTTTCCTTAAATGACTGAGGAACTCTTTGAGCTCACATTTTATTTATATTTTATGAGGGTGGACAAAGTGTCTATGTGCCATGCCTGACCACCATTAGCATCTCCATGCGATGCGTGTGTGATCCTGACCCAACAGCAGTGGGAGGCTGCTGGTGCTGTGCAGCTCTTCCCCTCTTCTCAGCAGCTTCATCCAAGCCTGCATTTTTTTTTTTTTTTTTACTAATTTCATTTATGTTTTAAATATAGAAATCTCTTTTACAGAAGAAATAACTTCGACAGCCAACCTTGGCGGGGGATTTCCAGTGGTTAAGACATTAGACAGGACACATAACAAATCACTGCATGCAAAGGAAAAGGGGACCTATGGGCAGAAGACTTCTTATGACAGCCTAGCACTCCGCACCTACCAGGAATATGACAATTGCTCCAGTTCAGAAGGGTCAAAATATATTTTTTATGGAAAAGAGTTATAATTTCTTTATTTTGTTATTCTGCAAATCGCTTCCCTTATATTTCCTTTTTAATTAAAACATATGCCCCATTTCCCCCCCACCCCTTAATGCTTCCATTTATAGCTGTCCAGCAGGTGTGGTTTGACCAGGGACTTCACACAGTTCCACATCACAAGCTGGGTAAAACAGCTAATTAAGTTATTAAAGGAAGGCATTTGAAAAATTGAGCATGTTGAAGAGAAATAACTGATTTAGAGAGGAACATCCATACTGAGGCATAATGCAGTTCTTAATTTCTAATAGAAAATAATAGGACACTCCTTCATATTTTTCTGAAGAAGCTCTGCATCCAGCATTTCATAATCAATGTGCACTTTCTCATTAAATGTTCAAGCATGAAGCAGTCTTGACTAGAAAAGACAGCTGTTTATCTCCCCCTCTGCTTTTTTGCCTGTTTGCAGTAACCACAGATAATATTTTCTTTACATTTCCTTAAGGTATGCTTTCTATCCCTGAACAAACATATACGCTCGCATGTGCACTCACTCCAGGACTAACATGCACAGGGGCTTTTCTCCATACTGTGCAGATAAGTGCTTTGATAAAGCTGGACATCTTAGTTATTTTCCCAATATTTTCTGCTGCTTTTTTAGCTTGAGGACTAGAGGATGCTCATTTTCGAAGGTGACTCTTTTTCCTTTTTTTTTCTTCACTGCCTTGCTGATTTGCACTTGCTTTCATATCCCAACTTAAAAAAAAATGTTAGCAAAAATAAGCTAGCTTCTGGATTTCTCTTCTAAAAATAAAAGGAGTACATTTCATTTTCTCATGTTCATTACGTAGCTCTCTTGTTAGCAATGGTAGAGGTTTAACACCAAGACCCTGTAGGAACATAGTGGGGCTCCAGGGAGGCCAATCACTGAAGCCCACTGCTTATTACTCATATAACTGAGAAATGTTAAGCTTCTAGTTTCTATTGGTATTAGCAAAATTAGCAACTTCCAGAGTTCAAGGAAATGTGCTAACGTGGGTTAGAAGGTCACTAACACTATCTAAAAGTCACTTCAGAGACTATCTCAATCTCCTAAGCAATATAAATTCTTTAGCTGGGAAGGCACTACACACAATTTACAGAGTCAATGGACTGTGGTAACCACAACAGCTCCTGTTTTAATCATTTGGTCCTTTTCTGGCATTCTCACTGCACTCAGATCAGACAGTCGTGATTTCAAGAATATCTGCACTGCTTGCAAAGCCTACAGGAAAGAAACTAGTTTTGAGACATTTTACTCTGTGCTGTGTAATATTAGGAGAAAACTAAAAGCCCCAAATTGTCCCCCTGCTGTAGACAGCTCTACTTTCTCTTTACACTTCAACCTCTTTGAGTCAAGACTCTTCTGGAGGTGCTACAACCCTAACAAATCATGCTATGACTTTGTATACACAGCTTCCCAGACTCATGCTCTACTAAGTGTTGGTAACTGGTAGTTAGGCTGTTTTGACAAATGGAGACCAACATCTCTGTGCCTGCACTTCTGGGTAACACTTGCCCAGTCTTCCAAGATGTTCTACCAGTGTCAAATGCAGGATGGAAATAAGCTTTTTGCAATTTCCAGAATAGCAGCTCCAATGGGACGGTTAGGAACAAGCAGCGCAGCTCACAGTCTTGGTCTGAGATACAAACCATCATCTGTTTCCTAAGTGACACGCGGGACATGCACATAACTTGTCTGATGGACCATACTGTGAGGAGTAAAGTGAAGTGTAAAGAGTAGCTGGTGAGTCATAAGCATGAGAGACAATTAGGTGGCAACAGAAATCTCTCACCCCCTTTGCTAACATGCCTCCGAAGGCAACAGGGCCAACTCAGCGGAGTCTCAGTTCAGTTTTCATGGGACTTTGTAGGACTACTAGCACTATTATAATAACCCTTATTCAATCTATTTTAACTATACTGAAGAACACAACAAAGAAACAGCATAAAGCATCATCAGCACACACTTGAATATATAGAAATATGACTATAATACATTGTTATGATTGTTTTTCATATTATGCACTCTTGCTTTGATTTATATGATCAGATGTGTGCTCATCACAACTCCTGATTCTGACTTGATGGGACAAGTGGTGGGACACCTCATGGTGGGACACCTTTGCTATTGTTCAAAGAAGTACTTCAAACAGAGCTTGCTCTAGCTCATCCAAACAGGATATCCACTTGCTTTTAGCTATAGATCTAGGTAATAACAAAAATCATGCGGAGATGAGGGTCGATGGCCACTTGTGTATTTTGGAATGAAAGACAATGTGCAAATTAAAATGTGGAAGAGGAGGAAAAGAATGCTCTTCTGAGCAGCTAAGGTGATCTCACCACATGCTTCAGTCCTAACAGGACTGCTCTGGGCAGGTGACAAGGCAAGTGGATGAAGTGAGAAAGTTCTGAGAAATTAGGGCAGAGAAGCCAGCAGAATTTACTAAATATGTTAGAACAAACACTACCTGCACCTCTACCAAATGGCTAAAAACACTTCACAAACATGACCAATGAAGGCCCAGATGCTGCAAGCGACTTCACTCTAATCAATAGGTCTTTTTTCCTGAAAGCATTAGCTCAGCCAAAACCCGCAAAGTGAGAAAAATGAAGGGTGTGAAGCAGGGGGTCGACTCGTGAATGACTGCTCTCAAAGTCTGGCAGAGGCTCAGAACATCACTATGGTCAAAATGAAAAGAAAATGGCCCACTGTATCGGTAATAAATCCAAACTCTGACATGTCTTATTCTGCTTTACTTCTGCTGTCTGGCTTCACCTCAATAAATACAAATTTTCTCTTTCTCCCACACACAAATATGCCAGGGAAATTTCTGATTGCACAAGAAAACAGTGTCTCTACCCAGCTCAGGACCCGACTCAGTCCTATTCAAGGAGATCTGAAATAATCTCCTTCATGCTAAGGGGCTTTTGTTCAGTTTCTCCATACCACCAAGGGTCAGTCCTTGCAACCACCTCTCTGCTATTGGTGGGCAGGTTATTTAAACAGTGCCAGGGTCGTACAATACTTGAGCTGGTGGCTGGTCTGGAAACCAGACCACCTTTCCCAGCGTTCATATTGCTCAGGCCCTGTCTTGGGTACCTCAGCGTTGCCGTTTTCAGCCAAGTGCTGGAAAAGGTTAACGGGACAAGTTCAGCATGATGCAAATACCTAAAGGAGTTTTTGGGGAGGAACTAGATGTATCCAGCCAGCTCAGATTGCTGATAAAATGTTCTCTTATCTTCTTGTTAAAGACCGTATAGATACAGCCCAGCATTGCTTCGATGCCAGCCAGCCTCATTTGGCAGTGAGGCACTGCAACTCTCAGGTTATATTTTTCCTTAAAATCACAGCTGGTGGATTATATGACTGTATAAAGATCTCAAGTTTCTATGTATATTTGTTCTGAAAGGGATGTCTAAGCTTTAGGGATATGGAGAAAAGGCTTGTGAATATAAAGATACCAGAAAGTATCAAGTTTATAATTTTTAAAAACGAATTACTTTTGTAGGACGGATTAATGATTTTTCCAGTTCTGTGCAATGCTGAGTTTATGTTGGACAGGAAAGAAGCGCTCCTGAAACACCTCACTCTTGTGTGAGGCCCTGTGCTGAGCTCATCCCTACCTTGTGCTGAAGGTTTGGATTCTGCCCTGGATAGAGTCTTAATTAGTGCAAGGAAACAGTACCTGGGAAATGCCCTGAGTTCAGTAAATAACAAGCACAAAAATTGTTTCACATTATTTCTAAGCAAAGCTGCTCTCTCTAGTTCCGCCTTTCCTTTATCCCTCCTGTCTTGCTTCCTTCCCATCCCCTTTTGGCTTCTTTCCTTTCCCCACCGCCCCCAATTCTTCAGTCACAATGACCCCACCACAGGGCCCGTCACGGAACAGCTCTGCCCATGAGGGGCTACTGCTGTGAGGAAAGGAGTGGGCCCACGTAAAGCCACGTGCCTCTCACTTCACACAGCTGAGGGTCTCAGAAACCAGCGTTCCCCAGCTGCCACCCAGTCTGGGGGGCTTGGAGGCCTCCCCCAGTGAGATGGGCAGCCTTCACATCCCCTGAACCTCATTTATTATGGCTAAAAGTGGACGGGATGGGAGTGGTTTCACAGGAGCAGCATCGCTCTTCTGCAGCTACCTGATTGCAGCTCTCTCCTTTCAGCTTGGGAACTCTTGGGAAGACCCAAGTGCACCTGGGTCTGAAGGACATGATCTCCCTGCAGACCCCTGTGGGGACTTGTCTGTATTTATATAACTGTGGCGAGGGGGGAAGGGATTAAATTCTTACTCAAAGTTTATTTATTCTAAACAAACACCATTTGCTTGTTTCTGTCTCATGCATACCCCTGCTGCTCCCACAGTGCATTTGATAAAAAATTAAATGCGATTAGTCGAGGCCAGTTTCTCCTAGCAAATATCTCTAATGGCATTTCAAAAGGGATGGCTCATTGAATAAAACCCTATTGTAAGCTTCCTGAATGCTGACATGAAACAGCTGTGATTATTGCACCCTTGTGCGGTCCCCCTACAAAATTTGATGTGTGCCTGGTGTGTGGGGGATGCCAACACCGCAGATTTATGAAGGTGTAAGATGACCAGCATTGACAGTATTTGCCAGCTTGAAGAAGAGGAGGCTCATTTAATTTTGCCAAGAGCTTCCCCTCATAAACAGCTTTCAGTAAAAAGCCAAATAGCACATGGGGACTATTCATCTCTGCCTTGCATTAATTTAATTTTAAAGAGAAATCACTTCCTTGCAGGAGAATTTTTAAAGAATAGATACAGCTTGTTGTAAAAACATGCCTGCGATGCTGCCAAAGCTTTTGTGGCATCAGTCCCTGCTCTCATGTATTTCAATATGCCCAACAGCACGAACAAAACAAGTAAGTGGACATGCCCACAGCTGGATGGATGCAATACGACGGGTCACCAATTAAGGCTGTTATTACAGAGCCTGGAAGGAGACTACTGTAGTCCTAATTGCAAGGACCAGAAGATTTTTCAGGATCAAGGAGAAATAGAAAAAGATGATGTCTGATTCCTCCCTCAGGTTGACTTGCCCGGCCACACACATCATTAAAGCTCAGCGCTGTGTCAAGGGAGATGGGAAGCTGCAGTCCAGGAAAGTACCCAATATCATAACGCTTTTCTTATTTGTCAGAAAAATGGCCATCAAAGGTTACTCAGGGGAAGAGTCAAGCGTGAGCTGCTTGTGGCTGGCTGGCCCTACGTGCCAGAGGGGAGGGGAGCAGCCGGGCTTGAAACCCTATTCACCTCTCCTGTGGACTGCCAAACACCCTCTCCCTGGGGACCTGCAGAGAGTCCCAGCATCTTCGGGCTCTGCTGAAAAGTAGGGACTGGTTATGGCCCTTCCTGTTCCTCTCGTATGTCTGGGCAGAAGTTGTATTCCATACTGCCTGAATCAGGAGCTTACTGATAGATACATTATGCTTGATGCACTAAACACACAATGCAATGATAATCCGATGGATGGAACACATGGACTATATACAGGCTGTAACATGGCACTTACAGCAAATTCTATCAAGCAAATGCTGCATTAGCTACGGGTTTAGTTAGAGGAATGTGAGTCAGCAGTGCTTTCCTCTGCAGGGGAAGATGCTACGGTTGAACATAAACCGGAGAAATTACCTGTTTGTGCTTTCCTGACCTCTGTCAAGAATCCACATCCCACCTGAGGTTTTATTCATTCTAAGCAGAGAGGAATCTGGATCACTGAATTTAGAGAAAGTTGGAGACAATAAACAAGGAAGGATCCAACCCACTGTTTCATAAAGCCTACAATAAGGAATTCCCGAACAGGTGATGTGATTTCTGGGACTTTCCACACTGGAAGAATGCTTTTGCCAGCTTCCTACCTGGTAGAAAGATTAAAAGAAGACTTGAATGTGAACCCTTAAAGCTACTCATCTTTCAGAAACAGAACGAAAGGAACAAAGATAAAACCTAAAAGAGCTGTCTAGCATCCACTTGACGACTACTTCAGTTTTAAGGTCTTTGTCACTTTGCTATTGATTTAAGTCTGTGTATCCTTTTGAATATTAGTATGGCTAGGAAGATAGCAACATCATACATAAAAATGTTCTTTATTCCAGAACAGACGAAACTCCCAGTGGTAAAAGAAGATTTAGGTATCTCTGAAGATTTCTTATCGCTGTGCAACATAACTCTCTAATGGTTCAGTGCCTTGGAGGGTCATCTGAGATCACTTATCACATAAATCAAATAGGTGGCAGGCTATAAGAGTGGAAGCCTATAGCAATTTCATGTCTTTACTCGCAGACATCAAATCTATCTTTTAGGCAGACTATAGAGGAGATAATATGCCACTCCATTTAAGCCACTGAAGAAACTCAAATCTGGGTATTAACCAATTTTAGGAAGCTGCTCCTAGTCTTGACTGCATCACAATTATCTTGGGAATGACTGGGTTTAAATCCTAAAACACGGACCGCAGACACTGGTCGTGGTTCTAATTTACACTAAGGCTTCTGTAAATCACTCTGGCAACGGAAGGGAGTGTCAGAGCGAGTGAAAGTCCAATTTACTTTATGTCCCATTTACATAATCAGGATGGTGTAAAGTGGCTCTACTGTAAAAATGATAGTGAAGGTCTACCTTTCACTGAATTCAACAAGAGGAGTGCAGTTTTCTTCTCCCACTCTTCTTCTCTTCCATGTTATACTCCTTTCAGTTTATTTCCGTGGTGCTAATGCAGGTTACGCACGTGTAACTGAGCGCAGGCACAGCCCCAGAGCTCAGATGTCAAGAAGACAGAAGCTCATCCTCTGTAATGGGGTCTCAGAAGGAGCCAGCTCAGTCAGGTGCCAAAACTGGCCATCAAAACCCATGTTCAGCCAGGCTGTACCCTTGTGGTTGGGAGCCATGGTAGATGGCTCCTTATCTGCCTCTTCCTCCACCAGCTCAGTGGCCAGCCTCTATGCAAAGGGCAATCCCTAGTCCCCCTTCACAGCTCCTGCCCCAGAAGGGTTTAAGATTTCCACAGTAGCACCCCCTGATCTGCAATTTTCACTACTGAGCTGAACTTTAAAACTCACACAATCAGGGCTCATCCCTGTGTTTGCTTCTTTCTCTATAAGTGAAAGAAAAATATAAATAAATCTGCCTCAGAGCTAGTTGTAAAAATATCCCTCCTGACATGTGCAAAGGCATTTCTGCCTTCCCAAGCCTGTAGTGAGGCAGTCCTTGGGCCTCTGCTGTAGCTCAGGGTGCACAGGAGGACAGCCACCTAAGGACCTTGCTAGAAGCTAAGATAAGGGCTACTGCAAAGTTTCCAAGTCCTGCAGGAGGAGATGTAGTATTTATGCAAGGTAGATGCTACCTTTTATATAACCCTATTCCTCAACAAACACAAAAACTTACTGCATCAGCAAATAGCATGAAAATGTTCAGCAGTAAGATGACCTTACAGGTTAAATAGAAAAAAAAATATCACTGAAACCATGTTTTTCCTTTTTATTTCCACTATTAGTGGGCAGGTTGAGGCATTATGTGAGTAGCACTATTACTAGCTTATTGTACTCCTTGGCTTATGGTCTATGTGGTGGCATAGTCATGTCCATGGCACAAAACCCATGACAAATACCAGCAGCCTAAGCAGAAAGGTAAAGTTCATGAGTAGCACAGCCACCCCTGGAAGGGTGGCAAAGATTTAGGAGAAGGAGCCTCCATAGACCAAGTCTGTGGATAAACTGGGGATCTATTTTTGTGCTGTCACCGAGAATTTACGTGACTACAGGGGAAAACCTCCCAGACCGCCGGTAAGAGGACAAACAGGTTGCATGCCACGTGTCAAACTCAGCCTTGATAGGAGCAGCGGAGACGCATGGAGTTGAATCCATTTGCACCAGGACAATGTTGCCCTTCTGAGCGTAATTTTACAGATGTGTTTATGATATAGGGGAAGCCATATGGCACGAAAGGTTTAAACATTTAATCTCACTTAGCTTCAATACGCTGCATATACAGAAAATTGGAAGCCCAGCAGGAAAACGCCAGATTTCATTCTCACTTAGTTGTGATTAACCTTTCGGAGCTCGCTCGGAGTTTTGTCACCTGTGCAGGCAGGCAGGCAGGCTGGGAAAGCCCTTGACGTTCTGCTCTGGCCAAGGCACCGCAGTCCCTGAGCTCGAGCTCTCTGAGGGCTCCGCTGCCCGATGTGTGGGACTCTCCCCCAGCTGAACGGCACTTGCACCCCGCTCCATACCTCCCCGCACGTATGGAAACCGTAGAAGGGACTACAGGGAGTGAAGGAATGACCTGGAGGGACTCTCCCCCTTCTCCTCCTGCAACTGCGCTTCTTTGCACACCTCAGGTGGGTCAAGTTTAGAGCAGCCGTACACAGGCAGACAGACGCAAAGCAAATAGCTGATACTTATCTCACTTTGCAAATATGCTCTTTCTCATTAATATTGATTCCCACACACAAACACTTTAGCTATATTCACTGATTGCATTACCATTGCAGAAGTGTAATTAACAAATTAAAAGGGAGGATTGTGATTCAGTTTAATTTGGGGAAAATCTTTAAATAAAGAAAAAAAAAGTCTGATGTTTGAGGATCATTCCCCTCTGCTATTCATTTTAATGCCTTGGACATGCTCTTATAGAATTGCTTTCATGAAAATAAACATGCCCTGGGGATGCTGCGGTACTGGCATACAGGAGCACTTGAAGAAGCATCAATGAGACAAAAAACAAACAAATGAAAGAAATCCTGACAGATGCTAAACAAGATACTAGATTGCAAATGAAGGTGCATCATCATGGAGAGAGGAAGGGAGGGAATGCCGGTTGGAAGCTGCTCGGGCTGATCTCAGTGCCAGCTTATTCACAAAAACTTACGAAAAGCAATAGAGAACATGCACAACATCAGCCCAGGTGAAAGCCAATCCCACAAATATTTGTGGAAGGAGGGAAGACAGAAAATCTCCCATACTTCTGCCCTTCCAGATGCTTGCATGATAAAACAAACCAGCTCCACCAAGTAAATCAATGTTTGCAAGAGCAGTCAAAATTCCTGAGCCAAAGTTTGACTGCTTTTCTCTCCAAAACCCAACTGAGCACACCTGGAAGAATGGCTGCAAAATGATATCTACTTCTCCTCCCATCTCCTATGAAAAACACCTTTCAGGTGATCTAATATTATGAGAAACCATAATCATTAAGGATTGATCATACTAATATAATTTTCTGGATGGCTTATTAACCTACTAAGACATGTTTTTCTCTACTTCCCTTCATTAGCGACAGCAATAATTAGGTAAGGACAGAGTAGCAAAATTGATCATATGCTACTGCCGAAGGGGACAGAGAATGTATCATGGACATTTAGCATAATGTTCTCCAAACCCGAGATGCATTAATTATACTTAGTAACACAGCTATTTTCTGCCTTTGATGGAAGGAATCCATTAATGTAGATACCATATAACAGAAGATTATTTTTCTCCTATTCAAAAAGGGAATTATTTTTTTTTCTTTAAAATTCATAATACAAAACAAAATGAGAAAAGAAAACACCATGGTCTCAAGTATCTACTGATACCACACCCTCTTCTTATTTCAGTCTTGACTACCAGTCTCCAGGGAGCCTACAGAAGAGCCAGAGAGGGACTGTTTACAAGGAAGTGTAGCGGGAGGACAAGGAGCAACGGTTTTAAACTGAAAGAGGGGAGATTTAGATTAGACACCAGAAAGAAATTCTTTCCTGTGAGGGTGGTGAGACACTG
>JAOTQQ010000079.1:25398747-25430059 GCA_026546715.1 Gallinago undulata
GCAACCTGCTCTAGTGGGAGGTGTCCCTGCCAGGGCAGGGGGGTTGGAACTCGATGATCTTTAAGGTCCCTTCCAACTCTAACCATTCTATGATTCTTTAAAAGCACAGAGCTCTGGCTAGGAAAGAAATAAGTGAGTTAAACTATCACCTCCCAGATAATAAACCCCAGGGATAATTTCCTCATTTTTTGGGGTCAGCTTCAGACAGCCTTTCCCCCATCTGCTACCAGAACAAAGAATCTGTAGTTCATACTTAGGCAGCACGACTCAGAATATGCATATGCTTACTTTTACAAATTTTATAAATTTACAGAGATGACGGAATAGCAGCTACACTCTGAGCACATATGAAGGTCCAGCCTGTCTGTCTGTAAAATCATGGGCAGAAGCACCACCAACGTGTGGGCTGGGGGATGAAGGAACAGCCACAGGAAGCACTGGCGCACGCTGCCCATCACCTTCCCGACCTGTGACCCCAGCGCCACGGCCCCGAACTCCGCTGCAGCCACCCTGACCCTTGAAAGAGAAACTGCCAGTTAAGCGGTCACCCCGGTCACGGCTGTCACTTGTGGGGACAGGGACTGGTGTCAACCCACGATGGGGGCCGCCGGCTCGACCTCACAGCTCCATGAGACCTGCAGCTCTAACTTTCCCGCAGCGCCCCGTCAGCACGAGAGTGACAAAGGGATGGCAGCGATGATAAATTTTTACATATTTTTTTAAATGCCAGTGACTGGCTTTCCCTGAGCTCTACCCCCATGTGAGCAGCAGGCAGCTTTCTGTAGATAAAAGCATTACAGGCAGCTGAAAAGAGTTGACATTACAAAGTTGGCACTCCGATGGCACGCTCCACAAACAGGGAAAGGGAGGATCTGCCAGAGTGAGAGCCAGAGATAATATGAAAAGCATAAACCCAACTTACTGACCTTATTTAAGTCCAAACAGCATAACACTGCGATACTTAATGCAAAAATGTTGAAAACATTCTTTATTCCATGCGCACATTAATGTTTTCTTTAAATATGCAATTCACTTGATATCTGCAATCCCCCCTTTCCAGATGCAAAATCCAAAATAATGATTATATCAGTCATTGCTTAATACATTCAACTGTGGCCCTGATTTTCATGCATGAATGGTCATTTACATATCATTACCTATCATGGACTCCACTCAGATTTTTCTTTCTAAATAGGGTAATACATTTAAAGTTGTCATTTTAAAATAAAAATGCGTGAAAAGGGGACTTTCATTTCTTGTTATCTTATCTATGCTCTTAGTGGCTAATAGACCAGAATGTTAAAATGGAAAATTCTCAGTGTATGTGACAACTGCCACAGTGAGAAGATCTTAGAAAAGAGGCAATTATCATGGGATTTTTCTCAAATTTGGGAACACAGATAAATAAGAACAGAAAAGCCAAAGCAAACCAGCCAGAAGCAAAGCAGTAATTATAGTATGTTCTTCTGTTTTCCTAACACAAGTCCTGTTGGGGGCAAAGTTAGTTCCATGCTAGGAAAATCACTGAGGACATGAGATGCAGTTAGAAGATCTGCATGAATAAATTACAATTTTTCAATTAATATTGCCCATGCCCACAATAAAGGAAAGACTTTTTTTCGCCCTCCTTCTGCTACTTTTAAAGTAATTTTCAGCTATGTTTAATTAGGAAATTTCTCTACAGAAGGGAATGTGATAGAAGATTAATTCTCTATTTCCTCACCCACTGTGTCAGTAGACTCAAGTGGACACTATAAACCCCAGTTAAATACGACAAGGATGATCAAGCACGGAGCTCCTTTCAAGAGGTCGCGTCCGCAGACTGTAGATCTCATTTCGAAACAATAGAAACGAGTTAGAAAATGGTATCTCTCCGTGGCGCAGCACCACAGAGGAACGATTACAAGTGCTTCACGGTGCGAGGGTTCACCATGCCGGCTGAGGGGGTTTGCTATCACGGCTAATGATACCAGACGCCGCCGAGTGAGAAATAGCATTTCCACAACCACTGATGGTTTGGGTCTTTTTCTCCTGTTCACCACTGATAATTATTCCTCTAGTAGTCACATCCTATTTTACGTCTTTTATGCCAAGTATGAAACAGCAATTAAACAATAAATAATGAAATGTTCGCTGTTGGGCAATACAGTGAGTAGAGTTGTTTTGTTTTGTTTTTTTTTTTTTAAGGGAATAGACAAAGAACACAAACTGTGTTTGTTTTTAATGAATGATGAAAGGAACAAGTTATTTACCCTTAGGACATAAAATCCTATGAATGGTATATTGCTGCCAATGCTGAGTACATATCAGATTAGTGCTTTTTAAAATTGAAATCCAAGCCAGAGTAAGGACAATTATTTAGGGAAAACTCAGACCTACAAGATACTGGAATATGCAAGACATCACTTTGACAGAGAGGGTAAACAATTTTCTCAGAAGTTTTATTAATGGAGTAGCTGAACATCAAAAGAGAAAAAGCATCAATGATTTAGAGAAGGAAACACAGACATGCAGCCTAGTAGAGACTGACAGCCTTGTGCATTGATTAACTAGGACCAGATTGTTTTAATACAATAGAAGTTGTCAGTACATACCTCCTGGGGACAGAAAAGGTCAAAACAGGACAACTGGCAGAAATAAAAAGTGTAATGCAGAAGAAACTTCATTCCCAATTTTATGCTGGGCTTAAAACCATAAATCAGTATTTTGGGTAGTCCAATGCCTATTTATTCCCCACCCATTTTGCTATCATTATAAGATGTTCTTATCGTACTCTGCTTGATGTTGCTCTGGTTTCATGTAGAGAAATGCTCCAGCAGAGCATTTAAGAAGGAGGAGACACCTTTGACAAGTCCAAGGGAAAGCTGCAAGGACGACATGATTCAGAAAACAGGACTTCTACGGTAAGCTTAGGGGAATGGAAATTTTTTACTTTGGAAAAAAGAAGACTGAAAAGAGACTAGTCATCTGACATAAAAAGGAATGCTAAAAAGGCTGCTATAAAAAAAAGGATAATCAATTGTTCTCCACATCCACTATTTCTGAGACAAGAAATAATTGATATAATTTACAGCAAAGGAGATTTAAGTTAGATATTAGGATTTTTTTTTTCTCAACTCCGAAGAATTACCATGTGCTGGAACAAGCTGCACCAGTACGAAGCTCACGTGTTCTGAAGTGGCTTCTGAGACTGGTCCATACAAATCTCAACAAGGGACAGTCCAGCCATACGTGTTCCCATCAGACTTGAGAAGGATGAATGAGATGATCATTCATCTCATGCCTACATGCTTACAACATTATTATCCCTTTGCTACGGCTTAGGCAATGGGTGGGCTCCATACTTACAGGACTTGGTCTTTACATGTACAAATCCCCATTGAAATCAAGGGGCATTTTTTGGTAATGTAATTTAAACATCTTCACGTTTGCTTAAGTGTGTGATTTTGGCCCATGTATGGGGACAATATACATTTTTGCATAATCTCTAAAAGTCCCTGACTTCTGCAAATTTGGAGGATTTGGTTACACCTAGGACCTTGTGGACAAGACTTCATCTCTTCTTCAGATCCTGAAAAGGCAGGAGAGCCAACTGCATCTTCTTCCTCCTTCAGGAGAGAAGTTTTTTTTTTAAAATGGGGTGGTTTGAAAATATTGGTTCCAGCTGACCAAGTTTTTGTTCCATCACAATAAAATACTTTTACAGAAAAGGCAGACATATCTTCAAAGGGAAAACATTTTTAAAAATTTTGTTAAACGGCTTGCAAAATCCATGTCAATGCAGAAATACTAGTCATGCACTGCATTTCCCAGAGCAGTCAGCAATGAGTTTCCAGTGTTACCACTCAGCTCGTCTCTAGGTAGGTGAGGTTCTGGGGGTCTCGGGGAGCCCTGCTTTCGGCCAGAGCAGACTGCGACTGCCCGAATGTGTGTCAGGAGCCTCAGTGGCCCATGCAACAGCCCAGAGTCATGCAGCACAGAGGGCTTGTAGCCACCTTTGTTCTGCCTCCCCTGGAGCTGTGCTTTCTGTGCCGCATCTGCCGGAGGCGCAGCACAAAATCTGTTCCCGTTTCCAAGGAGTGAGCAGCCCTTTTGACAGCAAAGCTGGTCTTCGGAGGTTCCTCAGCCTCTGGTGTCTGCAGCTAGCACCCATGCTATGTAGCTGTCTAGATGCACACGGGATATACTTTTTCCCCCTCCTTTTTCTTTTGTGAGCAGTCGGGCCTGGGGCAGAATTACAGTTTATTTGCATAGTGATATCAGAGCCTTTCAGAAAGGAAATAAAAAGCGATGAATCAGAGGTCCGGACATACCCATCTGTCATATCCAATAAGCACGCGTGTGCCACATGAATGCCTGGTCACTTTTGTAATTAGCTGTTAAAGCTGAATGGGCAATTTTCATCCAGAAGTGCGTGAAATCCATGAACATTTTAATGACGTACAGAACAATTAGGAATATTACATGCACAGCTTCTGATCACCTGGAGGTTTTCTCTCTACTTAGCATCTGGGGAACTCAACCTCTTTAACCCTATTAGAGCAGGAGGGCACAGCTGGAGTCAGGAAATGGTAAGATGAATAAATTGCAGCAAGGCAGGCTCTTTTTAAAATGCAACTTTTCCTTCCAAAATCTCTTAGATAATGATGGAAAAATAGTCTGCAGTGAATTCTGATGGAAAAAAAAAAAAAGGAAGGAAGGCCATAATAATAAATGCATCCAAGTGACAGCCAGGAAAAAATGAAGGGTCTGATTCAGGTCCTGTTCTAATCAATGGGACTTTCTCCGTTACCTCTGCTAATGACCACATTAAACCCTTTATGTTTGGTTGAGTAGACACAGCACAGAGATAAGAAGCAAGAAAGCCTAGTCCCTGAAAGGGCAGCTAAGCATCAGGTAAACCACCTGAACTCGTCCTGCCTGATGCAGTAAATCTGTATGCATGAATACATATAGAATGCGTACAGAAGGTACGGAAGCTATTTCAGCTGAGAGCAAACCCCTTGTGTCTTCCTCCCAAACATGGGAAGAGGAGACCTGTACCAAAAATAAAAAAAATTAAAAAATCACACAAAAGGCAGCCAGACCCTATAAGCACAACCAAGCAACACAAACATAGCTAAGCAGTGCAATCCCATGTCTACAGGCACAGAGACAGGAAAAAAGGACATGGCCCAGTGTGGTGGGCAAATGTCTTAACATTATCACATATTAAGTATTTGCAATAGAAGATGCAATATCATTCTTGCTTAAAACACTGTGTAAATTTGGCTTCAGGAAACCCCCCAGGATAAATTTCATCTGGCATGTGCTGGTCTAAAATGCAAGAAATGCTGTGGCTTTAGATGCGTAGCACGGTGTGGTGAGGGAGGAGAAAATGCCTCCTAGCTCACAGAGGGAAGGTCAGCTTCCAGCTCCTCTCAGGTGGGTGACCACTTGACTTCAGGGGAGCAGAGCTGACTCCTAACTGATTGGGACCAAGACCTGAGGGGTCACCATGAAAATTTCCTAGAAAAAAATTAATTAGTGTATGGTGCATGTGGGTACATTTCTTTGCAAAAGCCTGTTCAGAGTAGAATAAGCATAAACATCACCTGATCTAACCACTGCTTTCATGTACCTTATTTTACACTGAGTTGCTATAAACTATCCCCGTAGTACTTTGTTGTAATTACATGCAGTAAAAGGAACAACTGGGTAATTACCTCAGACTCCACAATAATATTTCCACATTAAAATGTAAGTGCAAGGTGCATAGCTTTTGTCCATGTTTTAACCATAAGAAGAACAGGAGATCTACTTATTTGAGGGGAAAACCACACATTAAAAAGCTCTCTGCCAGCTACCAGTGGTCTGGGGCGGTGACAATTTAGGCTGGGGTCCTGCCTCTGCTTATAACTCTGCTGGCAGCAATACATGGCCTTAAAAACAACTGCATGCATCTCCTAAGGCTGTTTAGACACCCCAGGAGCCTGGTAACCCCAAAGCATGCACAGCTGAGCTTAAAAGAGACCATTTACATGTGGAGAAACCAGCTTTCTGATCCCAGTCCCCTGGCATGCCACGGGCTGGGATTAATAGAGGCTGGTGACCCCTCGTGCCATAGTCGGGAAGCAACTGCAAACATCACGGGGGAAGGTGCCATTGGATTAGCCGTATTTCACCTCCAGAGGATTGTCTTCCACGTTGAAGGATTTTCTGTCTTTCATGAGCTTTTGCGCTTCATTTAAGCCCTAAATAAAGCACAAATAGCCCACGGGAGTAAACCTTACTCTCTACCTGTCAGAATAATTTCCTACCCGAATTAACTTGTGAATACACTTTCAAAAAAGAAAAAAAAAATACTCAGAGGCATCATCTCTGTAGCCTGTTTGCCGGCTTTATTTCCCAAACTTTTTTTTTTTTACATTTCAGGCACGAATGGAATGACATTAATGGACTGACAAGGTGAAGAGTAAATGCAGGCTTGGACTTTGTGTGGCGTATGTTGATCTGGTTTATACAACTCCCCCTCCCAGGCATGGCTGTTTGCTTAATTGTACTTGAATGGGCTCTGTGCCTGCCCAATTTCTTCGCACCTGCATGCTTTGCTGATGTACTTGCAATGAACTCTTCCTGCGGGAGCTGCGAATCCCCTCCTACCGTTCTGCATCAGGAAGGGCTACGCAAGCTCCCCCAGCCTTGCCTGGCTGAGGGGGAGGAGGAGGAATTTTCAGGATGCCCCATCACAAACCTCATAAACACAATCTTCAAAAGAGTAAAAATGGAAGAAAAATAAAAGGAAGAAAAGAAGAAATAGGAAATATTGGTTAAATACCACCGCTTGAGATGCAGATAATAAAAAAATCACAGGAGGATGACATTGAACAGACACGGCTGGTTCGAGCTTTGTTCGGAGAGGCAGGGACCGTGTCAGTCCCTTCCTGAGGGGTGGGCCCATGCCTGCCCGTGCCCCTGGCAGCCCCACCGAGTTAATCACCTCCAGACAGAGGCAATTAATCAAACCCACCCAAATCTCCGACCCGCCATCTGATAAGGCTTCTTCCAGTTATACAAAACTCGGTGCCTGTGTCGCATCTCTCCTTCTGGGATTTCAAATAAAAACCTCTCGGTGCCTCTGTTTCATGGGGGGAGTGGCAACATCGAAGCCCCCCCACCTGCCAGCGGCTCAGGCCACGCTCTCAACTCCAGGCAGCATCACTTTTCTGATGACGTTGGACAAACAAAACAGAAACAATTACCAGTTTTGATTTATTTTTTTTTAATGTTTCTTTTCAGTCTGCATGCCCACGGGGGCACCCGTTCAAGGAAGAAGGCACAGGTTTTTGCGTCGCTGCTTGGAGATCCAGACAGGCCACAAAATCTCAGCCACCCAAACCGGAGCTGACGGCCCGTTTCTAAGACAACTACGGATGTAGGAAGTTTGCAGATGGCCTTGCTTTTCGGTAGAGCAGAACTCTTCCTCTACCCTCCAACATTTTGGTGAGAGC
Source organism: Gallinago undulata (assembly GCA_026546715.1). Lineage (NCBI taxonomy): Eukaryota > Metazoa > Chordata > Aves > Charadriiformes > Scolopacidae > Gallinago > Gallinago undulata. Next base: position 25,406,238 of record JAOTQQ010000079.1, read on the forward strand.
ATCAATAACATGCCGAGGACAGCTACAGAAGCCAGAAGAGGGCTGATGGGCAGCAGGAGGCCATCTGAGAGGATCTCAGCTGCACCACACAACCAGCATATACCAGATGCTCTGCCTAGTCTGTGTTATCACATTATTAATGAAAACAGAAATCGTCTCTTCCAGCCTTATTATCACAGGTAGTTTAATCAAAGAGCTAACAAAGCAAGCAGGGAAAACGCAGCCATGCGTTGTGCTAGTTCCAAGAAAGATGCTTTAGAAGAACAGAAACTGCCAGTGCCTCAACAGTTGGTGGCTGAGCTGGCTGGAAAATGGGTGACCTCTATCTGCCAATGCCATGGGCTGGTTCCAGCTGCTAAGGCCCTCCAAGAGCTCCAAGTCCCTGCTAGTGCATTCAAAACCCCACAGCAAAGCACAAAACAGGGTTCTCTCTTCTCTCAAAGAACCTAGTATTTATCATTCTTAAATCAGCCCACAGCCTATTTTTGCCACATCCCCCCTTCTTGCTGGGATCTGGGCTCACTTTCTTCACTGCATCCCATCTCAGAGACTGCGCTGACAGAGGCACACCACCTGCCCCTGAAGGGTTCAGGTCTGCATGTAGCAAGGGAAGGCAGGGGATGGTTCTCCTCAAAGACCTCCTCCTAACTTGCAAAATCCCATATGGTGGTATTTCTGTCTTTGTTCATATTTCTAGAACAGGATTATTTTATGGGGAGCATCTCCCTAACATCTGAGCACCTTCATGGTGTTATGCTGTGCCTGTCTGCTTTGTTAATGCTACCGTCTTCCTAACAATATTTCTGTACTAAAGTGAAATTCACACACTTTGCATCCCCTGAACAGTAAAAGACTTTTAAGGGGATAAAATGTAATTGCTCAGTGCATCAAGCATGATTGATTCCCTCTGCATTTCCTGGTAATTACCCTCAAGAAGAGTGTGCATTAGACACTCTCTGCTATTGGAAGTAGTGTCTAGGGTCTTGTGGTCAAGTTTACTAAAACACCCCCTGCATTATGTGACCTATAAGACATACATGCGTATCGTACTTAAGTGAATTCCATTTTCCTCTTGGGTTTGCATCTGATCAAAGGAAAAATGTCCATAAAGCTATTCTACTGCACTACCATTATTTAGAACAAGTTAAAAAAAAAATTTAAAAAGTCCAGCATTATGTTTGATATTGGCTTCTACATTTTTTCTTATTCAAAGAATAAAGTATATTCTTTACACAATATATTTACAAACAAAAGTCCATATTTAGACTTTATTCTGGATTATCCTTTACAGAGCATTTATTTTCCCTCTGCAAGCATACGATTTTTAATGGTTATTTTTTACTTAAAATGTAAATAGATTAACAGAAGTTACACAGTATCGGAAAGCTTCATCTCAGCTTTGGGTCCCACCTGCCTGTGGGAAAGGTACCTACCTTTTCCCCATTTCATACACACCATCTATATCTACTGATCACCAATGTCACTCTGACAGGTCCAGAATAGGTCATTCTTGCTCTGAACTGATCCCTATTCAAATACAGGATCTGATACTGAAATATATTACTGCTTACCCAGTGGTACTACTACTTCAGCTTTTGCTTTGAATCACATTATTTCTGATCCTTCTAAAACAGTGGCAAATCTAAGCATCTAAGTAAATGACATCCCAAATAATTTCTGCTCTTTCACCATTGCCAAGGCAAAACAGTGCACGTGCTTTACGCTTGCTTCTCTAACATTTGGTTCAGAAACCTATCAAAGCCAACAAGGACATTAAGCAGTTGAAAAATGTCATAATCAGCTGCAAACGTCCTTGCCAGGCTATTAACACCAGGTCTTTGTGAGCTACTCTTCCCTCTTGCTACCAGTATCCAAATGGATGGATCTAAATAGTCCAACCAGCTGAGCTCTAAATCACCTTAAAGGTATCATTAACAAATGGGAAAAAATGATACAGGTCCTTCTAGGAGACATTTAATTTCCCGTAGCCTATCCACATTCTTTCTGTGCGCTATTTTGGCTTAAGATCACAGAGACTCTACCAGAGTTCAGTGATTTATTCCCAGGGAGCCTTTGGTCACGCTGTTCCATGTTTTATTTATCTTTTGCAACTGGCCTCATGCCAGCAAACATTCCCCAGCACCCGAATAATGTGTCAGTGCACCCTTCACTGGTGCGCACTGCGTGAGAGCCCAAAACTTACTGATGCTCCCCCCTTTCCGTGCTGCTCTGTCTGAGCAGCCGCCAGCCTCCCTGTCTGCCCGCACTCTCCAGCAAGCCCATAAACCAGTCCCACAACCCTGAACAGACCTCGTGACACCCCGGCTTCTGCCTTAATTGCTTCCACAAATTTTACACATCACTACCGCTTCTTACTTTTGAGTTAGATGGGAAGGAGCGAACCACAACCTCCTCTGAGTACTCAGAACACGATATTTGTTGCAGATGTATTTTTTCCAGACCTCTTAAGTACACTTGTAATTCATAGCAATTTTGTACCCTGCCTGCACAGAGCAGGCTGAGGAGTGCAGATAATGCTTTCATGCTATTGCTAATATATTTTTTCTTCTCTCTACTTATTCTAGTACCCATCCCCATGCCTTAATTAGGTTTGGGATTTTAGGTGCTGAAATTATTGTTCCTAGCACTGGGCAGCCATTTGTAACCTTTAAAGGTAACCCTTCTGTTAACAGATGAAGAATCTTCCAGAAAAGCTCAAAACAGAAATAACGATGTCATTTGTTGATACATGGTAGCAGATCCACCACTGTCACACAAGGGCTAAGTGTCACAGACTCACACCAAAGAGCTCATCTGATGAAGGGGTGACACTGGAGGTGTCCCTTGACGCCAAGGACATCTATTCTGGCTGGATGACTATGGTAACCAAAACCTAGCTACCACATTCCCATCTACCTGTCATCTATTCTCAAAGCCATTGAATGCCAGGGGAGAAGTCAGCAATATCATCATGGAAGCACCTACTCCCACGCACACGTTCACCACCAGGGCCAGCCAGGTGAGTCCTGAGTTAGAGGAAAGGGGTGGCTTCACACAGGAGAACAGTGGTTGCTGGATGCTGAAGGCAATAGAAAGGGATAGAGGATGGTTTTGATGATATTCAGTGTCTCTCTAGCTCTTAGTTGCCTTTTTGGTTCCTAGCTTTCTACTGCAACATATCTTGTAGCTATATGGTCCCACTGAGCATCTTAAATAATTGTTTTTCTCTACATGGAACATCTCATAGAGAGAAGGGAATCATTGTCCATATTTCACATGAAGAGACCTAAGCAGGCAGGCTATGCCAAGGTTGCCGTTGTGTGGGCACTGTAGTGCTGTGTGTTCCCATTGCCCAGCTGTGGCCTGACGGACTTAGCATCTTTCTGAGGTCACAAACCCAGATTTTCTCACTTCACACATACTGAGAGCAGGGGCTCAGATTATGCAGCACACACCATCCTTATATAGGGACAGGAGATGGCCACTTTCAGCACAGTCTGTGGGAGTAAGACTCTGAACTCAACTTTGCAAAAGTCCAGGCTAATGCTCTCACCGCTGGACAGCATTCCTCTTGAACATAAGCATTCCAGCACAGAGCAGAAGGCTTTGTAGAAGACAGGGCTTGTGGTGATGAAACAGAGTAGATGTTTCACAGAGGGGCAAGAAGAAATTACCACGGCAACATCACATGACTTCTTTAGAGGTGGAAGAGCTCTTTTCAGGAGAGTGGCACGTTCTATAAGGCCCAATGCAAACTTATCTTCATGGCTACAGTTGGAGAATACTTGAGAAAAATAGGTGGGTGTGTAGATAACTAGGAAATTGGCCAGAGCACACTGAAAGCACAGTATAAAAGGACAAAGAATACCAGAGCCTCCATCATTGGGTTTTGGAGGAACAACTAGCTACCCCAAGATTTGTGCCTTGCCCACCTAAATAAGATCATGTAAAAAACTACCAACATAATAATTCAATATAAAGTTCTTATTTCTATGAATTTTGCATTTCTATAGCAATCAAGGATACTATCAGCATTTTAATAAATTTATAGCATATACATCTAGGCTTACTGTAGCAACATTGTCTAGGCAGCAGTTTTGCATGCTCTAAGTACAAGTGGCTATTAAGAGGACCAAGAGCAAGAGTTAATTATGGTATTTAAAAAACAAAAGCCAACACTGCCTCTGATTCATTTCACAGACCAGCATTTCATGAAGCTAGGCACATAGTTAAGCAAATAAGCCTTGTGGGCTCAATTTGAACCATTTGTAGAAATGAGGAAGGGTGGGTACTGTATTTCCTTGGGTAGGGAAGGAAAGTCATCGCATTAAGGACGGGGGTTTGCCTGTGTGTGAATAAAACTCGGCTGCCACTGCATGTACTAGAACATGATATGAAATCAGATTTGCAGTCGTGCTGCCAGGAGACTGAAGAGATTGCCTGTTTGTTTTATAAACCTCGGATATCTTCCCCTCTCTCTGCCAGCTCCAGTCTCACCAGAAAGCAGCACGATGGATGGGAGGTCTCCCTGCTCCCAAAAACCCCTGCAACAGTGGCTGCGGGTAGGCTGTCACCTCTGCCTATCACTCCTGCTGGGGCAAGGCACTCCAAAATATCCTTTTTGTCAAGGGTCCCTAAATAGCCTTGCATTCTCCACGAAGTTATTGTTATCCTTGCTCCTTGGGCCATGATTGTTACACCCAATGGTCCTCTAAAGACATGTATAAGCTGTGGCTCAGGTAGTATAATACTGCCTGTACCCCTGCTGCAGGCAGCAGGGCTACTGGGCTCCACATACGCCCTACAGAAAGATACCCTGCTTGGACACATCAAATACCGAACGGGCTACGTGCTTATGAAGAGGGGCCACAGGCTCACAGCAGAAAAAGGTAAAAAAAGTCCCCCAGTCTGTGCACATGAAAGCCTGAAAACTTTCAGACTTCTGGGATGAAAGGCATTTTTAAGCACCTTCCGTCTAAAGAGACTGGCAGAAGAAAGACACTGTTGGAGCACTGCAGCTTTCTACTCTAAGAGGGAGTTACAAACAAAGTAACAAAGTCCACAGGGAGCACCACACTGCCTTCGGTCAGCTTTGGATCAAGCCACAGATGCCAGCGAAAGCCATCCCAAGAGTAGCGTTGCTTGTGCAGGTGCAGTCTGCCCATGAGAAAGAAAATCAAGAAGCAGTACAAAGAATTATCTGAAGGGAAAATAATCCTGAATTTACACTTGGGCAAAGCACAAACCTTTGTCTTTATTACCGCTTTCCCTAGGCTGATCTTGTTCTTTCCTCTTTCACACTCCCCCTTGAATTTTCTGTTTGCTTTCCGGGGACATGGGCAGGTTTTGACTCTCACAGTAGATGTTACTCACAGGACAATAAACAGGTGATTTTCTCCTTCAGGTGCTTGAATCTTTCCTTAATGTTTCATTACAAGCACATACAGCGGGCTCACAGCACACACAGTACAACTTGAAAAGAACTGGGGGTCGAAGTATCTCACAGCAGAATATTACTGTGGATTTAGCACTAATTCCAGCTTTATTCCTTTCCTAATTCCTGTATCACATAACCTTATCTACACAGATAAAGCCACTTGAAGTGCACTTGCTTTGATGCGTGGATGGAAGACTTCTGTCAAAAAAATGTAAGATTTGCTTAGAAAACAATCACTGCTATATTTAGACTACAGTCCACTCCAAACTCCCCTGACAGGTTTCAGTGCAAACAAGCAAAGGCTTCCCTTGGCTGACTACAAAAGTTACATTTAAGACGAATCAGTAGTTTACCAGAGTGATGAATTTTAACCTCTTGCAGTATTTCGAACATGGCCACGGTCTCTTACAGCTACCACCACCACTACCAGCACCGAATTTGCACACCACGTAGCTAATTCCCCAACTGCCTCAGAGCATCGGTGTCCCTGAAGGGCATACTATTGATCCATAGGTAGATGATGTTAGTTGCTTGGCTTTGGGAGACATGCACTCTCTCTCCAGCATCCTTGCAGAAAAAGGCTGTGTTTAATTCATGCTCTGCCTAAGTTTTTAGGAGCTCCTCAAGACAAATCATAATGGTGCAAGGCATGGATCTTTTGATGTCAAATCCTGTATGATTTTACAGCTGGCAACAAAGAAAATTTACATTTACAGTAGACAGCAACTTTGAGCAAGGAAGATTTCAAAGCACTTTATGAACTATCATTCAAAACAAATAACGCTGAATGAAGACATTTCTGGGTTGAAATACAGAAAATATTGAACAAAAGTACTCATCAGCTCAGGGTAAAAGGTGAAGAATACCCCATTCAATTGAATACATGCAATGCAATTTTACTTAGGCAGGATGCAATTACAAAAGTTGGAGTCTGGCCAAGCCACCAAGGTTAACTACTCTACTTTTTCAAAAAGTATCATGGGATTTTTCTAATGACCACAAGTTAATGATACTGTGTCTGCAAGTCAGCACCTCTCCCCTTACAGTGGCCTTTACAATCATTTAATAGCAATGGCCCGATACTAGATCCAATGAGAAAATCCCAAATAACCATTAGCACCATCTCAGAAATTTGCTTCTCTCAGAAAAATTAGTTTGGAAGGGATTAAGTGAGTCACTAGGTCCGGTTCTCCAGAATCACAAGAAAGATCACACATATAATCACATCACTGATATTGAGTCTAGAAAGTTCGATACACCTTCTTCGAGACTGACTTCAAAGTTATGAACACCATAAACTTGGTACCTTTCACAAAAGGAGCTATATAGACCTGTGATAAATTCAGCTTAGTAGCTGAATACTTTAATGTATAGTAGGTATCTTAATTTTTTGGTAGCTTGCAATACATGTATTCTTGGACTATGCAACAGACAGGTCCAAAACTAAATATACAATTACTACATCGGACTGCTACGGTCTATAGTAGGATTTGTTACATGGGTTACTTAAGTAATAAAGGGACTCTGGCAACCTGTTCTTTATTAATCCATCAAATCAGAGATAATATTAATAATTATAATTACTAAGAACATATCCCTGAATGACACAACGAAAACATCTCTTGTAAGTGAAACAGGACTGTTAGAAAATCATGCATGGTGAGCCAACTTTATGCAGTCATTAACACAGCAGATACTGTGTATTCTTTGCACCAGTTTTCCTATCTTCAGACATTAATATTGGGGTACAAATCTTCAGCTGAAAAAATGACAAATAAATCATGTACAATTTTTATTTTGCGATGCATGCTTTTGGATGCCAATCCATTCCTTTTAATTGGACTTTTACACCATTCATTCAGACAAGTGGTGACCTGCGTTTTAAATTGTTTGCTAGACAAATCATTACAAATAAAACGCAGACTTTAATTTTGGTAAAAAATGGTACTTTAAAAAAGAGGAATGGAAAAACTGGAAATCCCAAAGGCCTTTATAATCTTCCATTCAGACCTTGAGGAGTGCTCATGCAGACCAAACCATCAGGTATAATTTGCTGGCAAACACATAGAACATTATTTGCTACCAGATGTAAAAACTGCATGTGTCAGTAAATCTTAGAAACCAAGGGTAGGAACTACCAAAATCGACAAAGGTTTTTATGTTGATCTCTGCGTGCTTTGACCCTCACGTACCAGATTATAACAGTTTACCATCCGCAGCATGGCATTTGCACAGTTCATTGTCTCGTGTCCCTTTGTTGAGTGTTGATCTGATTAGGTAAATGAGATATTATGACTGACCTTTTAGAAAGTTTTGTTTTATGCTTTTCTTGTGCAGGATATTAGATAAAGAAATCAGAATAACCCATGGTAGCCTGGCCTTAGAAAATCCACTACTCTGAAACAAACAAAGGCAAAATAAATCAGGCTCAGAGAAGTCGGGGCAATTTCTCAGGTGGAATAAATCAGAGAGCCCCTCTGCCAGACATGAAGATCTCAACTACCATCAATGAAGGGAGCACCTAGTCTACAGGGTCTATCTTGTTGTTATTTCATTAAATTCTAAGCAAATGGAAACAGTAACAATAATTTCAAAAGTAACAATAGCTTCACTGTTACTTTTAACACTTAGCACAATATACCATCATTTGCCAAAAATTACTTTTTCTTTATGCCAACATTGAGCTTGCAGCCCTAATGAGAACTTAATGGGAGTGAGCTTAACATCAAGTTTGCCAGAAATTTCAGGTTTTGACACATTTTAAGGTCATTGGTAGATGGTTCTTTGAGTTCTCACTTGTTTAATTGTTTACAGGTGAAATGGTAAATCTGATCTTTGCTCTTATGCTAACTGGAAGTGAGCATACATTTGTGAGTATCTGTCAAAAATTTTTCATCTGGCAATTCATTTCCTGTAGATGAAAAAAGCTATCTTCTGGTCCTAATACTCTGATCTTTATTTGATTAAAAGGATTCACTCAGATTTATTTCCTTATTATTATCCTTATTGCATAATATCACCATGCCCTGTCTGCTTTGTGAGATCTCTTCTGAGGTCGCTTCTGGGCCCTCCTCCAAGTCTCCCACCTCAAAAGTACCACTGTGGGCACACAGCTGAATTTGCTCATGGTCTTGAAATATGTGAAGATGTTTAAGTATGCAGGCAATGCAGCCAGGATATATTCAAAGGTCTCTTCTGTCATCCGAACTGAGAATCTAAAACCTGATGTTAATATTAATCAAAACCAGTTCAGAAACGTAAATTATCACTGAAAACAGAGGGATGTGCATATTGTCTTCATTTGGATCACACCTCTGGCGACTGAAATATTTTTCAGCTAAATTGGACCAAACAAAAACAAAATGAGATTGGATAAAATGTAGTTGTTAGAAATGCTTTTTCTCCCAGCAAGGAGGGTTTTACATCTGTTCATTGGGAGAAAGACACCCCCCCTCCGCCCCTCCCCATTTATGTACCTCGGTATGAGTGCAGTAACTCAGCAATAACCCAGCACATAAAAAAGGAACACACAAAAGGCTTCAGGTGAAACTCTCTGCTGTGGAGTTTGCTTGTCCGCTTTGCTCGTTCACCCTCCAGCTCTCCACAGAGGCAGTTTTAGGCCTGGGAGAGGGAATGGATCACACTCAGGCTTTGCCCATTACAAGCAGCAGTGACAGCTGTCTTCAGACATTTGGGTCTCTAGACTCAAACCCAAACGTGAATGCAACAACCAAAGGCAGCACAGAGACAGCTAATGTGCTTGATGAATAGACAGATGGGTGGATGTATGGATGGATAAAAAATGAAAACGTATGAAATTTGACTGAAAATTTAATGTTTCTTCAATAAAAAGTCCTTTTTAACCAAAATGTGGCTTTCAATGCAGAAGTTTCTGCTTTAAATGAAAACTTCTAGAATTTTTTTATGCAAGAACTCAAACTAATTTTCATATTTATGTGACTCTGTGTATTTTTACAATAGTGTCAGACTCATTGCAAATAACATGTTTTCAGCATTTCTTCTTAATGACAATACCCCCTGCCATCCCCAGACGTTATAACATATTTATTCTACCACTGTGCTAAAAGTAAGTGAACAGGCATAAGCAGCAATTCCATTTATTTTTATTATATTAGAAATATCTGGGATCCAATTCTGTGCTACATATTTTCTTAGTGTGGTGATGCCAGTAGGACTTGCACTTGTGCATCTCTAAAAACAATGAAGATGAAAAAGTATTTATTCTCTTAAAAGACAATAATTGCAGAACTGTAACTAAAACAGGATGGAAGAATTATATTTATATTATATATATTCAAAACCTAAAACTATCTGGGGGTGGCTGAGAATTTATGTTTATTAAGAGTCTCAAAATTAAAACCAGATTTTTTGGGATCAAGCCACTGGAAGAATTTTTGAAAAATTAAAACAATAACAGAAGTCAAAGTGTAAGTGTAACTTCACACATGGAAAATTATGTTCCTTTTTTTTCTAAGCAATAACCTCTCATGTTCGTGGAAACCTTGTTTAGCTGAGCTTTCTAGGATTCACAAATTGTTCTGCTTCTGATTGCACTGGAAACATTTTTATTTATTTATTTTTTAAATTTTGGCATGAAAGCAGAATCTAAACACTGAAGCGGTATTGGCAGCATGAGTTCTAACCTCATAGCAAATAAAACATTTTTGTCACTGCATTTCCTTTCAGACATGGGGCTGGAATTGACGTGGCCCTTCCCCTCACATAAGTGAACAGTCATTTGAAGAGGGTGAAGTCTGCGCACCAGATATTCACGTGTATAGAGTGAAAGCAACATGACCAAAATGTCAACAGAGCTTCCATATATGTGAATACCAAGCAAAAAAAGAGCTGCCAGACTGTCAAACAACCCTTTAGACATCAACTTTAGGAAAAGAATCATATTCCAGAGAATGGAACAAATCCTGGAGTCCGTTCACTTCCTCAGGAGGAAAGAAACCACCTACCCAACCAAATCCACCACTCATCAGAATTTTTTGGAGCTCCTCCTGTCATGTGTTACATAATGGGGGATATTCCACCAGCTACCATTTTTCTCTCCTACAAGCCTACCTGATTGAGGATCTCATTATTTTCCGCACAGTATTACAGCCTAGCTCTTGAACACTGCAAACACAAACAAGATTCCTTGCCAGTGAAAACATCCTCAAACCAGCCCTCCCCTTTTCCAGGTGCTCGCTCACACCTTCGTTTTTCTCCTGCTTCTCCATGTGCTTGAATCCTCAGCACCTTCCTGGTCCTCTGGTGTCTGTCCCATTCCCTTCTCATCTCTCTGACTCTTACAAACACAATAAACCCATACATCCATTCCTTTGTTCCTTTCCTTGAAGACCTATAAGGTCAACAGACACCTCTCCTGAAGAGAGGTGATAAAATAGATCGTTTTCTGATGTGAATCATATTTGAAAAGAGAAACAAGATCAGCAATGCAGTAAGAGAAGTTACTACATCAAGGTGTGACCATGAACCATTTTTACAGCTTTGATTGCACTCTACAGCCAGGCTTTAAATAGTACTGTACGCTCTCATCCACAGTCATATTAGACACCGTGGTTTTGATGGGAGTTTAACAGTCTGATGCATTATTTGATTTCCGAATGCAGTCAGCGCCAGCCCATCATTAGACATCAAGGCAATAATGTGGCCCCAGGGAACGCTTCTCCCTAGGCCCTAGTAATCACTATTGGTCCTTAAATTTCATGCCAAATTATTAATTCATTCAACACTTTGCTCTTTTTTGTTACAGCTTAAAGAAAAGGACAGAGGGTAATTTCATACACAAATTTACAAGAGATTTGGTGTTCATCTGGTGTGAAGAAGGTAATTTAAAAGCTCTTTTATTTAGAAAATCTAAATATAAGAAACTTTGGCCTTCGTTTATTGGGATTCAGAATCAGGTCTGGAGACCAATAATAGTTCAGCTCACAAACCATAAAGAGATGTAAGCCCCACTAATTTCATGCTCCTTTAATCTGCTTTCATCAACTGTGTGGATTTTGTAAAAGCACTCAAAAATTAAATGTTACCACTTAGTAAAAGCACTGACTGATTTCTAAAGGTTTAGCTTGCAGCACCGCTGAAAACATTAGTGACACGGGAAATAATCCAGTGCTATGAGCTTCCCAGCACTACATGATTTCTATTCTATCAATATAAATATTTCTGCATGAAAGTTATTCTATTCTCTTAATAAAGGGAGGAAAAGAAATTTGGCCTAGAACTTCTGATGGGGTTATAAATAGACCATTACTCATAGTCTCCACGACAAACCAGTTTGGATGTGCTCAAACATCATATTCATTAACATAGACTGTATTTAAACAAACAGAAAAAAATAGACAATAGTGAACAAGGCCATTGATTTTAATGTAACAAGCAACGCAAAGCAATTGAATGCTGTTAAGCAAGAATGCGAGCAATATTGCTTTCACGAGTTTTAAAATAAATTTTTTCAACATGTACTTTCTTCATTTCGTGATCATTGTTATAATGAATAATTGCATTAAGAGTGCTGTTACATGAAATTAACTTACAACTGCAATAACCTTTCATGAAGATTTTTAGGATAATAGTTACTGTGAATATATAGAGAGCTGAGTTCTGCGGAAAAAAAACCCCAAACCAAACAGCTTAGCACAAATGAAAACACATGGTGAACAGCAGATTCTGGCACTGTGCAGTACAGTTACGAAGAACATTAATGGAGAACAAGCCTGATGCCATCCAGCTCATCAACTATCATCAGTTTCTTGACTAGAAAAACCAACATCGTTTCCATCCTTCTACCCCAGCTCAGCAAAATGTGGAAAAAGCTTCTGTGAGCAATGGCCACAGTGCACGTCAAAGCACAGCCCACTGTTCCTGCTACCAGTCAGGAAGTATCTGCGACAAAATTAACGTGATCCTATGCCTGACCTGCATTCCTTCCCTCCTGGGAGATGAGTGACACAGGAGAACATCTTGCCACCAACCACAGTGGTAGACGGATACTAACAAATTTGTTACACGCTGAGTACAAAACCTCCCCATGGAGCGAACAGAAAAGTTACTGCCAGCATCAAGTAACTTCCAGTGATATCCAAGCATCTGGGCTTTGGAGTCAACTTTAGATGGTGGCAGCAGTGACCACAGCTCCCCTAGTCATGAGAAACACTGCAGATATAGCAACACCACGGGGGTAAGGAGGCAGTGATGGACAGACCATGAGCCACCTGGCTGTGATGCCACTGAGAGAAAGGCAACAAAATCTTGGGATTTCTGAGAGGATGTATTTTCACTATCAGGAGAAACAAAGAAGTATTATTACTATTACTGGAGCGTTGTGCTAAACTCTAGTTAGCCACGCTCAAGCAATCCTAATTCCTGAATCTAACAGACTATGGATAAGGGGAAACAGAGAAATCTCAGGAGACTGGGGCCTGTTTGACCTAAGACAGAGGTTGAGAAGTGGGATAGATATCATGAGATACTGTGGGAGTGAAGAGAGAGATGTGTCCGGAATTGGAAAGAACTAGGGTCAATAAGCCATTTGGTCTCTGCCATCTCTGTATGTAGCTACTCAGCTGACTCTCATCAGAGGAGATCTGCAGGGTGATCCTGGGCAACTTCTTTCCTGATGGAAGTTCCACACCCAGGAATTCCCACGAGATTCAAGTTTTTTGTTCGACTTCTTACACTAAACTTTTCATCCCTCTGGAAAAATTTACAGCATTTCTGTAAGCTTTTAAAAGCTGCTATAGAATCTTCCAAAGTGGGTGGGGAAAAAAAAAGAAGAGGGTGCCAAAAAAGGAAATGCACATGGAAATACTATTCCTTGCTGAAATCAATGGATATCGGTCTTGATAACATCACACCCTATTTTTCATGTCTCCTTCCCTCCCCCTGAATGGGGCCAGTGAAATTCTGACATCATGAACTCAGCTGAAACCCTGCTCTGGTTACTGCAGGATCTACAATAATGAGATCCAAGCTGGGTTAATGTTTTCAAAGGAATGGAAGGTGTTTAATAATTTTAACTCAAAGACTCCTTCTGAAGTTACTAGTATGTTCATTTTGATTGTTTTGGTGTTCAGAGCAGATGGACTCTGAACACACTCTGGATTTTATCACAGTCCCAGTATTGCTGAAACTCACTGGAAAGAAAAATCACCCATTTCACAGCTGCTTCGACTACCAATTGGTAAAGCCCTTTATAAACAGAAAGCAGGGGAGGTGAGCAAAAGCGCTACATGCATTTGTTCAAAGTACAGAACGTGCAAGTCAGATCTAAGGAAATATTACTTGACAACTGGCTTGGAACTACGCAAGGCCAACCTTTTCTATGCTGTCTAGAGATCCCCTCTTCATAACCTCGGGCTACTATCAACACTGTGATGCCTGCAACAAAGTACTATGTGCATATCAGTACTTGATGAACTGAATGAATAAATGTTAAATCCCAAAGCAAGATGTTCCTTGTGATCTCTGTTAAAAGTCTGCAACCCTTTAGAACAAGAGCCTTAACATCATAATCTCCATGGCATCTAAATCATAAGAAACGAGTTCATTTTCCACACACCATGTTCTGCCAAAGTTATTTTTCCGAATACTTATTATGTAACTGTTCAACGGGAAAGGAGACTGGGGCGAACCCTCTGAGCGCTCAGCTCAGACTGATGAGATGCCTTCTGCTAATTGGAGCAAGTTCCTGTTCAGGTTACACCCTCCTTTGGCTCTTCATCTTCTTTCTACTCTCTCTCAGTCAAAGCCCTGGCAGAGGCCGTAAGCGATAAGCAGCTCCTCCACTACTCGGGCAGTGCTTTAACAACTGCCCTGTACGGGGAACTTGCTGTTTGTTTCCTGAAATGTATTCACATAAAAGTACTTTATTGAGGTTCAGACTCAAAGAAAGAGAACAGGAAAGATCCGATCAGGGTCTGATCCGCAATTAAAAGATTTCTGTTGAGTTGGACTTTTGGACCGAACCCCTGAAGCTGCCCTACCACAGCTACCTCTCTCCATTTTAAATATAGGCTTCATTCAAGCCTTTCTGTTTCCACTGCTTGCAGTTACCTTGGATGACCAGAAACTGGATGAACACAAGATAAAAGATGTTCATGTCCAGCACTGTTAAGAGCAGTGAGAAAGCAAAGCAGCGTGGCTGCAGAGCAAAGATTCAGCTGACAAGGGCAAGAATTCAAGACTGATGAGGGAAGACCCAGGAACTGTGAGACTGGCTTAAAAATAAGTCTGTCATCAGAATTAATAAATCTGAGGCTAACCTTTTTCCCCCTGGGGTTTCCAGATTGCATTGCCAGCTTGCTTTCTATCACAGAGGGGCAAAAGAATCCCTTAAAAACATTCAAAGAAAGCTCAGATCTTCAATAAACTACATGTAGAGGAGCCTAAGCTTGTGTATACATTCAGCTACCACGGAGCCCATGATGAAACCACCAAACTTGGCAGCAAGTGCCACCCCTTGCTATGCATAGTTAAGGAAAAAGCCATCTTCCCAAAGCATTTATTTACAGCTCTCTTGACAATATATACCCACACCTGAACCCATTAAGCCAACATCAGTATTCCCAATGCTTTTAATGATCTCTGGAGACAGCGGGTCTGTGAGCCATGGAAGAGAAAACCAGTGCCTTTGAGATGGAGGTTTTCTCAGCCCCCAGAGACAATACGTATGGCAGCTCCCAAAAGGCTTGACTTCCCTGACACAGACCCAAAAGTGAGCCTGTGGTCAGACTAGACCAGTCAGACAGAAAGTAAGCTCTGATGCTGGCATAAATCAAGAGGACACAGTATAAGACCTAAGGGCAGCAAAGAAAAGATGGAATCGGGAAACCACAGTTCATCATTTATCTTCTCAGTATCCTTCTAAAAACGGAAATTTCCAAACTAATGATTATTTGAATGCAGCCTTACACGTAATGTATCATCACCGAACAGAGTATTAAAATATCAAATAAATAGTTCTAAGATTAGCAGGATGTTTACAGATAATTATTAGGAGTTGGTTGCCTAATTTTGGACTTTGATTCGGTGTATTTACCTTCTTATAGTCAAATATATCCATGCTTTGTAATATCTACATATATCTAGTTTGTGGCTTCACAGAGTATTGCTATAAAAATGCTGATTTACTGTTTATGCAAACAGAGTACACATTTTACTGTGCTGCAAGTGCAATTTGCCAAGCTGTTTCATTCCTCCTTTAGTAATTGTGTGATTAATTATTTTGATTTTTCTTTATTTTGATTAATAAACTTTTAAAAAAATCCCAATTTGGTTCTTGTTAAAAAAAATGTAATTTCTAAAAGGAAAAAGAAAAGTCTTTTGTATAAGTCTTTAGGTTTATCACTTGGTTTAACTATTACCCCTCTATACTATGAGAATTATTGTGTTAAACATTCATAAAATACCATACTTAACACGTGAACTGCATTATTTTCTGTCCAATGTTGGTTCCGGTCAGTTGCAAGAAAAAGGGAACTGCAACGTACACAACCCAATATTGGTCAATGGGATTTATGTGCTGACACTTCACAACTAAGTCAGTCTGAAATGTGCCCTTCACAGGCATAAGAGAGGCACTGGTGATGCGGGAGGCTGTTGCTATTCTTTGAAGATGGTCCATGCCTTGGTTCTGCCAGGCACTGTACAAACAAGTATGTTCTAGTTATTGCAATTCTATTCAATTTCCCTGGGTACTACTGATACACCGTAATTCTTACAGGATATGGTAAATTGACTTTAACCCACATCAGTGCATATTTCCCTACCCATCATATCCCACAGGTAGCCCCAGATGCATCACCAAGTCCTTAAGCAGCATTTCCACATGGACCTCCTGATAACAGCAGAGAGAAGGTTGTAACTTTCCCCACACCACCATATGGCAGAAGAATGAAGGACAAACTACCCTTTCTGCCTGTCCCAGATCACAGCTTTCTGCAGAGGGGAGGAAAGGGCAATGCTTCCTCTGAGCAAATAAGTCCAGTAAGGTAGAGAGGGGCCAAGCCTTGATGCCATCTTCCCACAGGGCTGCTAGCAGAGATGAAGCAGTAGGTGCTAACAAAACACTTCTCTCCTTCAGGTATCCTAGCTTTGGTACCTGTTGTCTCTAAGGTCCAGATATATATCTATATAACTTCCTCAACAGGCTGAGGGCCAAAGAGACTCTGGAAAGCATATAACAATTCAGAGGAAGAGCTAATTTGAGTACTCTAAACATCCGCTGGCCCAGTTTGTCCCACTTGCTGTTGGGCACAGGGGTAACTGCAGAGGCTGAGTTTCCCCTGCAAGTATGTACGCTCAGAGGCAAAAGGGCAATGCAACTGCCTCTCTTTGCTGTGCCATGAGCGAAGGAGGTAGGATCCTAAAAGCAACACACTATGAAGGGAGAAGCAAGGTAAGGAGCTGTGATTCTGCATGCTTTTAGGTTAACAATACACCATCCCTTCAGAAGACAAACTATAATTCTGCCACTGTGCCTATACATACATACCAGTGCTTATGGTGATCACAAACCAGTAATACTTCTTACTACAGAATTCTGATCAAGTAATAATATTAATAAACACAAACACTTTCTATTACACTGCAGGAAATGCTTAGAAACCAAATTCCAGGTATGAAAAATAATGTTTCTGGAAAACACTAATCCGGGGTAGAGTTACGGATGTTTTCTTGTGTACATCCAGTGATTGTGATTTCCATTTTCTCCATTCTTGCATAAATCTTTTCCCTTCATTAGCTCATTTAGTTGGGGTCAGATTTACGAGAGGTGAACTGGCTCTCTCAAAGCTCTTTCTATGATCCCAGGAAAACTATTATCTATATCTCAATTGCTTATTTGTAAAATGAGAATAACTGTACTTTTCTCATAGAGAAACTTAACTTCATCACAAGAAGACATACACTCTGTCTACTAATACTGTAATATTCTTCAAGTCATAATAATGCTGACATTTTACTAGTGTTTCACTCTTTCCCTCTCAGAATTGCTAGAGCTAAAAACCAATGCTTCATACCATGTACTGAAATGCCAAGGAAAAGAGTATGATATAAATATACAGATATGAAACCACATCTAAAAATGATGATTTTGATCTTTCAAAAGACAAATCACTAATCTTTGGCTCTAATGAGATACGGGATGATAAAGGTCATGCTGAGTAAAGGACTAAGCTGACAGATCAGACCAAAAGTTTCAAAACTGATATTGTGGCTCTTGTCCCATTGGGGGTAAAAAAAAAAGCAAACCTTTGTATGTACTGCAGCAGACTGTAACAGGCACATTAAAGAGACCCATTAACTGTGCTTAATGCAAGGACAATTCTAAACTCACCCAAGGATGGGCAGACTGAAGCATGGTACAGTGTTATTTTAAATGCCACAAAATCATTCCATTTATTGTTTGAAAATACACTTTCCGTGCTAAACCGGTAAAAGCTCCTTCACTTCTGCACATCTTTATGAGGCTTATTAATGTGGTAGAGTAGAAATTGCCAGGTGATTCTGAAAGGACTTTTGGTCAACAGTAACTTGAATTAGCTGCTAGCATGCATAAAGAAATGCAGGGTAACACAACTTTATTCAGTTTGGGACTTGATAGTTTAGGACTTAATGCAAATCTGATACAGAATTGCTGATAAATAAGAGCACCACAGCAGAGTGCTACCATAATCCTTGACTTACACCTTTCATCCTCAGTATTTAGCATTTCACTGCCACTCCCATTGGGTTGCCAGCTAGTGTTTGGCACTCTTTGAAGAGCTCTGCAAAGAGTGGATCTCTTTGTTTCATTGGCTGATGTTTTTTTCAGTGTTTCCTTTCCTCCGGTAAACTGGGTTCTGTCTTATAAAAACCCAGCCCACAGTGCTTTCCTCCGCTATGGCGGCAATAAAGATGTGTGATCTCACACACCAACAGAAGCTGGCAAAGCTGGACTTTACTTGCTGCCTCTTTCTACTTAGTGCCCACTGAACCGTCTTGTCCATTGTTTTTAAGGTCTTTGATGAAAACTTATGTCCTAACACTTAAGCAAGCAAAAAACCCGAGAAAACAGCCAAACCTTTTCCTTTGAAAACTCTACTCCTTTGTGTCCCCAGCTGTACAACTGTACAAAAGTGTAGCTGAAAGTGCCTTACTCTCTACTTTTTTTTCAGAAGCCACTTTACGCTTATCCCAGGTTAAATTTGCCATTACACTCTTAGGTACAGATCAGTTTGCAGTGCACTAATCAGGTTCAGCAGATTGCACAGACGAAGAGCAAGGAAAGCTGCTCCGTGAGCCAAAGAAGGCAGGGAGAGGAGGAAGCAGAGAGGAGAGAATGAGGATACGTTTGGGGGAAGCTGTGCGACGAGGCAGTTTTCTTCGCCGCTCAAGTGAGCTCATTATTGCATGTGGAATTTGAAGAAGAATGATTAACCGCAGAAAGGCCTAGTCTGGACAAGATTATTGTCATTTAATTCTAAATAAATACAGTATCATACAAATTGCATCTAAGGGAAGCAAAAAAATCTTTTGTCCCTCTCAGCAGTAAGGAAAATACTAAGTAAACAGTGTTAATAATAGAAACAAAGGGATGGAGTCTAACAGAGCTTTCAGGTCACTAACTCCATTCATAGAAGGGAGAAAGAAAGGAGGGGAAGGTACAATCTAACCTAATTATGGCTTTTTAAAAATTATTTTCAAGCCATTAACTGAGATTTGTCCTACTTAGATTGTAAACTTCCAGGGGCAAAGACTTGTTCTTCTCTGTACTTGCACGTCTTGCAAAATGCAGCCCACGTCCCTCTTTAGAGTTTTTGGGCCCTGGTGTGTATATATAAATATACATACTCAGCCAGCAGCTGTACCTACTGCCAGGTGAGCTCTGAAGCTCTCATTTGCCATTAACAGCTGGCATGGCAGAACGTGGTTCGAGATTTACAGATTTATGAGGTGTAGTGGGAAGAATGAAACTCTTTAGTTTAATAATCAATCTTTGATAAAATCCCAGTATCTCTGGAGTTAGAATAGGTAACCATGCTCTCTGTGCAGAGATAAGCATGAGTCAGGAGCCAGGCCAGGAAAATCTGTTTCCCAGAACTCATGGGTATACACGTGGTCCCACCCAAAATCAAGTCATCCAGAATCTGGGTCAGAAAAAAAAAAAATAAAAAAAAAAAAAATTGGAAGACTTACAAAGTTGAGGGGGAGTCGACCTCTTGAGGAATGATCCCAACTATCTTTCAGGCTGAAAGTGTTATTTACTGAGAATGAGCACATTCTTTTTGATTTTTTATTTTTTCCAGGTCAGCTGCCCGCTAACCTGCCATACACAGAGAGCTGCTTATTGTCATGGTTCTGCTGTGATACTTATGATACCTGATCGCTTTGTGCAGGCCTCGGGTGCTGGAACAAAAAAAAACCACATAAGTGATTTCATGAAGCAGGTGGGGAAAGACCAGGGAGGAGTCCTGCCTGACTCTATGACTACAGAGAAAAAGCTTGAAAATGTAAATGCCCCCTTAAAAATCCTGAAACCAAAAGGGAACAACAGAAGCACATTATTTTAAAACAAGTTGATTTAGAGTCATTCCTGATTTTGAAATGTGCCATGAGGGAGGGTGCAGTGTAGAAAATCTGTGTTCTCCAAAGGCCCGCACCTCCTAACACCATGGTGATTGCATTTCAGTTGCGGCTGAACAAGTTCCATGGTGTAATTTGTAAGTCATCTCCAGTCTGTAGAAAGCTCTGGAATATTACAGGTAAAAGTGCCTCGCTTCTTACATGGCAATCATCAGATGTCAGGAGTACAACTGCTTGGTTCTTTCGTATTCAGCCTCATGCACAGGTTTGAAAAACACGTGCAGAAGATTTAGTCTGGAGCATTATTTTTTAATTAAGGGGGTAGGGGGCGAAATTTCTTTAGAAAGCATCTTAAAGTGACAAGATGAGGTGTGTGGAATGACCTAAGACAGACAGGGACTGATTGAAAGCCATTGAGGTAATTCCAGAAGTAATTAGATCTTTGGACAACAAAGTGATGAAAGAGTACAAATGACCTTTTCTCATTTGCACACTACCAGCTTATTTTTCTGATTTGTTTCACTCTCCAGGAACAGTATTTCTTTTAAAAACTAGCAGGAAAAAAAATAAATGGCTACAGCAGTGAGCTGGGATGCAGCGTATCTGGATTCAGCGCCTGGCTCTGCTGCAGATTTCCAATATGACCTTGGGCACACCCATTAATCTCTTGCATCTCAGTTCTTTAGCAGTAAAACAGAAGGAGACCTACTACTTTTTCCTTGCTCAGTTGCCTATCTCCTCTACGGAGCCCGTAAGCGTTCTTGGAGCAGAGAGTTTCCTGGCATAACCACATCTATAAATTTAGCAGAGGCCACGTAGGTCAAGCGCTGTGCTAAAAGTCAAGCACGGAGAGGCCAAAGACAGCAGCATTTGGAAGCACTCCCTTGTCCCCACACTACCTGTACCTGGGTCTTTGCTCCAGCCAGGGACCAGGTCCCCAGAGCTGTCCTCTGCCCAGCGCAGAGCTGCCTGCACAGGCAGGAGGTGACACCCTGCTACCTGCCCACTGTAGACAACCCAGTGCACCTGCCAGGCACTTCCTACAACACCAAAACCCCACTTGAAATACACAGTTTACCAACTTTTTAAAGCAGGGGAGGAAGGCAGGATTTAGGCTTAAGCCACATGGTAACTTTTATATAAGGTACAGCATCAGTTAATTACAGATTGGCCTTACCAAAGTTATTATGAAAATTTACCATTCTTGGCATCTCAGCACCACTTTGCTGCATCTGTGAGAGCAAATATATGAATATGCACGCAGACACCGACACACACATTCTGCCTGTATAGAATGTACAGAGATATGTATGTGCATAAGCATACATATCATTACACACCCACACAGGATCACATTTCAACACAGAGAGGAATGTCAGAGTTCATTTACCATCAGAATAAACATCCAACTTGACACATTTTTCACAAGACCTCTGTGAATTCAGTGTGTAATTACATTTTCGAGAGTGTATTTTGCAAACATACCAGATAATGCCAGAAGCACAGCTTTGAGTTGACTGCATTCTTACTCCCACCAGTGTCCTTGCTATGACAGTTTTGATACAAACAGTGTGTATTAGATCATTAGTACAGAGACAACCCTCTTTCCCTGCCATGCTTTTGAAGCTCAGTCTGATGAATGGGAACATGCTCCTTTCGCATTCAGCTCGGCCAATATATCATAAAGCTGTGGCCAGGGAATGGCATATAGATGGCCTCCGACCACGCTTCTGGGATGTTCCCCATCAGCAGAAACAAACAAACAGAAGTACACAATGTGCCTACAATCGATCAAGGTATAATTTTCTAGAAGCATACAGAAGGTCATTTGTTGATAAATAAGGCAGCCAATTATCCAGGGTCCACTAAGTAGTATGAGCACTCAAACCTCCACCCGCATCTGTGAGATTTCTCAGCGTCCCAGGCGAACAGGAGTGTGTGTGCATGCCTCCCTGCGCCTGCTGTAGTCCCTCTTAAAAAGCAGAATAACATATAACCTATGGAAATGTGCAAAGAATAACGAATCAAAGATATCTGTGCACGAACCAGGAATTAAGGTGGGTTTTTTGTTTTGTTTGTGGTTGTTTGTTTTTTTTTTTTTTACATTTTAATGCAATCCTGCTTCAGCAGGGGAGTTGGACTAGATGATCTCTATGGTCCCTTCCAACTCTTAAAAAAAATTCAGTGAAATTCAGTGAAACACATGCAGAATATTTCAAAAGGCAAAACTTGTAAAATCTCCCTCTTTGCACGAAACATCCTGGAAAAGGTGACAGTAATTACAATCGGAGTTGTCCAACGATGCAGCTCTATGCTCTGCATCACCATTTTGCTAATCAAGTTGCTGTATTGATCACCTCTCCTTGGATGCTTTCCCTTTTACCCGGGGGCCCATGTGGTGCTCTCTGTACGGGTTGTAGCTTGAGCTTTCACAACTCCATTACAGCAAGGCACTGAATTTGATTTGGGACACAGTGAGGCAGCCCTGCACCACAAATACCACAGATACCTACAACCCCAAAAAATCTTTTAGCTCTTCTATAGTTAAATTTGTCATCCAGAGATCACATGCCATTTCTATCACTGTTAGAGAAGCACAATAACTTTTTCATTTTCTCTTTCCCTCAGTTTCTGCATGAATCCCACACCTTTTGGATCAGATTTAAAAAGAATATTATATCCCTACACAAGCCTCAAGAGAATAAGCAGCTTCATTCAGATGAAGCTCCCCGACTGGAGCTCCCACTGATGGAAAGGCTGTACTAGAAATTTGTCTGTACTTGCAACATTAAGTATCTTTGGAAGAGAGATCTGCTGTGAATCCAAATCCTGGGAACTGGCTTTGTACATTGTTCTGACAATGAAAGAATTTAGAAATCTGAATTTTGGCTATTTTTGCAAAGAGCAAAAAGAAGGCACCCTTACATCTGTATTTATGAACTTCATTATTTTTCATTTTTGTTCAAGATCAAGTTCTGGCATTAACTGGCTCTCCTCTGTTGACTTTGCAACTACACACAGCGCTTACTCTGTCTCTGCATCGACCCTGCTGATCCTCCTTGTCATTTCTTCCTTACTTGCTCCTGAGCTATCTCTGCTCTGAATACAGCAATGATGATCAGCTACTTCTTGGAATCAAGTGACTAGTCTAAAAAAGATTTATCCCAACTTTAATTAAAGACAGTTATTACAGTCACATTTGAAATTCAGTCTTTTTTAAAAAAAAAACCAAAACAACACAAACAGAAACCAAACCACAAAACACCTGGTTTCTTTTCTGCTGTGCTAATAGAATTGGAAAAATTCTGCTGGAAAGTCCTAATGATAGTACTGTATATTTAAATTTCAAGACACACTAAGTTTAGAACAAGATAATGTGGCATTTTAATTATGGGTTTTCTATTTATATATTTCCTATGTGGCACAAGACCCCTTTAATGAAAGCACGTTTTAGAGTAGCTTCAACACCCAGCATTATTGCAAGTTTATGAATGTGCCAGAAGCTTATCAGCGAAAATATGTTAATTTCTCTAATGGGGTAATGAAGTCTAAATGCTTTCAGGAAGACATTGCTATGATAATGGTCTCCTTAAAACACAACATTAGGAGAACCTTGATTACAGGTTGCTTAGTAGTTTCTGACTTCCTTAGGAATCAGAGTTTGTTCCATACCTAATTTGCTGCAGGAGGTGCTGGGAACGAAGCTCATTTCCATTTACTTAGTCAATCACCTTTGATAACATAACCAAAACAGTTGGCTGCTTGAAAAAAAAAAAAAAAAAAA
>JAOTQQ010000079.1:25430069-25441821 GCA_026546715.1 Gallinago undulata
TGCTAATACCCATGACCCAGACTTAGAGACCAACTCAGAGCTGCAAAGGCTTTGAGGATGAAGTGAGGCCAAGCCATGGGCAGGGGAGCACGTGGATGGTGAGGTGGTGGAACTTATGTAAGAGGCAGATGGACAGAATGAAGTGACAGGTTTGATGAGAGGAGAAAAAGGCAGGGGAAGAGTTACGTAAAGCATGTGTGCTAAGGAAACCGCCTGGACAACGTCTGTGCACATCTCTGGAACAAGGCTCTCCTTTTCTACCTGTGCAATACTTGGTAACTGGGAGACTCCCCTATCTTCAAAACACTTGTATCTTCAAATGTCCTCATGGCTTGATAAACTTGTTGACTTCCCCAGACTTGAACCTTATCAATGAGCATTTCTTCCACCTTTACCACACACATGCAGCCTTCAGCGCTAGCCTTTTAATTCTCCCATGTTTCCATCCTCTAGGGAGCAGCATAACCTCACACTACTCCTGATCAGGAATCACAGAATCGCCTAGGTTGGAAGGGACCTTTAAGATCATCTAGTCCAACCATTAAAAAAAAAACAAAGCAAAAAACAACCAAACAAAAAAAAAGCAAACCACCAAACAAAACACACACACCAACACTGAACCATATTCTCCAGCACCATGTCAATTCGTCTTCTGAATATCTCCAGGGATGGTGCCTCAACCACTTCCCTGGGCAGCCCATTCCAATGCTTGATAACCCTCTCCGTGAAGAAATTTTTCCTAATGCCCAACCTGAACCTCCCCTGGTACAATTTGAGGCCATTTCCTCTTGTCCTGTGGCCTGTAACTTGGGAGAAGAGACTGACCCCCGCCTCACTACACCCTCCTTTCAGGGAGTTGTAGAGAGCTATAAGGTCGCCCCTCAGCCTACTCTTCTTCAGGACGAACAACCCCAGCTCCCTCAGCCTCTCCTCATAAGACTTACTCTCCAGACCCCTCACCAGCTTTGTTGCCCTTCTCTGGACCCCCTCCAGCACCTCAATGTCTTTTTTGTGGTAAGGGCCCCAAAACTGGACACAGCACTTGAGGTGGGGCCTCACCAGTGCCCAGTACAGGGGGACGATCACCTCTCGGGTCCTACTCACCACACTGTTCCTGATCCAGGCCTGGATGCTGTTGGCCTTCTTGGCCACCTGGGCACACCGCTGAAGGAAGGTGCAGAAGCAGGGCTGTGGCATCTGCTTTGTGTGCCCCAGCCAAAACCTTTACACAAAACACCACCCAGCAAAGCCCTGGGCAGGCTTGGCCCTTTGCTTCAGGGCTGAGGGATACAATGCACCTCTGCATTGTACCATCTGGAAACACCAGCGGTAGGCCTTTCCCCCCGACTGCTCGTCACCACACCTGCTCCAGAGCCAGCGACTACTGCCTCGCACCGTGGTGTTGCTGGGCTGTCAGCTGCCCAGCCCCATCACATACACACGCTTCTTCAGTTCTCCATCTACCCTACCAGCTCCAGCACCAGCCCACAACTGCATCAGTCAAGCCAGTAATGACTCCGCTTACTGCCGAGTGGCAGAAAAGACAGACGGTGTGTAGAGAAGCTTCTTGTCGAGCAGCGCCCTACGCACCAGCTAGCAAGCTTCTACTGAAAATTAGATAAAAACCTCCAGAAAAAAAAAGGAAAAAAAAAAAGAAAGAGAGAATTCTCTGCTTCCCAATGTATCACACCAAGTTGTGACCTCAGACATCAAATCTGATTTCCATTATAAGAAAATCAAGAAAGTCTGACCCTGTCGTACAGATGCACTCTTTGAAAGGAAACGAGCTTGATATTTGTCTCGATGTGTTCAGCTGGGACTGTGCTCTCCCTCGTTTCGGAAACAAATAGCTCTGTAAATCCAGCAGTATTGAGCTCAGCGTGATCTAAGCGAACTAAATATTCTACCTTGGTATTTGCATTTTCTCTTTTATCAAAACAAATAGCAATCCACTCATTAAATCCAGTATTTCTATAATTAATTTGCAGTCATTACAAAACACCTTTAATTGGATTAGCTATAATTACAGTAAAATAATTCCCTGAAATCATAAGTTTTATTTGTGGGTTTTTTTGCTTTTTTTTTATTTTTAGAGATACGAACGTGAGGTGAACACACGAGAGGCGAGAAACACTTCAAAGCTAAATATTAAAACCCCCTCACTCTTATTTTCACTGAGCTCATCTGTGCATTGCCTCCTTTCATCCCCAGTGATCCTGTCTTGTACTTGGACTTGACAGAACCCAATTAGCCCAAACAGTGATTCATTGCTGCTGCTCCTCTGCCACCTGACCTGGCCCACGCTGCAGTGCATGGTGGCAGCTGGTGGGGGCCCAAAGGACTTTGATGGCCGTCATGACTCTCCTTTCCTCAAGTGTCAGTCTGTCCCTGGTGTTAATCACCTCATTTTGATGAAGGAGGATCAAAGCCATGCCTACCTTTTTAAAATGGACAGGCATTTTCCTTGGCACAGCATGACATGACTCCAAGGAGCAGATTTCCTCCAAAATCTCAAGTTTTTCTGGCAAAACAGGTTCTTTCACAATGGCTCAAGTGAGGCATCCACAAACTGTCTACCACCCTCTGGGGTAGATAATCCCCATATTAATAACGCACCCCCAGCCCAGATCTGCAATGTCGGTAGTACCCTGTTTTTTGGCCTGAATTCCAACCCAACTCACACGTCTCTTTAGGGAGGGATTATTTCATAGCCAAGGGTGCCACTGACCAACGATGCCTCTTGGGTTAGACTCTCCCTCAGCTTACATACAACAACATAGCTCCAGCGACTTCAGTAAACATCGGCTGAAGATGTGGAGCACACTATGGGATGTTCCTCGTGCTGCACAGTATTTTACAGCTGCAGAAGCTGCCTAGGTTTCCCTGCTCATATCCTGAGATGAAATCAAATGTCGTGTAAGGAAGAAATCAAACAGAAAGGGGGCAACGACCTATGGGCATAGCTGACCCTAGACAAATGGAATAAATTTGCTGGAAATACAGGGTTCTCATTCAAGACCTTTCAGTCTTAAAGTAAAATTACATGGTACGTTGGCAGGAGTTCTGGCACTGCTCTGACTAACACCAGTCACAATTTCACATTTAATCCATATCGTAAAAATAGCACATTTGATTCACATGAGCATGTCATGTCATATAAATGTAACACCATGGTGCAAGTTATATTTTCTATCATGCATGTGAATGTGCTGCCTTCCTTTTCACTCACTCCAGCTCACAGCCCCTTACAAACAAAAGTACAGCAAGATTTAATCAGGCTGAGCAACCCGAAAACTCATTTTTTAAATAGGTGGAGTCAAATTAGCTACTGAGAAGTATAAAGCACAAAATAAACTTCTCTAGAAAAAAAAAAAAAGAGGGAGTTGACCCAGGTGCTGTATTTTTTAAAAAAAACCCTCATAAATAATGCACATTTTATGCAACATGACATTATCGAAGGCTCTAGTGTTTCGATTTAGCTAACCCCTTAAACAAAAGGCATCTCCAGGGCTTTCAACAGCCTTCCAGGCTGCTGTTGCTAAGACATACACGTCTGGCCTGATCTGCCTCCTGCTCCCCATTTTCCACAACATTTCAGGGCTGGTGGGTGCAACACGCGCTCTGATTAAAAATCAAACTCCTCTGTAAGGAAGAGAGAAGCCGGACTGACAAGCATGATGCCCGCGGACCACTCTTTAACTGTGGGCTGTGTCATCAGACACAGGTTTACCTGTCCTCTCTAGCTCTGCTGGCATCCCTCGGGGGAAAGCAGGCAGCTGCCCTTCCCCAGCCCCTTCCCTCAGGAGCTTCTGGCGTGTGCCTGGCCCCATCTCATCGCTGCAAGTCAGCAGAGGACGAAGCTACGGACACAGGAGCTGTGTTCTGCTGGGTGGTGTACTAAAACCACGCGGCGAGGGGCCAGGGAAACAGCAAGGCCAGCAAAACGCAGGGCAGGACCTCAGCAGCCCAGGGTGAGATGAGCAGAGATTGCTGCGCTTGACAAAACAGCCGGATCAATATGTAAAGGAGAAAGAGGGTAGAGAAAGAGTAATTACAAAGAAATGTTACTTTCCCCAGTTTCTCTTCAAGTTCCATGGCCAATCATGGCATAAATGATGTGGAGCTCACATATTTAGTGTCTTTGTTCAAGAAATTGCGCGGCTCAATTCATTTTGCTTACAGTGTGTATATTGCTTGAAAATACAGCCTCTGACTTGATGCTCAGACATTGGGCAGACATTAAGTATGTTAATATTGCAGTTGTAATTACATGGTTTTTTCTTCTAATTTTGGACAGCTAATTCTTTAGAATAATTACATAGAGGCTAACTAAGTTCTGGGAAACGTTTGAGTCACCGAGAATCACATCTGCACCCCAGCAGAAAGGCTCGTTGAAATCTTGAACGTTTTTATCCCTGCTAATTATAAGAGCTGAGAAAAGCAAAAAGTTGGTTTATGCCTTTCAGGAGAAACACAAGGAGTCTATTTGGAATATGCTACAGGGATTTCCTCTAATGGAAATAGTATAGCTGCTATGACAATTTTCTGACTTAAATTTTTCTGAGGATTTTCCACTTCACAATTAGAATGGCATTTTATGTTTATCCAATACCTTCATACTTAAAGAGCACACAGCCAAACTTCAAACAACATTTATCACGTTTTATAAGCTTCCCACACAGAACTCCTGCCTAGAGGCAGGGACAAAACACAGAAGATGCAATCCACGCTACGCAGACACCTTCAGTTTGTAGTACAGTCACTGCTCAATAGGACACTAAAATACTCCCAAAAGAAGTGAAGAAGAAAATTGCATACAACTGAAACTGCCATTTAAATGTCAGGCCTGCAGAATTCCAACTCTGAAGCTGCTTATTTCAGAGCAGCCAAGGACCCCTGAATAAACAAACAAATGAAAAACAAATGGAACTTTTCAGTGTTCAAAAAAGTGATTTTAAAACCTGAAGGCCTAATGCTTTAACAAATCATCAGCAGCGGAAATAAGTTCAAGTGGAGCTGCTGTACCTTATTCTCCTCCCTCCTTGCCCAGTTGTCACGCAGATTTATTTCAGCAGCCCAGGGTCTCCTGGTAGTGTTTGTGTGCTACTCACAGGTGTAGAGTCCTCTATTCATTCACATTATTTAAATAATAATACATAAATATAATCCTCCTTCCTCCTGTAACTGTTCTACTTGAAGACCAAATTAATTCTATTTGTTACTTCCTAGTGTATTATTTCTTCTCTACAAGCTGGAATCCCTTTAGTATCCCTGTCTGCTCTTGACTACTGATGATTTTCTTGGCTTTTCAATCATCAGAGCCTCTTCCTACGGATTTTAGAACATTATTGTGATTGTCAATTTTATTAATGCGGGTTTTCAAAGTCAGTGCACACTGCAGGCCTTAAAAAAAAAAAAAGGAGAAAGAAAAAACAACAATCTTGTTTTCCACGGCTTTGAAATAAATTAACCAATTATTCTGATTTTTTAAAAATATAAGTAACCCAATCTTATTTGTATTATATACCCATATATTACATGCTAGAAACACAAACACTGACACTCACACAGCTGTTCTCTCCTTCTATTACTGGTCTAAGCGATAGCCACAAAGTGCCTCAAATCTTTACCCGTAAATTTAAAGAAAGACAGCTTCCAGAAGAACAAAGCAGGAAAATAATCAGCTGTTTAAATGCCTTTAAAAGGCGGCACTGAGGCTAGTCTTTGAATCCAGAACCTACTGAGTAATGGCACAAGCCACTGTATCTGGTCAGGCTAACTCATAAGTTTTTTTTCAATGAAGAAATATTTAGCATATATTCTGGAATTCAGTTGCGTAAACACTTGACCAAATGGTCCGTAAGCACTTGAATAAATACTTAGAGGCACATAGTTCAGAATTAAAGGCATTTCCTGAGGCATCAGGCTTCAGTGATCCAAGTTTTACATTGCTCGTACTGCCTTTTGCACTATTACATGGTTAGGGAAAGCATTAAATGCCTACATACCCCCGGGGCTGGGTAGATGGGTTAATTTAGCTCTCAGGTTTCAGGCAGAGCTACGCAACTGGATTCATTCCTAGAGCTGCAGCCTTGGAAGTTATAAAACTCCAACCAGCATCACTGGTCCTGTCTATTAGCCGGCACCCAAGCCGCTCTGGCATGGAAAGGATGAAGACTATTAAGAATCTTCACTATTATTCTGCTGAGGTGAGCAGCACAATGTTAGTTTCAGCAAGGCCTTCTACTGATGTTTTTGATAGTTGAACAAACACCATAAATGCAAACAGAAATGACACATTCTCTTAATACTCTGCCCTGTATTGCTAGCACCACTTGAAGTGGTGCTCTGGAGCTGAGAACAGGAGAGAGGTCAATGGGAAGTTTTCTTCTTTTCTTTCCATTACTTTGGCATCAAGCTTGGCCAAGGGAGGCCAAGCTCCTCAGAAGGGGTCTCCTGTCCTGCTGCCTGAGCGATGCTACGGTGCTTACACAGTTGTGGGTTTTTTTAACTGATCACTGTAGCAGTGCAAAATTAGGTGTAAGTCTAAGACCCCAGTTACACCTGTCTGTAAATTAACAGTGCATCTGCTGTCAGAGCTGCCCAGACACTGAAAGGCTGATGACTATGAAGTTATTCAGGACCAGCTGAGATTCAGCTCTGCTCCAGTTTTGTCTAAACAATGATTTCCAAATTAAACCCCCCATAAGGCTGGTGATCAGACCAAGAGAGATCTCATGGGTGTGCAGTATCTATAAGCTTTCAAATGCTGCCTTAGTTTCTTTCTTTTAGTTACTAGTCAACACAAGCACATGAGGTCATCTGTTTTGAAGGAAGTGCTATTAAAACAATACAGCAAACTGCAGCCAGTTATGTCAAATTATGGGAACACACCACAGTCAATCACTTAACAATTAGTAACAGTACTCCTTATAAATAAAACTAATAATGTCCCATTAGCATAGAAAATAGTGTACAAAAAGCGCTGGGAGGAAATGGACAAGCTGAAACATTGGAAAGAAAATGCTCTCAAGTGTAGAAGTGCTTCCCTAAAACGACATGCTTTTACAAGGGAGTTGAAGCTGAGAGGAGACAAAGGCAAACAAAATGAGGTCTGGCACAGAGAAGGGTCCTCCACATCCTGAAGGGTCTTGTGTTCAGCTTTCAGAATCTCAGGAAGAGAGGACACACAGGGAAATAGGTTTTCCATTCAGCAAAGGGACCACCATTAAGCTCATTATCATATCGCCAGACCCCAGCATTTAGGCATATTCACAGCTGATTCTCACATACAAACACATTTTCTTAAATGAGACCGTTCACGTTCACATTTACACTCCTATCTCAACGCAGAAGCCAAGCATTCATTGGTAGGTTTTAGCAAGAGATTTCCCTCTAGGGTAGCTCAAGGATGAAGCTTCTTTCACCTTCTTTGGAACTAGCTGCTCCTGGCTATCACCAGTGACGTGATTTGGAAATACATTGACCCCAGCCTGATTCATGATAAATTCGCACATAGGAAATAGAAAAATTGGGGGCATGCATTTATGCACAATAATGCACACAAAATATGCATTAGGCTCCCTTGTAATGCTCATACCTACAAAAGGTTAAATAGCCCTAGGTGACAGAGAGCTATTTAAATGGACCTTTTTATAATGGCAAACAATAATGCATTCTGGTTACCTTCTGACATGGCTTACTTCCAGTCAGCATTAAGGAGAATTACTACCTGATTTTAATACATCTTGGTTCAATTTCATGCAGGCTTATTGTCTTCTAATTATCAACACAACAATTTGATCCGCGTCCAGATTAAGGCATTGCCCTGACTTCTAACACCAGAGCAGCGCCTGTGGTGGTGTGCTGATTTCTCAAGCAGTAAGCAGTTTGCTCTTGTCTCACATCCCCAAGGCACAAATAAGCAGATGCTGCATTAAAGCTTGTTTAACAAAACTGCTTCAGCTGTGATATACATTTTTAATATAATATACTGAGTACATTACAGTGAAAACTGCCAGGGCCAGTAAATTCATACAAATTTATTAGCAAAACCAGCTTCTCAATTAAGTCCAGCTGAAGACTGGATCTAGTTGGAAAGAATTGTCCAGGAGCAGTTGAAACAAGTGAAAAGCTTGATCGTGTTTGCCACACGTGAGCACAGCGTAGTTTACCATTTGAGTTTTCTGAGCATCAGTTGGGATTGTTTCTCATCAAGGACAAGCTTCACTGACCTTTCTCTTCTTTTCATCACAAGGATACTGTGGCTGGCTTGAAAGCTTGAATTTTTTTACAATATTACTATTCTGAGTATAAAAGCTGAGGCGCAGCTTTTAATAAGCAGAATGGGTTCTATATAGGAGATACTAGTAGCCAAATGTTTTGGAGTACTCACTGATGTGCTTTCATTCATGGGTAAGTTTAAAAGATCAGAAATTATATCTTGTGTTTTTGAAAGACAAGCTAAGGAGAAAGCAACATTTTCACTCTTCGGCTTATTTGCATTTCTTACCTACATTCTTCTCCCTCAATTGACATTGTCAGCTGTAGGATGACAACTGAAGAACACCTCTGGAGTACTCTGTAGCTAATCCTCTACAACGTCTGTAAACTATACGGTGAATCGGTGATTACCGATTACAGGAGCTACTAAAAAGCACAACTTTCACCCTTCCTTCAAGAGAGGGGAATCTTTGTTGTGCATTTTGAAGAAACTCAAGCTAGCACAGGATTATTCTTCTAAACGTATTTGTTTAAAAACAATACAATGTAATATGTATCAAAAATTAATCTGGCCAGCAGCAGACTAAGGTCTACACAAAGCATCTGCTGGCTGCCTCTGGTAATACATTACATTTGCCTCCACTCTGTTTATGGCATAAGTGGCTGCTACAGCTAAGAGCCGCTTTGTGCAACAGCTCACCTTAAAGGAAGAGAAGTTCTCTAACACAACCTCCTCCACTACATTTTCAGAATTGTGGTCTTTTATGAAGCCCCCTGGCACTAAAACTTTCCAGATAATAACAATGCAACCATAGCAAGTGGGCAGAGCTTTCCCCTCTCACTGCTGGTTCTTTCTTCTGTGCTTCGGTGTATTCCTTCAGTGCCTGTCTTGAGCAGACCTAAAATGCACCCCTGAGCAGTGTTCCCAAAAGCTGATCACCAGGCCAGGGTGCCCTGCAGCATCTTCTCCCTCTCTTCTTTACTTACATACGTGATTATAAGAGTATGCTTACTTTTGTCTCCGTGAGACCATGGCACCTTACTCACAATTTATCTTCATGAGAGGTAACAAAGATGAGAGTCGCTGGAGCTTTTAGCATGTTTATGAACTCAGCTGAGATGTCAAGCTGAACCAGTCTAACCCCTTACACATGACACTAAAAGTGACACCAAGTCCTAAAATACATGAAGAATTTTCATTGCTTGCCCCATTCTGAGACACTGCCACTTGACAAGTGACATGGCTAAATGAATTCTCTGTGCATTAATTTAAGACTGGAATTTGCTGGGATTTACACAGTGACACTTGTATCATATGTGCTAGCACTTACTACCACTGTACATGTAGCTGGGCACTAATTTAACCTGACTTTAGAAACTTGTGCAATCTGACAGCTCCCCACACTGCTCACCTGCTGTCAGATTAGAGTCTGCTGAGGATCTCACATTCCTTCTACATCCCTTTAAATTAATAGCATATCATCAGTTAGTTCTACTATGCCATTAAACACAGAAACAGCAGAGATGACTTTCTGAGGCCCTGATCCTGAAGTCACAGCACTTTTAGAGGGAGGGAGAAAACGCAGATTATGTGCCTCACCACCATGTATCGCCTAAGAGAAACGGGGTGTGTGTGTGGTGTGTATTCCTAATTACACAGATTGCACAAGTAATCTCTTCAAGAAAGAAGAGACTTCCAAAATGTCTCATGAAAGATTAAATGTGCCACCATTTTCCCTGCCCCTAGCAGCTGTTCAATTCTTTAATTAAGACAAAGCACAATCTTTCCTTCCTATGAATTAAGTTGAAAAGGAATGAAGCACAAAAACCTAAAGATAAAGGCAGGAAAATATGATGAAGTAGCCTGGTGAATTTCCAGGCTACTATGCGTAGAGGTTTCTTCCATTTGTTTATCAACTTTGAACTTTTTTGTGTTATATGTTTATAATTGTTTTCAAATAGTCATAATGGTCTAGAAAATGACTTCAGATATTCTTTCCAAAACATAAATTGTGAATAGGTTTTCTCAGCATTACTTCCAAATTAAGGGTACTTTTTTGTCAGCCCTGGCAGTGGCTTGAAACTCTAACAAAACATAGATTATTTTTAATCTAGTTGACCCTTGTAAACAGGCTTAGTTTAACAAAACTGCCTTACCGCCAAGTGAAATCAAGAGCACCTCTTTTAACCAACAAATTTTGTAGCACAGGAGTTGAGACAGAAAGGACTTACTTAAACCTCAGGTAGAGGATACACAGATAGGCACAGAGAAAATATAGAAAAATCCTGTTGAAGACTGCCCTGCACTAGCTTATGCCTGTTAAAACTGCTGCTTTCAAGTAGTAAGAATGGAGGTCTTAAAATCTTTCACTTCATACATGTTATTGCCAATTCAAAAATGGCTCATGGTATTGTTTTCAAATAAAAAGAGAATCCAAAAAAATCCCTCTGAACAATATAAGGAAAATCTCAGCCCAGAAGCACTTGTCATCCAGCTAAAGACATCCAGCTAAAGACACCCAGCAAATAGTACCTTATAGCAGAGGAGCTAGAGCACACCACAGCTTTCCATCCTGGACTAAGTAACATTAACGGGTTCAGATACACATTTACTCTACTGGTTAGAAGAGCTCCACTCCATGTAAAATGCTCTGGTTTTGAAACAAACATTGTTGCTGCTGTCTATAGCAACTACTTAGGCATTTGGCACCCCTCATCTTTAGGAGAACGATGAAGCATTGGGATTGAGAGCCTCAGATTTGATCCACTCCACAGGATACAGCTTGATAGAGCATACCATGTGAATGATAAATGAAAAAAAAAATCAAAGGAAAATACCCAAACCTATTTTTCCAGGACCCACAGCACAGGCAAGATGCGAGCTCCCCCTGCTGACACAAGGGAACCCTGCCTGGCCCAGCCACCACTGCCAGGGCAAGGGGACAGCCACCACCACAGGGGCCGGAGAAGCCCCAGGATGAAGCCAGCAAGAGCTCCAACAGCAAGGACAGAGCCCAACTTGGCACGGGTCCAGCACCTGAAATCTCATGGCCTGAACTCATAACTGCTGAGCACCCTCAGTTCTTTGTGGGGAAATGTAATGAGCCAGAAGCCAGCTATGGGCAGTACCTGAGGGAGCTGGGTCAGGAGGGGTTATGATGACAAAGGTGCCTGGGCAGGTGTCAGCTGGCCTTTTCACTGCTGTTGCCTAGGTGGAAGCTTTCAGCCTGATTCCCACCCAAGGAGTGCTTGGCCAGGCCATCTATACCATGAGCTGCACTGTCACCAAGGCTTCACAGGGCAATCCTCTGGCCAGCCTTTTAAAGGCCCCCCTTCTGCTGATTTTGTGGCACCTGAATGAATGGCAGGACCCTGCCCCTGAAGTCCTGAGCCACTAAGCTGAGCTTTCATTTTCTGCATGTACATTCAGGTGCACCACCACTGATCATAGTGGGTCACAGAATCACAGAATTGTGGTGGTTGGAAGGGACCTCAGAGATCATCGAGTCCAACCACAAAAAAAAAAAAA
>JAOTQQ010000079.1:25441921-25527654 GCA_026546715.1 Gallinago undulata
TTCAGGGGTCTGGGCACTTGGGGGACACCCTAGTCCACTGCTAAAGACTGAGGCAAAGAAGGCATTCAGTACCTCAGTCATAGGAAGAGAGATGGGACACCCAAGAGGGGGGCCAGCCGCACTGAAGCTCCTTGCACAAATGGGGCAGGGGAACCTGCCCATATTCTATGATGCCATGTGCTAAGGGGCTGAATGGCCAGCTGAGAGGAGATAGTACTGCTGTGCCATGTGGCAGGGAGCTGGAGACAGGAGCCAGCACCTTATACTCACCACAGGAAAGATCACAGTTCGACAAGTACTTGAATCCCGTAAGTCTCGGGGATTGTTACACAAGGGCAGGTGAGTGCTCTGCACATCACTAGCAAATGCCTTCGGAGAGCAAAGGAAGAAAGAAAAGACTAATGAAACTTCAAAAAAAAATATTTGAGAAAATCCATGCCAAAATCTCCTTAGACGTGTATCCATGACTAAGCATGAGGACTAAATTGCTGCTGCTGTAGAGAGGGTGCTGCTTGCTGGTCACGGTCTAAAAGCACTGATGCAGCAATAAGCACAGCTTAATTGCTGAGAAGCTTACATATTAATAGCAGAATTTTCGGTCAGAAACATGTAAAAGCCTGTAGGCTTTGAAGCAGTAAAATAGAATTGAGGCCGTATGGTAGCAGAACAAAGTCTGCTGAAGAGTGTTGTATTTTCTGCTTTTGATAGGGACTTTCCAGAGCTGTCAGCTGAGCTGCAGAATTAGAAACCTGACATTGCAGCAGTCAGTTTTCAGATTTCAAGCTGTTCAAATGACTTGTCTCCAGGGAGGAATATCTAGCCCGCAGGAATCAATAGCAAAACAGGTAAAGATGCCAGCGTACAGGGGCAGCCACTCCAACACGAAGCCCCAGCCAGGCAGGCAAATCTGCTGAAAAGGAGTTGTGAGAGAGGATGATGGAAAAACTTGCTCCCTCTTTGAATCAACACAAGAGAAATACTACAGACTATTCACTACATTTGTGAGATTGCAGCTTGATTACATTTGATTCCATGTTACAGATTGATCTTCCATACGCCCTCAGTTCACACTGTGCCAGTGCTCCAAGCCACTTGCTGAAGAGATTATAAAAGAGCCTATTTTATCATATCTTCACCTCTGAATGCATTACAAGTGACATTGCTTAATTTTAGCCAATCTGAACAGCTAATTAGATGTAAACAGATTGAAAAATTGTACACATAGGACAACTCATTTTTCAAAAGGCCACTAATCTAAACAAACCTGAGTCCATCAATTTACTTCAACATTTGTCTAAATGAATTACAGCATAAACTTGTCCTGCACTGGCCTCATGATTCATGTAACTGGCTCCCTCCTCTTTTGATGAAAATTGCAGGCACTGTACAAAAGAATAAGCTGTTTATAAGGTCTCTATTATAACAAAGATGAAGATTTGCCTCTGTCCAATGGATGACGTGTATCAGCCAAAACCATTGCAGCCCACTCCGGTAACTTCTCCTTCACCTCCCAAACCCATCACATACATTAATACATCAAAGCCAGGGAGGTTTTTTAATCAACAGATAAAAATCAAATTAACTATAATCATACAGGTTCCAACTTCATAGCTCTTTGGGTGCGAACCTCCCCTCTGCTCTCACCCTCTTACATCAAGAGAAGTAGGAAAGAAAAGGATCCTGGACAGATCCTCCAGAAAGAGCTGGTGATCTTCCTCCTCAGGACTCCCTCCAAGCACCAGCTGGGGGTAGACGAGTAATTACACCGGGACTCAGAGCAGCGCTGCAGGACAGAGAGCAGCCCAAATGGGCCTGTCATGGCTCAGATGAGATTGGGAGCTGCCGAAGTTATCCAGTGCCAGACAACATAAAGAAGTCTTAGGATGAAATGCAGTGTAGTGTGGCCTATTTTTAAATACAGGGCAATTATGCATGAGGTTTTTCCACTTGCTACTAAAGCTCACATCTCTTACATTACCTGCATATGTAAATGAGCACAATGAGAAGTGAGAAGGCAGAGAGAAAAACACTTTTGTTTTGAAAAACATTTCTGTTTGTTCAGAAATGAACAAACATATCCACATAATCAATCCCATTCCGTACTGCTTAACACAGAAATCTCGCTGAACAAAACTGGCTAATAGCAGCTTATTTCAACTAATTTAATGGTACCTAGAATTAACAGTCCTCCCATGTGACAGCAGCCCTGGACTTCTAAATTCATCCTTGTTTGAGCAGAGCAATCTAGACATCCAAGTGACACAGAATCCCCACATAACTTTTAATCACTTACTTCTACATGCTATTGCCTTCATTTACAAACACGCACGTAAAGTTTACTCCGAGTTTGTCTAGCTTTAATTGCCAGCCTGGCATCTCATTAGACTTTCGTTTGTCAGCATAAAGAGCCTGGGTGCTCATTTGTTTTCCCCACACTGGCGCTTACTGACTGTGACCTACACACCCCTTGCCTTTCCCTGGACAGAGTTAAGGGCATCAAAGCTTTCATGGCAAAGCTTGCTTGCCAGCCACCACCCTTGGCTGTGCACAGCCTTCTCCCCTTTGGAGTTGAAGGCACCACCTCCACTAAAGGTAATTTGTCATCCTTACCCCTGCTCGAGAGTCTGCTTCTTAAATATACCGGGATAATGGTGGCCCTTTGGCCTGCTGTGTTTGCAGAGGACTCTCACCATAAGCCCACTAACTACCAAGGCTCCAGCTTTCTTTGTAGCATCGCTGTCTCCAAGGGGGTTTCCCTACCTCACTCCTCTGGTTTCCTGTCTTTGTTCTATAGTTGTGGCTTTTACGTTTGGCCACATCAGAAGGCCTGCTCTTGCACCAGTGTACCTAATAAATCAGATTGGGTTGTGTCAATGAACTGTTCATTTCTTACTCCCCCAGTTATATCTGCTGAGAGCCTGGCCAAATGAGGAAATAACGTGTCCACCCCGGTCACTGGTAAAACAAACAAATAAATAGCATGAGACTGATCCCTGTGCTGTCCATCTAATAATTATAAATATACTTGTAATTACATTGTGAAAGGCAATTCTTACTTCACTAATTGGGTACCACGTTAATTTTGCATGATTCTTATTCCTTAATCATAGCGGCATGTAGCGGCATGCCAAATACTTCACTGACATCCACCTGTATTACATCAATACTGTTGTCTTTATCAGGAAAACTTGAGGCTTCATAAATAACATCTCAATTAGTTGACAGAAATCTATTACCTCAGCCCATATTGCTCAGCATTAGTTCCCATTTATTTCTTTATTAAGCAGGTCTGGGTCTGCAGATCCTGCTTTACCTCGATCAATGTCAGATTGACAGGCCTATAAATATGGGGGGGGGGGGGGTTCCCCTACACCCCTTTTAATACCCACACACCTAAATTCTCTCAGACCTTTAGAACTTTCCCATGTCCTCAGACTTACGAAAATCCAACGTTAAAGTCTCTTAACTAGCTCTCTTTAAACTCCTGCCTGCAAGATATTTGTCACTGCTGAGGTAAAAAGGGTCCTGCTTCAGTAGATGCTTTTTTAATGGGTTTAAATAAGCACCATCATTATCTGACTCCCATGCAGCTAGAACAAATGAGATCAAGAAGTCCAAGACATTTAAAAAAAAAAAAAGTCATATGAAATGTCATGTGAGAGTTTTGACCTGTTCTTCTCCAAATCATGCTATTTTCAAAATGCAATTTTGAGATCTCTCTATTGTTGAGCATTTTGGTCTTCTATTCAAGTAGGCTACTGAGCAAGGAGGACTGAAAACATTTTACGTATATGTTTTAAATGAAAACCTAATCATCTTCTACAACACTATGAAAAACCCAGGCTAAAAGACTTGTGGCAACTTCTTAAGAACTGGTAGTGCCATACCATAAAATTTTAACTCGTCAGGATTTGATTATGAATTGTTCTGAATTCTTGAGCTTGCTCCGCACTCATTAAACTTGTCCTG
The DNA here is from genome assembly GCA_026546715.1 of Gallinago undulata. NCBI lineage: Eukaryota > Metazoa > Chordata > Aves > Charadriiformes > Scolopacidae > Gallinago > Gallinago undulata. The sequence goes on from JAOTQQ010000079.1 coordinate 25,445,891, forward strand.
CATGTGCATTTACATGAAGTAGGTGGCAATCTCCCATTTGCTAAGTGTCTGGGAATCAGTCCTGTCGTTCCTGAAGATAAACTCCCACTGACTTCAAAGACAGCAGGCAAAATTTCTCATTTTATTTCCCAATCTCCAAAAGGAAAGAGAGCCTCTTTGACAAAAGGGATTTTAAACATCTAATGCAGGATATATTAAATTTCTCAGATGCAGCTGAGGTCTGAAATGTAAGAGTTAAAAAAAAGCGAGTACATGAACCTTGAGATAGACTTGGCAGTTTTCATCCCATTTGTTCTTTTTAAGATCTCCTGAGAGCATCTAACAAAATCCTATGTCACGCCAAAAGCAGTTCAAAGCAAGCGCATAGTGAATCAGCTTCTTCAATCACTGAACCACAGAGTATATAACCAAGAGACACACAAGGATCTGAAGAAGTTCTGGTCACTCCAAGGCTGCCTCAGGCCCCACTTGTGCAAGACACCCACGTTCAGAAGGAAATTTTAAAGTCGATGGCATTTAAGCATGTGATAAAAATTAAGCACGTGCTTGAACACATGCTCTTACTCCATGAAGTAAGGTTCACAGTAAGTCTGATAGTGGCATTTGAAAGCTTGAGAAGCATTCTTCTTCCCTGGGGAAGGAATCCCTGCATAGGAGAGTGAAATGGTGGGCTAGATTCGCCTCTCACTGTCATCACAGTTAATCTCCAGTGACTCCACAGTTGTCAGCGGGAAAATTAATCCAGGTTTATGGAGACGTAGCAAATATAGTCCACTACGTCTCTCTTTTGCTGTGTTTACAGTGACAGACCAATAAATGAGCATTTGTGATCAGATGCCTTTTTAATCTATTTGCCAGAGTATCACAGGATTTGTTTGCTGGTTTGATGACTTAGTTATTTGTGGATTTACAGATTGCACATGATTAGACAGCATATTTTGGATTTTTTTCTCTCCACTTTGATGTGGACAGGCAATTTTGAATTTTAAAGCAAAACCAGAGCATCCTCACTATTTTTTGATGTAGGTAAGCATCCTCCATTCACAGTCTCCTTGTGTGCCCTGAACTACTTAAAAGTGCTAAAAAACATAAAGGACTGCATAATTTAGGAAAGAAGCTATGTCATTCTTACTTCTCGCCTGCAAAAGTCTGCTGAACTTTATGGCATCTTCTATTGACTTTCTTGGGTGTTGCATGAATGGCTGAAAATGGGGCCACAGGTGATTCACTATGGGTCATAGAATCATAGAATGGTTTGTGTTGGAAGGGACCTTAAAGATCATCTAGTTCCAATCTCCCTGGGCAGGAACACCTCCTGCTAGAGCAGGTTGCTCAAAGCCCCATCCAACCTGGCCAGGGTCAACATGGTACTTCTCAGCGTTGACAGACTGCTCGAGGGGAGCTGTGCATCCACACCAAGAACACAGCAAAGACTTTGGCTCATTAATAACAAAGCAAGCACAGGGATAAAATGCATCCCTTTCCACGGGATTGTTGCATTCTAACTTCAGAAGCAGCAAGCAAAACATAGGCAGAACCCAAGAAACTAATCCAAAACCAGTGTCTCTCAACTGGTACTTTATATATAGCCCTGGAGAGCTTCAAGTCCGCAGCTGTGAGGATTTGCTGGAACATCTCAGTCAGGCAGGGTCGATTAGCTCAGTACTTAAATGAGAGCCTGAGAAGAATCTAAAAGCTGTTATTCCTGTTGTTCCCATACCTTCCTAGGATTTACAGAACAGCTAAAGCATCCCACCCAGTATAAAACACTGTGGCAGGCACCTAAAAATTCAGCACTTGTGAATACCCGAGTGCTTCTCATCTAGTCAACAAAAACATACAAACTTCATCCTTTCCTAATTTTTAAAGGCCACAAAGAGACATTAACTGCATTTTCCTGACCTAACTCTTACATAGGTCAGATGTGCACCAGCCCTGAACTAGAAGTCATGTAATCATGTTAGGACAGTGAAGAGCCTGAGCTAATAAACCCAGCCTTTCAAAGAGCTTATTGGTTTGGGCTCGGTGCCATGCTGAGGTTAACAAGGTAAAAACCTGTTTAACAAAAGAGACGTATATTTGACCATCCACAGTCAGGTCAATCATTTAAGATTTAAACATTCCCTCCAGAGATATTTACCCAGTCAGTGCACGTTGCTTATAGTTGATTCTGTACCTTCTGATGCTGCTTTAAATGATACATCCCAAATGAAATTAGAGTAGAAGAAGCTTTCCCACTGCCTTATTGCAGTTGATGATGGCACATGTGGTCATCAGATATTCCAAATTCTCATGAGAGAAGTCTGTATCACCTGATAGATACACCCAGGCAAAGAAAGGACAGGATCTGTAGCTCAAAATATTAATTCCCTTTCTTTCAGTGGTTAAACAAGAACACTCCCAGTATTTTCCCATATATTGCTAAGATGTGCGTATGCGTGTATCTGTAAGCACTGCATTTTATACTGCTTCATTCAAGCCATGTATAAACTCTAGGTTTTACTGTGTATTTTGGCTCAAGTGTTATTGCTAGGACAGTGTTTACAGCAATATTCATTGTATTCTGCATAGCCCTGCCCATCAATCATCCTCGTAATAAAGCAGAAAGGGAAATTGGTGGAAAAGTAGCAGAACTGTTGAATTCAAGTTAGTCATACAAAATCAGCATGCAGACAAGCACAAATGCAATTGGGTCAAAGTAGCCATTTGCCTGTTGATTAAAGAAAAAAAAAAAGATACACGTGCTGCATTACAGTTTGCCTTAAAAATAATACAGGTTTCAAAGTGTTAATTTTTTTCCTCCCTATTTCCTCTGCCTTAGTGTTTCGAGATGACTGCTGCTCCATACAGGTTTATAATATGTATGTGTTTACTCACACATCTCTAAGCCAACAGCAAAGGCAGACCAGAATCCCAAATCTATCATTAAATCTACATGTTGGCACCTACGAAGAGCTGCAGGACTTCAATTTTTCTGGATAAGATTGAAGGGATAAATTGAAAGAACGAACAAACAAACAGGCCACTCTCATCCTCAAGATAGACACACAAAATGAGAGACACAGACAGAGGGGGGGAAAGAAGATGGCTAGTAGGGTTGTTCATTTCTATGTTTGTCTATCAAATTAGAAATAACTTTAAGAACAGTATAATCTATGATTCTTTCTGGATTACATGTGGGCCTCCTGACAAACAGCGTGGTTCTAAAGACAGAGCACTGGTTTGGCTGTAAAGTGGCACGCGTTATTCCCAATTCAGTCGCTGAAGTGTGATGTAACTTCCAGCCTTTGCCCAGCTTGGATATCCAGACTCTGCTTCACAGATTTTATTCTCTCCCTCACCATGAAGAAGTACCTCATGGTATCAGGGTCTACCACACTGGATTCCTGATCCTATAATTAGCACCTCTAGATGCTACTTTAAAATAAATAGTGACGACGACATTGATGAATTATGACTTGTTTTTTCATTCTGGTTTTGTCTAAATCATAAAGAATTAACGTAGAATTCAAAGTAGGATAAGATCCAAGTACCCAGGGGCTCCATGCAATTCCCATTGAAGACAGTAGGACCTGAATAGAAATTGAATGAAACTCTGAAACGAATTCAAGGTAGGTGCCTATGTGCTGCTGTGCTGGGGCTCACAGAAACACCTAGTGCAATAGACATCCATCGGACTATGAATACAAGCCAATCAACAGAGCTAAGAATACAGACAATGCAAGGAGAGAAAAGAAGCATTCAACGTAAAAAAAAGAAACCAAGGAGTTTCAAAGTAAAAAAGAAACCAAGTGTTCTTAGCACACTAAGAGCTATAATGAAATACGGCATCTTGAGTTTGTTGCTGTTTGAAGGAAGCTAGGAAACGAGCGAGAATTCATTATGAAGCTGCTCAAGACTAAAACATGAATCATTGGGTTCTAAAAAAACCCAGTTGTCTAGAGAACAGCATAGATGAAAATGAATGGAATCTCGTTAAATTACTCTCTGTATAAACTCTTTCATGTTCATTCTTTCTGCCATTGATTAGTATCTTTCAGGGATATGGGTTTTTAAATAATTCCAAACCATAGTCCCAGCTTCTGCAATCAAAACAGAAATGGCTCTTGATTCTGCATTTTTAGTCTTCATTTACAGGGAAAAATGTCTTCAGCAGTAAGAAATTTGAACACCTACTGTTCTTACTCGTTTACTAGATATCCTCAAAAGGCTCAGTAGTCAAATGAGATTAAGATTCTTCCATTATTTTACAAATAGGGGACTTTTGTATGCTATTGCTGCATAATACAGGATTAGATCACCTCTGGAAAGCCCTCAAGATCATTGAAGTGCTAAGAAGCCGGGACCCCTCTGACCCTAGCATCCCTGACAGTAAGGCCGAAAACCCCAAATCCTAAACAATAAATAGAGAAGACTTCTCTTCACACCCGAATAGGAATGCGTGGACGGGAAACATGGCAGGCAAAACACAGCCTCTGGCTGTACTGCTGCTACTCTGCCCAGTTTCCTGAGAAAAGGGGGCTTGTGTGACCACACTGCGTCTTTGTGTGCGTCTGTCCACTGCACCACACCCTTTCCAGCAATTTCTGAAGCATCAACCAGTTAGCATTTTGCTTCACAAGAGCTCCATTGAGTCAGAAGCAGTACTGAGGGCTCAACTGGTATCAGTCATGGAGGAAACCACCACAGAACAAGAAACTTGCTATGTTCCAAGAACCAGAAAAACATGATGTCCTCTTCTAGTTTGCAATTTGAATTAATTTCCCATTAGATGTGTACCTTATCAGACCAAACAAACCCAACCCAAGAAAGCCAATCCAGACCAGAAATCCAATGAGATATAACTCTGCTGAAAAGCTGGTTTCCTCATTTCACAGCTTGTGGAATGATACACAAAACCACCATGGGAATCCCTGGGAGTAATATGGAAAGGCTCTGGTAAGAAGCTGTAAGTGTTGAGAGGCAGAGATTCCTGATGCTAGGGACAGTCCTCAGCAATTCACAGTAAAGAATCGGTCCTTTTAGGTACCTTCAAGTAGACGTCCATCCACTCTTTTCCTTTTTGAAAAATCTTTTCAACCGGAGTCTCCTAATCCACCATGCTCAGCCTGCCTGTGCCCACAGGGGTTCCAACCTGAGTCTCCCACACTTCAACAAACCTCCCAAAGACAGATCACAACAGCCACACCAAACTGAACTTTGCCAGAAAGTCTGCCAGCTCTGAAAAACAGGACATAAATAGATGCAACATAGAGCCAACAGCAATGCTGAAGCATTGCACTAGCCTGCATCCTGCAGGCGCTGCAACGCCAACAGGAAACATGACAAATTAGCAAGGGAACGGCTGTTCCTAAGGACTCCCAGCATCCAAGATCTGTTAGGTACCTCGCTGCAGACATATCCAGTGCTCCTGACACCTCCAGCATCCAGCACAGCACCACTCTCTGATTTAGGCCAGAGGTAGAGCCAGACAGGTGGGTCCCTATGGTTGTAGTTTTGCAAAAAAATGATGCTACGTTGGTTAGCAGTTTGTTAACCAAGACTTCTTGAAGAAGTGCAAGAAAGGAAAATTTTCATGAAAACAGGAGACACACAAGATTGCCTAAGACCACAGGCTTCTCATAGAAAAACGTCCCACTCATGACTGTTGAAGTGGATTTTACAAGACTTACTGTGATGACATCCAAAATTTATTATAGCTTTTACAACAAGACCGTGTCTAGTAAAGAGTGATGTAGTGACAACGTTTACTTGGCTGGATTTAGCTTCTTAGGGCACATAAATACACTTTTGTACTTTAAGAACAGCCGTGGCTGCCTACTAAATCTTGAATAATACAAGGCAGCTTTGTAGACCTTTAAACACACGCACCAACTTGGTTCTGTCTCCTTCACAAATCTTCTCCCTTACTATCTGCCCAGTCAGTCCCTAAGGTCCTTTCCTGCTTGTCTTTTGTCAAACTCAGCTTTTAAAGTGAAACTGTTTGGAAGTCACACTTTTAAATTCCTACACTTTTTCAGTATGGAATTCATTACTGTTAGAAAGTGGCCAAATTTGTTTCCCCACCTTCCCCAGCTATAAAACAAACTGGAAATCTGTTTTCCTTCATATGTGTAAGAACCCTATCAGAAATATAAATGAAATTTTACATTTCTGTTAAGCACTTAATAAGGAATATCTTCGGTCTAACAGATGAAAATGAAAATTTAAAAGGACATTAGAGTAAAATACGAATAACTAGAAAAAACTTTTGAAAACAAATAGCAATATTTTAGATTGTAGTTTTTTTGGGAGCCAAATTTGAAACATGTTAAAGTGTCCTGATTTCTAGAAACAACATGAGTCCAAAAATAAGTCCCTTGCAAGAGCCTCATGCTCATATTGTTGACCATAGGTAGAAATAATACTTTACCTACACTTGCACTTTCTAATACACTGGTTATCAAAACTACAAGAGGAGTAGGTGATACTTTGCCAAATAATGGGACTGTATTTGAAAAACCTAAAACCAGCCAGGAGCAGCCATGTAACTGGGTAAGAACCCAGACATGCTGTGTGTATTTTATGCTGAAAGCTGGCTCAGCTCCTGGTTGCTGTCCCAGCCAGAGGAGCCCAGCAGTATCCCAGACTGATGCTGACCTTGCCCTTCCTCTGCCAAGGGGCTCTTAGAACTTACTCAGGGCTTGGGCAGAAATAAGGGTAACTCTTAAGGACCATAGCCACCCAAACTAGCCCTGGCCCTTCCAGCCCCTGGAGAAGCCTGAAACTACCAGCTCCATCATGCAAGTAGCTCCCAAAAGTCATGTTCCCTGCCCCAAGGCAGGGCATTCCCCAGACCCAACACTTATACTTCCAAGAAGAATGGGTCATAAACCCCAGGAACAGTGTTACACAAGCAAATCCATAAATACCACCACCTAAGAAATAAAAACCAAAACCAAACCCAACTTAAATGCAAGTTGGCCTACATTTTACAGTATCCCCTATACGCAGCAAAGCGTTTGGACTATATCCACATTCATTTTTGCTGCTGCTGTTCTTATAAAAACACATTGTTCTTCCTCTGTGACATTTCTTCATATCTTTGAAAGAATGCCCTCCATTACTACAAAATATTTGGCTTGAATCCTCCTGTGAGGAGGAGCCAAGGGTTTAGCTCGTGTTTTAAAAACAAAAGAAATATTACTCTAAACATAAAACAAACGAGTGCAACTGTAACAGTAGATGGAGATAGAGTTCCTAGCACAACCTATGAATAATTCCAAATCCTAATAGAAGTAACACAGCTTTCTGAATTTCCCTAGAAAACAGCATGTCATTATTAGGTCCCAGTTTGACTAAAATGCAAAATACCACTTTTTTCAGAGACAAAGCTAAAGGAAAAACAATATGTAGTGTAACAACTAAACTAAAAAGCATATCCACTTACAATCTGAAATTGTGAAAGATGATGGATGTACACATCAACACAGAAATACTAAAAGATGGCTCTTACCTCCATCCCCAGATCCCGAACCAGCATCTGAGAAAAGAACAGAAAGAAATTTATATTCATGTGCTATAGTACGTGCTGTAAGCATGCAAAGCAAGACTGTTCAGTTCAGTGTATTACAGTGTACCTTACGTTTGATGTCGTCCCTGGGTAAATTATAGAGATCTAATCTGAACATAGTTCACTCAAGCCATCTTAGGCTCAACTCTTTTTCTTTAAAGTCTCTGTATCAGACTAAAGTAACATAAGCCCTGGAGTGCTGTAACATCTTCATAAGCCTGTGCCTCGTTTTTGTTGTACTGAGACTGATAAAGCTTTGATACCAACAGTTATGCAAAATTACTTCACTTGGCCACTACTAAACCCTCACCATCAAAGATCGTTTTTTAACCCCTTTGTTTGAGGCAAGACCAACTGAAAATTCATGTCATTATCTTTACAAAACAGTGACATCAGAACTAGCTAGAATAAAACACTGAAATTATTATTCAAAGTTTTTAGATAAATGATTAAAATGATAGTTTTCTTCAGGTTGTTGCTGAGTTTCAAAATCGAGTCCTTTATTTTTTTTCTCTACTTGATGTTTTATTGGCTGGAATGATGAGAATCACACATTTAGGAAGTGCAACGTCACGAAGTTGCTAAGCCCAAAGCTTCGCTACAAAACTTTCTAAGCAAGGCAAAGCACAGAAATGTTAGGTTACCAGAAGTAATCCATAAGAGGAGTTTCTTTCACAGGGAAGGGAGGGAGGTTGTCATCCCATCCTCCCCCTTAGTGGAGAGTTTAAGCATTTACCAGCATCAAGAATAAAACACAGAGTTTGAAAAGGCTGCTTCGGGATTGAGTTACCCTATGAACTATTAGATCTAGTTCACTGGCAGTAAGGTCTGGTGGATCTGAACAGGCTTGTGCATGCCATCATGGTTCAAAGATAAAAAAAGGAAAACCTTTATTTAAATAAACCTGTCACAACAATAGCTTAAACCGGTAAGTTTACAGAGCAAGACTGCGTGGGACAGATGCAAAAAGGGGTTGGGTAAGAGAACAGAAGACGATAATGTGATGCTTCTTCTGCCCTGATGCTCTTTCCCAAATGAGCTACTTGAGGAAAGAAGGGTGTCTTCATTACGATGCCCACACGGCCCTGGGAAGCACTGCTTTTCCAGGTGTGCCAGGTCTCCCCAGCAAAAAAAAAAATATATAAAAAAAATGAATGCTTGCTGTCACCCACTTCCCATGATGAACTACCATATTCTCCGGCTCGTTGGAGGAAAAGGACCTTGTATCTCTCCTCCTACCCTTACCCTTCAATGCCCAGACCCCTGCCAGTCACAGCCAGGAGGGCTGCCCACTGCTGGAATACTCTCAGCAGCCCAGGTCTCCAATGGTCCTGTGTACCCTCTCTCTGCCCCTTCCCACAGGGAAAACCTGATGTACATGGCTGCTCCTTTGTCCACTGAGCCTCCTCCTTGGAAGAAGCAAAAAGACGCCAGATGACCAAGACTTGAAGCGCCCCCTCCCCCCCCCCCCTTTTTTTTTTTTCCTTTCTTTCCTCCTCTGTTTCTGAAATTCACACTGTGTTTCAGAGGGAATGATTCCAACAGAGCCATTGCCAGTAGGCAAGCAAGTTTAAGAAAAGATGTAGCAATGCACTAAAGTTATTCCTTTAATCAAAAAGTTTGAACCAAAAAAGAACAGTTGCTCTGCTGAGAGTTTATTAAGTTGAACAAATCCTACGCCACAATAGGCTTTGTCAGCCTGAGCTCCATTTAATACCAATTTATAGACAAAAAAAAAAAATGTAGTGTATGCTTTTTTTCCCCTCTTGAAAATTGTCAGGGAACAGCTTCAGAAACGAACAGTTTCCAGGGAAAGAAGTTTATTCTCTCTCAGATGTAGGCAACACAAAATTACGACACTGCAAAAAAGTTTGTCTAATGCACTTTTTATTGACTCCTCCATCCTCTCCCATGAAAAAATTCTGCTTTAAGTTTAAAGAAGTCTCTCAAGAACAAAGACCTACTCCTCCTGCTCTTTTCAAGTGAACTTCACTGCCCACCTCTAACAGATACTGAGCACAAAAGAAAAACATCAAGAACTCCTGCACATAAGCAACTCAGTTTTCCTGACTGATTTTGCTCATTCACCTATCTAGCTCTCTCATAAAAGCAGAGACTCAAACAGCTCACGATGCTCAGAGTTAAGCAAAGATGTCTCAAGTGCCAGTCAATTTTCACATACACTCTTTCATGAATTCTTCCAACAACAACAAAAAAAAGAAGCATGTTTTGGGCCAAATCTTGAGGTGGTATAAATTAGCAGGGCTCATTACAACCAGTGGTCTGTTGAATCATACCAGCTGGGAATCTGGCCCCACACACATAAAAAAAAAAAAACCCAACCTAAGAAAACGGATTGCAGGCAATAATGCTCCAGTTCTCTCTCTCCAGATTATGAAGAGGTTTCTGGTAATCCAGATGCCCATTTATCAGACATCTGCTCGTTTAATCTGCTTCTAGTTACTTGTCGTAACAGCTCAGAAGTGCACGAATCGCACAGGATGATCAGGAGCACAAGATACGTATTAAAAAAATCAACTTTGGTGCTGCGTTCTTCAAAACAGGGTCAAGGGTATACTTTATCATAGACTGTGAACCTGTAGTAAGTTATTTACTTAAAAGGGAAGGATGGCAGCAACTTCTTACGCCTAAAACTGCAAAGTATTGACCCATCGTGAATTCAAAGCAGGGATTCAAGTGGCTTTTGGCATCCACAGGTTATTTCATTCAGGGGCACAGAAAGGTTCACAGGCAGCCTGGAGCACGTTTTACGTACCAGTCGCACATGATCCTTCGGACACCAGGAGTATTTCACTCTGTTGCTTGCAGGCAGCCTGTTTCAAGTAGCATTCGTTCTGGTAGGTGTCACCGTTGGAGCCGCACACGGGCACGTAGTCATTGTTACACTGATGGAAACGGACAGAGAGCAGCAGCGTCAGTCACACAAGCGGGGTGGCACAAGCATCCATTTGGGTGTCATCCCCACCCCCATCCCCTTCCCGTATTAAAACCCTGGGAAAGCAACATAGAGGGAGACACTGCCTCTCCTCTTCACATTTACAGCTACCAAGGGAGAGGGAGGGGGGATTTTTAAAAAGACAGAAGGCATAGAAGCATAAGCCAGACTTTAAAGGGGTAGGGAAAAGAGTATCTGAACTGGCAAAGTGTTCAATAGCTGCCCCCAGAGAAGCTTATCCCTGGGAGAACGAGGCAGGGGGCATTCCCTGGGAAGGAATACGGGCAAGGCAAACATCTCCTGCCATAGCACCTCAGATGCTTCCATTGGATGGCAACAGACAAATTGCAATGAGCAGGCTCGCCTTTCCCCTCCTCTTGCACACACACCCCCTCACTGCTACAGAGAGTCCAGAAGCATCCGTGTGCGTATAACTCTCCATTTAAGTGCTTAGCTGTAATTAGAACTGATCGGACGGAGGCAATTTATTTCTGAGAGACCCACGATCAAAACCCATCCCTCTTTCTGCAGCGGCATTCCTGTTCCTGGCGAGCTGCGGCCGGGATGCTGTGTGAAGGTCCAAGCTCTCCCCGCAGTGGCCAGCGGGCAGGAGCAGCAGCACCGCAGCCGGCTCAGAAGTTACCCACACCACGCACCTCGCCGCCAGCCCAAACTCCTGCCCAGCCCCACAAACTACCCGCTTTGTTCCCTCTGCCGCTGAAAAGGCAGCTTTGCCTTCTCTCTCGTTCCTTTTAATAAAAAATAATTCCATTTTATATTGAAAACTGGGCAACCCACCGGGCGCAGTTATCGTAAGATAATCACGTTCTGATGCTTAGAAATACTTGGATGTACCCTGTACACCGTAATTATATCAGGGATATGATTATCTCGTGATTACTGTACTCCTGGTATGCCTCATTGTTTAATTATAACAAATGGAATGATCACAATTATTATTTACAAATGTTCACCTCTGCTTAAATCCACGTAAAAATTTAAAAGAAATCATACTTCCTATTTAGCTGTATTATGCCACAAAGTGTCCGAGGTGTGTTCTTCAGGCACGATGTGAAATGCAAAACTGAATTTCCAGGGATATAAACATCAAATACGCTTCAAAGTGAATGACTACAGAAGTGATTAACACAAACAATTGCATAGATTGCATTAATTGCAGGCCTCCATATACAGCAGCTGCCAAGAAATTATTCGTAGTTGGTCAGAGTGACATTTTGATTGGGCCAAATCAAATGCCATTCTCCTTATGCACTGTATTTTCTTAAGTCTTCCCAAGCTGCTGCCCACCCCCAGCACTCTCTTCCCTTGGAGAGGGGAGAGAAAGAAAAGGGGAAGAAAGAAAACCAGCAGCCACAACAGTAGAAATCCTCTCCTTCGGCTCCTAACGAAGGGCTCCTCCGTGCAAAGATTGATTACAAAGTGTTTCTATGCTATTTTCACCATTATGTTCCAAATCTGAGCAATGTTTCTAGCAGAAAATGCCAACTTCATCCAGAAGCTCAGCAGCAATTGCTGGAGGCTGATCTGGAACACTTAACCAGGACAATGAACACAATCATGTGAATTTTCTAAAGCACGAAGGATCAAATCATGCTTGCTTTAGACATGCTATCTGCTTGTCGCTGACAGGAGCTTTTGCCAGAGCAATCTGTGCAGAATTTGGCCCAAAGTATCTCAACAGGCTCCGCTACGTGCAGAAACAACGTTGGCTCCTCTTCCCCAGAAACACAGCGGCAAACTCTCGGCTGGTTTCGCCCAGAGCAAGAGGCGATCTTTTACACTGTCTCAGCTGCAGATCCAAAAGGCCAGCCGGCCCTGGATTAGCAGCGTACGGCACCGGGAGTGAAATCCTGATCGGCAGAAACGAGTGACAGAGCTGCTAGGAGCTAGGCTGAAATGTCCTCCCAAGCTTGGCAATTTAAAAACACATCCGAAAGACACCAGGGCTCCAGGAAGGATAAGCTCTCATGGCGGAAGTTTCCCCACCTCCTGCCACAGTTGACCATGGCTTCAGCCAGCGGGGATGGAAGGTACTCCATGGTGAGCTCAGCTGGTGCTGCCTTTTGTTTCCCAAACTGTTCTAGACCCAGAAGCATTTCTTCATCTGCTGCCCATTCTTGCCACCACTGCCTTCAGACAACCGGTATTCAGATGGAAAAGGCAGGAACCTAGGAGCTGCTCATGAGCCACAAGGAACAAAAGAAGTGAGAGCTTCTTTTGATGGATCTTGCCTTGGCTTTAAGCTGGGATAGCTCTGAAAGCCACCAGGAAAGGGTAGCAGAAGTTACCCTGGTAAGAAAACAAGACCACTGATGAGAAGATTGTGACATTGGTCACCAGGTTACTCATGACCTGCGAGACTTGGACTCTTGTACTTGACCACGCTGAATCTAGTACTCGCAGCTCTTCACTGTCTTCACTGTCTTAACATACTCCTTGCTAGTACTGGAAGATATTAGACCTCTACTGTCATAGTCTCCTCAGTCCAGTGACACACTTTTGGCATTAGTTTAGGGCTCAACAGACCCAGCCCTAGATGTGAGAATGATTCTCCCTTCCTAAAGTAAGGCCTGATCAAGCACTCGGGGAAATTCACGTCAAAGCTCTCACTAAACGGAGCAGCACAGTGCCATACTGCCCACTTCCTATGCACACAGGCTTGTAAAATACAGCTTTTAGAGAAGGGAAATGGACATATCCAATTCAATCAGCATCAGTCAAAGGCTGCCTTCCTCAGCATGAGCAGCCTCAAGTGCCCACTATCACAGTCAGAGACAAACCTGCTTTGCAAGTGTCAGGGTCAGCGCTTTGCACTGAAAGCATAAGGTTTATTTCCTAAATAAAATTATAACCTGTGTAACTCCTTACCCTGCTAACACTTATAAGTTTGACCTCCTCCTACTCTCATGGATTAACTACTCCCAAAACACCGCCTACGTCTTGAACAAAGTAGCATGAAAATGTATTCTGGAAATACAATATAAAGCTGCAAGTTGGCCAGGTGATGTTCCAGCTCCACAAACACTGAAGCATGTGAGGGATTCAGCATACATGAAAACAGGACTCCTTCCTCACAAAAAAACAGTGAATGTCCACAGTCTTGGTGATTAAAGAGAAAAGACATGCCACATTGACGGAAACACTCCAGTACATCTTTTGATATGTTCATGAAATCTAAGAGGGAAGAAAATCCAGGCTGCTAGACCTATGGCTTTGGGCAGACTGAGGTCCAGACCCAGCAAGCTGTGTCTCCAACCACACGCATCCTGTCACAGCTCTGGCACCTTCTGCTAGACCCATGGAGTTTGCTTTGGGAGGCAAGGGGTAGTGGTTTCCCCCATGCTCAGCCCCACTACTGGAGCCAGCACTGGCCCAAAGTCTTCTCTCCATACCAATGCCAAGGTTTGGGCTTGCCCTGAGCAGGGAGTGGGTCTGCATTTACTGATTAGAGTGGGACATGGTGTTTTCCAATGTGATACATGTCTCATCATGAGAAGTCAGTGAATGGGCCATCATTTTCCAGAAGAGTACAACAAGAGAGCCAACCAACATGAAACTCTTTCTTAGCACATGCCTGCCTGCTCTCCAGGGATGGAAGCCTAGCTCAGGTGTTGCAGAGCAGTCTGATCACATTTGGCCTTTCAACTGACAATAACTGTTAACTCCACTTGGAGAGACAGGATACACTTGTGATTCTGGTTTGAAAATACCCAAACCCAAATTGCAGCAGCCCTGCTCCCCACTTCTGCCACCCCCAGCCCCAGACTTTTCAACAGTATGGAAGCAAAATTAGCTTTCCGTCCTTGTCTGTTCTCTCAAGCTGCAGTTAAAGCCCCTGGCAAATTCTGGAGAAAACATAAAAAGTAATTATAGTGACGAGGAGTCTGCTATTGATTTGCTCACTATCACCCCCGAGAGCTGTCACTGAAACGGGGGACCTGAATTCTGATGGAGGACCCCCTTACTCGTGACATAAATTACCTGACCGTCTCTGCCTTACTTGCCCAGACTCAGATGCCACACTAGAAATTAATTTTCTACTCTGGTGGCGTATCGTTTGGGCTTGTCACACTGTCCACTGATGTTACAAGAGCAGCTAACATCCCCCCAGCTCGGCCTGTATCAAAGCAGACGTGTCTGACTACAGAAGCCCCCGGCACCGCACCGCCCTTCGCAGCGCCAGCCACAGGTAATTTGCCCTCCAAGGTCACAGTCAGCCCTGCGGCTCCACAGAGGGCTCAAATCAAGACAAAGCGCTCCAAGTGTTTACAGGGCCTGATCCAGAGGCCACTGAAACCAAAGATTGCTGCTGATTTCAACCCATTTACTAGCGATCAGGCCCACTACTGTCCAACTCATTCTTTGGATCTCATTTACATATTCATACACCAATTACCCGATTTCCTTAAATCTATCTCCATTGCCCCCTAGAGAAGTGCTCTTCTCTACTCAGCATATAGACAGCATTCACCTCTCAAAGAAGAGAGAACGCAGCCCAGAGAGGTTTACTTGGCTTCATTTACCCCGAGTCACCAGGGACCCAGTGCTCCCAACACCTTCTTCCCTGCCGATAGAAGCCTCCGAGTTTCCTCCTTCTAGGCTACGAGTCCGCTGCTTTACACCAAATAGCCACACCAAACTGGGACCAAAGACAAGACCCAAGCGCTCTCTGTAGCTGCTCTAAGTTCCCGATGATCACAGCACATCTGCCCTGGCTTGCCACCGAGCAGTGGGACAAGTCACAGTCCTCTCACTCGGTTACAGATTTTTCTTAGAAAGAGAAAACAGACCAACCCTTATATCACTGCACACGCTGAGCCAAGGCAAATGCTCAGAACAGCATTCTCGCATTGAATATTTGACTGCCTGCAAAACTAGAAACGGAATTAAAAAAAAAAAAAAACATGGTCAATATAAATTCTCTCCCAACACGGGAAACACAAGCACTTCAGCAAACAACTGCCTTGTTCTTATCACAGAAAATTCTTTCTTTGTTTTTAATGAAGAAATTTATCACTTGGGCTTTTTTTCTCTGAAGACACATTTGGCTCTAGAAATATAAATGATACTTGTCATGCTTCAAAGTGAATAGCCTATCAAAGCTCAATAATAAATTAATCATTACAGATGTGCATGATCTTGAACTGTGCACTATTTGGCCTGCTCTACTGTAAACACTCAAAATCAGTGTTACAAGTTCCACAACTTCACAGATCCACATTAAAATGCAAGAAGCCACAGGGGCATAAACGTATATACAACACGTGCTGGTACATGCTTAAAACTCCTTTAATTTGTTCAGTTTTTATTCAGGTCATTATGTAAAGCGCACTGGTTTGTGAGTTGGCTAAAAAACATTAAATGAAATCCTTCATAATGAAATCGTCTGACTTTGAGAATGCCTGAGGTTTAGATGTAGCTGCGAGAGGGAGAGAGAAGAAATAGAAGGAAAAAAAACCCTACCAGTCAGTTACAGCCCTCCTAAAACTATATAAAACCTAAAGGAAGTTCATGATTTTGGAACAGAGGGATTGCTCTTTAATCTGATCAGCTGGGCAGATAAACAGGCAGAAGCATTGTCACTATGCAGCCCTTCCTGAAAATATCGCATAAGCACATTACAGATCCATTTCTTTAACTAGATCAGAACTCCGAATACAGTAAGCCATGATCTGTATCAGAAATGAATTTAGAAAGGACTCTAAATCCTTGTTAAAAGGGCAGAGACGCAAAATCAGAAATGCACAACCTGAAACTGCAGACCCAAAGGGACATTTAAAGCCACAGCACCTGCATTTTCTCAGAGAAACTTATGTCTTCTTGACACCAGTTGGTTCTCCTGCCAGCTTTTATACATGCTACCAGATTTTCCCCTCTAACTTCTCTGCACGTAGGGAAATAAACTGCCAAGTGATAAGTTATAAAGGGAGATCCTTGATTTGTATTCTCATTAATAAATTAGAGAACGAAATATCAACCTTCTTACCTTGAACTGACAGACACAAGTCACACTGTCTCCAATCCTTAAACATTCCCCATCAAATTTACAGGTATTGGTGTCGCAGAGAAAGAGATCATTTTCTCTATCATCGTAACCTCGAATGTAAAGAGGAAAAAAATAATAATGTCAGCTTTGGTCTAGTAAGAGGAACAATACAGGATGATTGCATTTTAATGCACACAGCACAATAACCTTGTCGATTATATGATACAGTCCAGATTTTCTTTTGTCCTTCCCTGTCCTCAGTTTTCCACTTTTCCTCTTGATTCTCCCTCGGTCTTTCTATTAGTCCTCATTCCCCATAACCTCACATACTTTTTTTTTTTTTCCTCTCCTATTTCACAGACTCTGTTTCCTCAAAAGTCACCCAGTAATTACGCTATTTCATGGCTCTGGGTCAGAAATACCATCAACTCATCCCCATCCGATCGCAAATCTGTTGGACAAAAGTCCAAATTGGAATTTCTCCAGCCCATGATGCAACAAAGCCCCCTATAATAAAGACAAACAGGCTGCGTGTTTTCCGTGATGGTCTGTCTGATCCCAATGAAGATTGATCACCTCTAAGTTAACAGAAGTGCCAGGTTCCCCACAAGCCACTGAGTGAACCTAGCTCTTTGCCTTCATTTTCTCTAGAAACCAACAGATCTGACTGAAGATTCAGTTCACGAATACAAGCATGAATTTCAGATTTTGCTAGCTGACTTCCCACTCCAACAGCGTGCAGCAAAGTATTAAACAAAACAGCTACATCAGACTCCAAATCTATTAAGGTCCAAATCCGTCAAATTCTTTTTAAAAAGACACTAGCACTCTTAACCATATCGCAACACGTTTAAAACGAAGATCTCACAGTGGAAATTCACCCCAATCTAATAAACCGTGTGCGATGCATACAGAAGTCCAAATAACACTCTTTCCCTTAGAAGGCTATTAAAGCCTAATTTCAGAATTACTTTACACATCGTGGGAGGGCCGGCTGCTGACCTAAATAAAAAACTCATTATAAAGGTCACCCCGACTTTAAGGAACGGGCACCGGGTCCCCCCGCGTCCGTACCCCAATTTGCTCTGCGTCGGGCGCGCACGGAAAAGAGCCGCCCGCAGGATGCGCGCACCCGGCCCCGTCTCTCCGCTCCCCTCTCCCGCAGGCAGTTGCCCCGTGGAAGTGCGGAGCTGCGCTACGGCGGGACCGGGGAGCCCCGACGCGGGGAGCTGCCCGCAGCCGGAGCGCTGCGCACCGGCGGAGGGCGCGGCTGGCCGCACCCGGCCCCGCGGAGCGGAGGGCAGCGGGGGCATCCGGGGCGGGGGGGGGGCTGCGGCCGCTCCGGGAACGGCGGCGACAACCCCAACGCCCGGGACTTTTAGCCTTCTCTGTTCCCCTGCTGTCACCGGGACGCGGCGTCACCCTCTCGAAGTTGCCTTCCCCGAGCTCAACCGCGCAACTTCGAGCGCCCGGCAGGGCACGGCGGGGGCCGGGCGCAGGATGCCCCCCGGTGCTTACCGGAGCAGTTCCAGCCGGTGGGCGTCTGGCAGTCGCTTAAGGAGGTAGGGAAGGCCGCCAGCTTGTCGGGGCGGGCGAGGACGAGCAGCACGGCGGGCAGCAGCAGCCAGCAGCAGCAGTCGCAGAGCGTCCAGCCGCCGCCGCACTGCCGGGGCGGGGAGGGCTCCCAGGGCACCATGACTTCCTAACTCAACTCTCCGGCGGCGGCGTTCCCCCCGGGCGGCAAGAACGGGCGGCGGGGCCGCTGGGCATCCCGGGGCCCCGGCCGGCGGCGGCAGCGGGTCAGCGAGCGGCGGCCGTGCGCGGGAGCGACGCTAGGGCGAGCGGCGGAGCCCGGCGGGGCGGCGCGGGGGTGCGGGCGGCGGCGGGGCGGGGAGCGGCTGCCATAGGGGCCGGGCGGCGGGGAGCGGGGGGAGGGCGCGGAGGGGCCGCCGCCGCGCAGCCGCCGCCGCCGCCGCCTGCCCCGCTCTGCCGCCCGCATCCCTCTGCGCGGGGGAAGCAGCAGGTCCCGGCCCGCCGCGTCACGTGCCGCCGCGCCGCCGCCCCCATTGGCCGAGCGGGATGCGGGGCCCGGCGGGCGGGGCCGCTGCGCCCCGCGGCAGCGCCCGGGGCCGGGCCGGGCCGGGCAGGAGAGGGGGGCCCCGGAGAGCCGCGCCCGCGCTTGGCCGCCCCCGCATCCCGGGGCGACCCCCGGCGCCGCTGCCGCTGGATGCAAGGGGGCATGCGGGCAACCTCGACGGGGCGGGGGCCGCGCAGCGCTGCGCCGCTCCGTACGCGCCCATACATCCATGTGCGCGCCCATACATCCCATACGTGTGTGCCCATACATCCCATACGTGTGCGCACCCATACATCCCATTTATGTGCGCCCACGCGTCCCATACATGTGCGCGCCCATACATCCCATTTATGTGCGCCCATTCGTGTGCGCGTCCATACATCCTATACACCTGCGCGTCCATACATTCGGGCGCATCGCCCGCTGGCCGGCGCCGAGCCGCAGGTGGCAGGCTCACCTGGGTGCGCAGGCACCGCACGTTGGTGAGGCACCCCCCTCCCCCCGCACGCCCCTGTCGCACATGGACGCCCGGGCGCTGCCGAAGTTGCCCGGGCGCGCACCCCGGGTTGCCTGTATTTAATCACGCGCGGGTGCGACGTTAGGATAATAGAAGACCCATCGCAGCTGCGGGGTCTGGAACGGGCACAGGGCCGCCGAGGTGGTGAGGGGAAGAAAGGAGCGCAGCGGGGACAGGGGGGAGAAGAGAGAGAGGGAGATCGCGCCCGGCCTCGGCAGGCAGCGGCCAAGGACTTGTCGGGCTGCGGCACCATCCCCGCGACGGAGCCGGAAGAAAAATGCACCATCACGGCGGCAGGAAGGGCTGCTCTTCCCCGCAACGCCTAACGCACGCCCGGAGACCGCGGAGCATCCTCCCTCTGCCTCCGGCCGCCGCTTCGCCGCGGGCGCCGCCTCTCGCCGCGGATCCTCCTCCTTCTCCGGGGACTTTAGTTTCGGGAGGGGGCGGCCAGGGCGGGCGGTGGGGACTCCCCCGCCCTCCCGGGGCGGCGGGAGCGCAGTAGCAGTGTCCCCCCCCCCACCCCTGGTCGGTGCTTTGTGGCCGGCGCTCGGAGCCGCTAGCCCCAGCCCCAGCCCCTGTCCTAGCCCCACCGCGGGGATGGGGGGCGGCTCAGCTTCGCCCCCCTCCTCCGCGCATCTCCGGGCCCGCGGCTACTCGCCGCCGGCGCCCGGGGCGTTGCGAAGCCGACAGACACCTGCTAGGCACAGGGGATCCTCTCGCCCGGCGCTTAACGTTAGACCGGAAAATAAAAATAATTAAAAAAAAAAGATTCAATTCGTCCAGACGGCAGCAGGGAAGCGCTTTCCAGACGCGGGCGTTCCGTCCCTGCGGACGCGGGCAGCTCCCCTCTCCCCGGGCAGCGGCCCGATGGCATGGACCCGGCCGGTCCCTTCCCGTCCCGTCCCGCGGGGCAGGACGGCGGGGCTCGGGTCTCAGCGGGCAGGCTCGCCTTGCCCCCCTCCTCTTTCTCTGCCCCCTCCTCTCCCTGCAGGTCGCAGCTCGGCAACCCCGAGGGCTCCGGCGCTGCCGCCGGGCAGCAGCGGCCCCCGGACGGGCAGGGGCTGAGCCCCGAGGGCGGCGGCGGCGCCTGAACGGGCAGGGTTTCCCCGCGGGCGCGGAGACCCTCCGAATCGGCGTGAGGAGGCCCTGCTGGAAGTTTGCTTTTCACGAAAGAATGACCTCCTTTTCAACCCTTAATTTAAAGGTTTAGGACTTGCTCTTTAAAAATACTGGCGGACATATTTGATGCAACCAAGGTTTTGAGGGGTCTGTACAAATCCATACAACAGTACCGCTGCTTAGTGTCCCTTCACCTGGGGACACGGGAGCCAAGGAATAGTTTATGCTCGTATCATTCCTATCTAGCAAGAGAGGTTTTCTTCTACCCCCTCTGCCCCACATGTGTACCTCTGCTCCCTGCTCTGCCCACCTGCCACTATTTCTCTTGACCTCATCTACCCACCTGTAGTCCAAAAGCCTTTGCTACAATTAAAAGAGTATCAATTTTCACATTCCAGTATGTGCTAAGTTTCTGAGGAAGGTTCACACAAATCCCTGTGCCTACTGTTTCCTATTGACTAATCAAGCCCTAAGCAGCACCTAGCAGAAAGAAAATAGTAATTTTTACTGCCTGCTAGTGGTTGCACTGAATCTTATCCTTCATCTTCCACGGGCTTACAAAGCATCTGCCAGCTGAGCACCTGGTGCCAGATCAATTTTTTTCTTTCCCTTTAGCTCACTATTTCACTTTTTCATGCCATTCTGTTATTCCATTTACTATCATATTCTATTTCCCTTCTCACTTCTTCCTTTTAGTTTTTAACTAGTTTTTTTTTCTTCTTTCTCATATTCATTATTTGTTGCTTGCTGAAACTCAGCTCTCTGCTTGGCTGATCACTGAGGTGCTTAAAAATAAAAAATGTCCTGGCTGGCCAGGTATCACAATCACACAGCCTCACCAGGGGAATGTTCTACTCTCCCTCTCTTCTTGCTCCCCCTTTGTTTCTTCTTCCCACTTGCCTGGTTCCTCTATGTGGTCTCACTGTTCCATTTTCTCCTACTTGCAATTACTGTGGTCCACAGTTTCTACTCTCTTTTTCTTCTTCTTTTCCTCCACCCTTCTCCCTTCTTCCTCCGCAACCCCCTTTCACTTCCACGTAGCTACAGATCATAAAAGGCACCAGTGGCCTCCTTATCTAGAGACCAGTTTAACCAGAGCATACAGGGAGTGAAACTATTAGGCTAGTCTTTCCCAGCCTTGCAGCCAAGCCCTGTCTGATCCATCTCTTCTGTCACTATAACTCACACCCAGGATGATACTGCAAGTGTATCCGGCATTCACAGAGTACCATTAAATACAGCAGCAGAAGCCCAGCTATGGCCCGTGTTCTCCCCAGAGTGCCATTTAACACAGCAGCGACCGAGTCTCAGGCATACAGTTCTGACTTACATTTACCCTGCTTTATTTTTCAGCCACTCAGACAATGGGCACTGCCTGGGAAGACAAAGGAGCCCCTCTATTTCTGCACTTGTTTTCTGACTTTGGAATATGGAAGCTACACCAGAGGTCCTGTACATTGCCACAACATGATGCTTGCGCTATGAACCTGAAACTGTCTGAAGGGCAATCTGCTTAAGGCACAGTTAGGTTTTTGCTGTGGCCAGCACTGGTATTTTCTTTAAAAAGATTTTCCTTGTTGATATGAAAACTTTACTTCTAAATTTTTTTAGCCATAAAAATACATCTGTCAGTGTTCCAAAAGGCACCGCTAGATCCATGAGCCCCATTTCTCCATTACTCTCTCTAGCAATTTCTTTTGAATTATAGAGAGTGAGCCTGAAATACAATTATTTTTTTCATGTAGTTCCTAGCTCCAAAGCACAATTCTTCTGCCCTATTAATCTGACACTGTGCACACCACCTCTTGGTAAAAGGTTACTCCCAGGTATATGTTAACACTTAGGCTAGTTGACACCTGCATTCTTGTATTCCCTGATGTTCCCATCCCATCCCACCACTACATAAAAACTACTAGTTGTAAACCGTGAGATGGGTTCAGTACTACACAGGTAGTGTTCTGCTAGTGTGATGTACAAATTGTGACCAATGTCTTAGTGAGATATTGAGGTCACAACAGTGCCCTGGCTCCCCATTCTCCCTGTCCAAATCAAGTACCAAAGACCAACCAACATGTCATGCCACATATACCAGTGCTGGGAAGAGGTCAGCTCCCAGATGAAAAGCAGCTGGTTGAGATGTTTCAGGTGCTCTGATGATCTCAAAACGAGGGCAGGGCTGCCGTGGCTCTGCACTGCACTCCTTAGCTAGGACTGGGCAGCAGTAGCCAGCAGCTGAGGCCTGGGACCAGACTGCACCTGATCCCAGTCCCATGTAGCCACATCTGTGAGTAATGCCTTCTGTCACTGTGCTTGGCTAGGAGATGGTGTACTAGAGATGAATTATGCAACCTCAGTTATTCACACTTGTATTATATATCTTGGCTGCGTGCTCTTGGAAGCCTGTAGTTTTCCAAAAGTTTCCCAGAACTTGGGAGAAGCCAACTGATACAGACGAATGTAGCTAAACCTCCTCTGCAATGCCAGCCACGGGTACACAACACACGTTCTCTTTCTGCTCTCTCTACTCAAAAACTATAAAGCTGAGTCGGTGTGATGCTTATCTTTAAAACACTTTTAAAACACTTTAAAACACTTGTGTCTGCTGTCTCTAAAGGCCCTAGGAAGGTGACCTTGGTCAAGTATGGTGATATAAAAAAGACTTCTTACAATTCATCCAATATTCATCAACAATGTTTTCCTCAAGCCAGCACCAAAAGTGTGGTATTGGGTTCCACAGCTGCTAAGAACAAATCCCATCAAATGTACAGGGGACATCTGAGTTAGCCTCTTCACTGCTGATGCTATGTTGCCACATGTTTATGAAACACACATGTACAGAATTTAAAAAAAAACCAAAACTCCACTCTGCACAATTCTTGAGAGAATGAGAGCCACACCACATGCATGAACTACTGCAAGATACCACCAGCAGTGTTAGTTCCTAGAAAAAAAAATAATAATAATAAAATATTTAATTTACAGGAGAGCTGACCAAATAAGGTCCTAGTCAGTACTAAAAAGAATGGAGTGTAAGGGTCACCTATTTTCAAAGCAATCCCTCTTGACAGAAGAGCAGGTCTGATTCCACAAACCCCAACAGAAAAGGCTTGGGAGCCCAGCTGCCAATTAGAAGATCCAACCCAGAAGGAGAGGACGTTGCCTGTTCCATCAGAAGACCAGCAAAGGACACACAACCTGTATGGACTTGCTGTGTATGAAGCTGGAGTTTCTCCCCCTCATGGAAGAACAATGCTTATTTCAGGTCTGTCTATTTTCAGGCCTGGTTTGAGCAGAAGTTGGCAGACTTAGCCTATACACGTGTTCCTGTCAGAAGTTTGTGAATCTCAAGCAGATTTTATGATCATCTATTTTTCATGCGTGCAGGAAAAGTACACATGACTTCACTCAAACAGGCAGTAGGGTACTCTTTGCCTACGTGGAGTTTTACAGATTTTATACAGCTTTCAGCTAAATCACATATCTCAATGCAAAGCATACCACTCTTGGGTATCACATGGATTTTTAATGCTCTGAGGGATCCTTTGGGTCTATAAACAACAAGTAGATTACATTCATCTACATACTGTCAGACTTTCCCCCCCCCCTTACTTGTGAGAGAAATAATGGCTGTTATTCTTCACTTGAACTAGTGTGTAATCCAAGTACAATTCATGGCCAGTTATGAGAAAAACATGCCGTATTGTTCATTGTAATTAACTGCTTCAGAGCAAGACTCCTCATGTATAAAGATGAAGAAAGGTCTCAGCTTTTCCTGAAAGACAACATGCCTTTCAGCAGTGTGTCTCACACTTAGAGTTTTGACAGAAACATTCCACTACTTTGGTGACCTGTTATGCCAAAAAAGCTGTCTTACGTTGTACTTTACTTTCAATGGAATGTGCTGGCACATGCCAAGAAACAGAACAAAGTATTGTAATATATACTCTAACACTATTTTGTGCTGTTCCACACATGAAATTGATGTCAGGAAAAATTGCACAAAGGGCATGGAAAATGCGAATAAATACAGTGATCCTTTTACCTTCAGTTTTAAATAGATGGATTGAAATGCACGGATCCCAAAGATTTATGCATCCACTTACAGTCCATTCTGGAGTTTTAACATTTCATGCAGCTTGGAGGAGGGAGTGTATTATTTATAAAGAGTCATGGTTATTCAGCAGTGTTTATTCCTGAAGAGCAACAATACGACTTCAAGGGAGAAGAAGAAATTCATAACTCTGGTTTACTACCAGGGCTAGCCAACTTAACAGTCTTATTCAAGTTGTGCCGGGGGAGGTTCAGGTTGGATACTAGGAAATATTTCTTTACTGAAAGGGTTGTCAGGCATTGGAATGGGTTGCCCAGGGAGGTGGTTGAGGCACCATCCCTGGAGGTGTTCAAGAGACGAGTTGACATGGTGCTTGGGGACATGGTTTAGTGTTGGGTTGGTGTTATTTTGTGTGTGGTGTGGGTTTTTTTTTTGTTTTTTTTTTTTGTTTTTTTTTTCATGTTGGTTGGACTAGATGATCTTAAAAGGTCCCTTCCAACCTAGGTAATTCTGTGATTTCTTGACTGATTTACAATGACTGGACATTTGCTACCAGCAGCAGCAATCACCTCCATCTCCCAAGACAGACAGCACTACAATACTACAATGGATTAAGTGGCTTGGCAGCTCTTCATAGAGTCAGATACTGAAAGAGGTGGTGGTGGTGACCTTTACCATTGTGGAGATACTTGAGCTTTATTCTTGAAGCTCTCTTCCCAGCACAGTACTGAATGGAAATGCAGAAATGCGGCCTGCAAGGAGAAAACCCGTGACAGCTATCCATTGATATAATTTCTGTATGACAGCAGTTTCTGGGCCATGAAAACTATTTCTTCTGTCTGATACAGTGTAACATCCATCTCATATTCCCTATTATTTTCCTTCTTCATCATCTTCAGGCTCTTTTGCCCAGAGTTGTTTTTAAGACAAAGAGCATGAAAGTGTTACAACGAGAAAGAGCATACCATTGGTCTTCCTAGCTACTCTTTCTAGCTACTTCACCTCATTGGAACTGTAGTCATTGCTTTTTTTTTCCCTTTTCCTCTCAGGGAATAAAATTGTTTCAGTGAAAAACAACCTGTAGACATAAACCAGCATTTTCAAATGGCATTTCTCAGTCAATTTTTAGGTTCACCTTCTTGCAGAAGTTACATTTAGCTCATCCCACCTGACAGCATAGTATTCTTCTATTGAGATATGATTCCTGCAGGCCACCAACGGGACCTAATAGTTTAATTGAACAAATCCCAAGCAGTGTGACTTATCCACTCCTGTGTCCACATGGCAAAGCTGTCAACAGAAACACCTGAACTGTGTCTATCTGTAGAGGTGAGAGAGCCCAACCACAGACAGATGTAGTACTGCTCAACATACAGATGTATGAGCCATTTCGGCTTGTTTTCAGTAGACCCTTGAGGACAGGGGAATAGTACCACTCAGCTGTTTAACAGATGCAGTGAAGGAGGAGTGCTGTTTCCTGCAAGAGAGACGGCATTGCTGAAGGCCTACGAAGACACTGTACACTCTGCTGAAGTACCTCATATGGGTCTTCTGATGTGTAGCTAAGAGTAGAAGATCAGAGCAAGGACACAGCAGTGTTTTCCTTGTGCTCCTGCAGGCAGCTGGGGGCTGGGACTGCTTAGGGACAAGAGCTAGAGTCTCTGTAGTTAATAGCTCCTGATAGATTTTCTTGCCATGAATTTCCCATGAACCACACAAACATATGGCAGCCAGGAGGACCTCTGGTCAGGAGCTTCACATACTGTATGAGAAGATAACTTACTTAAACTTGGCACCTGCTAACATCATTTGATACTCCTACTTCATGCATTATGAAACAATAAACAATCATTTTGTATTCAACACCCTGTGCCAGCCCATATCTGGAAGCCCTGCTACACGTCTCCTGATATGTTGCTAAATCATTCTAACAGATAACAACCTGTCCATGCTTTCCTTTTGTGTATGGATGGAGACCTAGCATCAGCATCCCTGCTTATGAGAAGCATCGGTGGGCAATGTCTGACTGTTGTGTGCGCTGCTGGTACGAGTGGCCCTGCCACAGTAAACGAGCACGTGGTGCAGGTACCAGAGCGTGCACCCAAAGATACTGTTTTGGGAACAAAGGGCACTTTGTATGCCCCAAGTGAATATCAAGATACATGCGAACGTGGACTTTAGTTCAGCTACGCTGTTGTTGTATCGTGCCAAAGTGACTATGCCAGAGTGGTGGTGTGGTCCCATGCACTAAGCAGTGATGGGCAGCCTTCATCTGACCTGTCTCAGGTCAGAGAATGAAGGGTCACGGGAGCATTTCTGATTGCTATTGGCAATGGGGCATCAATGAAAAATATGCATAACAGAGAAAGTGCTAAGACTCTTGAAGCATTTGCATAAGAAGGATTCTCACAAAGATCCTAAGTCAATATCCTTAAAATTTTTTTATGCACACACAGGTGCATAAAATTTCACTATTTAGGTATTATGAAATCAGACTCCATATCTGAGAAGGGAGAGGCCTGGAAGCGCTACAGTTTCGAAAAACACATCATTTGGCATTTTGTATCTAAGGATCTGAAAGGGATGTTTTGTCAATACCAACTTTGTACACAACAGACTACAAACAGCTAGCACAGAGATAATGTTTTAAGGAACACTAACAACAGCTAGCACAGAGATGATGTTTTAAGGAAAACTAACAAAAACTAGCAGAGAGATGGTGTTCCAAGGAAAACTAATATTGTTTTGTATTTAATGTATAGTGCCAATACTTAGCCAGGTATAGTGTTTTATCAAGCCACACTAATCTCCTATCTGATTTGCAAGCTATCATGCATATATTTAACTTTAAATGAAACAAACCAGCAATACAGAGAAGCATTGTTGAAAGCTGAAAACACTTCACTTCCTATCATGTAATTAATTTTTTATTCAAAATGTCATTGCCTGTGTGTGATAGAAACATTTTTTATGATCAGTCAGGCAAAAGTAACTATTATTTAGAAATGATTTGAAGACATACCAACTCAAACCAGTAAAAAATGCAAATGAAGATGCTTCACTAGCTAAGACATTGATGTCAAATGATACATATAAACGGTAACATTAAAAAACAAAAAAACAGTGTGAGACTTGTAAAGTACATCAAGGAAAACTCTATAATAATAGAGACTCTTGCTGCCTGAAATGCAAAGTTTAATAGCTCCCTTTTAAAGAAAGAGGAATTACAGGCAGAGCACAGTTCTAAATATTGCCCCTCTCTACTCTGAAGAGAAGTAATTGAGCACACATGTTTCCCTGGAGAAACCATATGCACCCTTGAGGTGGCTGGCCTTCTGGTTCTTATCTTGGGAATCAGCTAAGGAATACTGGTCACTGCTCTGGTTGACCTGGCTTATTCCCCAGTTGGATGTGATGGCGTGAACATTGCCATTTTGGACCCCACCCCCTGCAGCCTTCAGTTTAAAGCCTGCCTCACCAAGTTGGCCAGCGTGCTGCCAAAGAATCCCTTGCCTCTTCTAGACAGGTGGATACCATCCCCTTCTAACAGGTTATATTCATCAAAGAATATCCCAATGTCATAAAGACCAAAACCCTCACAACAGCACCAGCCACGTAGCCAGGACTTGATATGCATTATCCACCCATTTCTGGCTGCTCCCTTTCCACTAACTGGTAAAATGAAAGAAAAGAGAACTTGGGTATCAGTCTTGAGGGAAGTGGCTGATATGCTTGCCAAGCCACTCTTCATAAAAGTTGAAAAGTCATGGCAGTCACATGAAGGCCCTGGTGACTGGAAAAAGGGAAACATTGCATCCATTTTTAAAAAGGGTAGAAAGGAGGACCCTGGGAACTACTGACCTGTCACCACCACCTCTGTGCCTGTGAAGATCATGGAACAGATCCTCCTAGAAGCTATACTAAGGCACATGGAGGAGGATTTGAGCATGGCTTCACCAAGGGCAAGTCCTGCCTGACCAACCTAGTGGGTTTCTAAGACAGAGTGACTACAACAGTGGGCAAGAGAAGAACTATGGGTGTTGTCTATCTGGACTTCTCTAAGGCCTTTGACATGGTTCCCCACAGCATCCTTCTCTCTAAATTGGAAAGAAGTGGATTTGATGGGTAGACTGGTCAGTGGATGAGGAATTGGTTGAATGGTCTTATCCAAAGGGTAACATTGAGTCAATGTCCAGATGGACTCCAAGCGGAGTCCCTCAGGAGTCTGTACTGGGACCAGTACTGTTTAATATCTTCATCAATGACATAGTGGGATCAAGTGTATCCTCAGCAAGTTTGCAGACGAAATCAATCTGAGTGGTGCAGTCAACATGCCTGAGGGACAGGATGCCATCCAGAAAGAGCTGGACAAGCTCAAGAAGTGGGCTAGCATCATGATGTTGAACAAGGCCAAGTGCAGGGTCCTGCACCTGGGTTGGGGCAAACCCCAGTATCAATACAGGCTGGGGAATGAAGGGATTAAAAGCAACCACACTGAGGAGGACTTGGGGGTACTGGTGAATGAAAAGCTGGACACGAACCGACAACGTGTCCCCACAGCACAGAAAGCCAACCATATCCTGGGCTGCATCAAAAGAAGTGTGGCCAGCAGGTCAAGGGAGGTGATTCTGCCCCTCTACTCTGAGATCTCACCTGGAGTACCGTGGCCAGCTGTGGGGCCCCCAACATAAGGACATGGACCTATTGGAGCAGGTCCAGAGGAGGGCCACAAAGATGAGAGGGCTGGAGCACTTCTCCTATGAGGACAGGCTAAGAGAGTTGGGGTTGTTCAGAAGGCTCCAGGGACACCTTATTTTGGCCTTCCTGTACTTAAAGGGGGCTTATAAGAAAAATGGGGACAGACTTTTAGCAGGGCCTGTTGTGGTAGGACAAAGGGTAATAGTTTTAAACTGAAGGAGGATTGATTTAGACTAGATATAAGGAAGAAATTCTTTACAATGAGGATAGTGAAACACTGGAACACATTGTCCAGAATTGTTAGATATCCCATCCCTGGAAACATTCAAGGCCAGTTTGGACAGGTCTCTAAGCAACCTGATCTAGTCGAAGATGTCCCTGCTTATTGTAGGGGGGTTGGACTAGATGACCTTTAAAGGTACCTTCCAATCCAAACTATTCTATCATCTGCAAAGTTACTCATCCCCCTCCACAACCTCTCAACTGCTTCTGTCCTCTGCTGGTGACCGGTGTCTTTGCTGGCCCCACTCCACTCCCAGCCCCTGTTCTATGAAGCTTTGAGGCACAGTATGCACCCTGCTATCCAACGGCCTTGCACTGCTGGAAGAAGTGGGACCTTCTGGCACAACAAGCTGGCTCAGTTGAGTGTCTGCCCTCCTCCTACTGCAACCCTAGGAGAGAGTCTCAATCCCAGCTGGGTGGGCTGGGTGGAAGCAGGGTATAACCAGCTTTGCAATTTGCTTTTCCTTTGCTTCATAAAATGTGCTATGACTTCAGAGCAAGGTAGCTGCTAGTAGTATTAATTGATGTGCAGAAGAAACACATGGCATTTATGAAAAGTTCTCTGCAGTCCCATGTCTTGTATTAGCCACTGCCTCACTGCATGGCTGTGAACAGGGCATAGAGAAGTCTCGTCACATAAGGTCTCCGAGAGGTGCCCTGCAGATGATTTAGAGCTTAGGCTGCTGTAAATAGTTCTTATTCATATCATAGCAGGAAGATGTAAAATCTGCTACATGTCAGCTCTGTAACTGAGAAGGGTGTGTGGATATATAATATGTGGATAATAGATAAGGTGCCAGTAGATGGCTCTCAAGATATGAGGCCTATGGCTTTCATAGGACTGAGACAAATTCTCAGTTATTGAATAATCGGTGCTTGGGGAAAAAATAAACACTCAAACTGTATTTTGGGAAGGTTAGGGGACATTGCATGAAACTCGGGCAACTTCTCTCCAGACTTGACCCCAAAATATCAAAGTTCTTAACTTGCCTTTTTTTGGTTTGGTTTTTTTTTTTTATTATTATTTTTGTTGTTTGATAATTAAAGCAAACCTGCAACCTCCTTTTCAGTAAAGCATGCTTGAAATTCCCCTTTTATTCTTCAAGTGAGATTTAAGGGCTGTTTAAGCAGACTGGAAAAAAACAAAGACACTACTTCTGCAGTACCCCTGTTTCTATGCCAGAAGACGTATTTCTCGTCCCAGCAGGGTTATATAGTTAATAAGTTAGATTTTCTTAACTAAACAGTTGAGCTATGTCTATTTACAGTTGATTTTCTCAAGCATATAAACTAACACCCCTAAGGGGGAGGGGGTCCAGGAGGGAAGCTCACAGTTAGCAATTCTACAGAGGATTGAAATGAATTTTTAGTACTGTATGAGTGAAGTAGATAATGTTTAGTTGCCATTTTTGCTTTCTTTAAAGGAGCGAAGAAGAGAAGATCTCATTCTCAATCTAGCCTAAATTTTGTAAATTGAGCAAAGACAGACAACAAAAGCAAAAGCAATCAAATTCTTCCAGTGATTTAATCACTCCTAAAGCATGGAATAGGATTTGTACAACATAACTTTATTCAGACAGCTGGCCATGTAGCGTATGAACTAGGAATTATGCTTGAAAATTTATTCAAATTTTAATTAAATTTGTTTCTGTCGATGCTTTAAATGCAGCTTTTTCCACATAGCTTGTCCTGAGGCTTGCGCCACCCAACTGTGATATATTTTCCTGGTCAGCGACCCCAGTCGATATTTATTATACTCCTTCTGTTTCTTGGTCTCGTGGCAGGGACAACTGGAGTGACTGCTGACTAAATAATTAGCAAAAGGAATGCTTTCTCTGTATGTATCTGTACTCATTAGACTAGTGAGAAAATGTAACTTACTTTCATAATCTCCTTCCCTATAGGTGCCTTGCACTTTCCAGGAGCAAAGTAGGGAGAAAATGTAATTGCTAAAAGCTCACACACTCATTATTAGACTAATGATTCTTTTTTCTCTCAATCTTGCCTGATAAAAGGCAGCTATAGAAGTGAAGGTGTAGAGCTGCTGCTTTCCATTATAATAGGAAGGAGAAATGCAGGCTTGTAGTATTTTTCCCCCATCAAACAATACTGAGAGCACGTGCAATATTACAGTATTATATAATATAGTAGAATAATATAATAAAATAATATAGTATTATTGTCATACACTGCATGCCAAACCCACGTACACAGCCAGAAGCAAAATAAGGATGAAGGCACAGGGCGTGTGCTGACACTGTCCAACATTGGGAGTCCCCTGAGTGACCTGCCTTCCTTCTGTGTCCCCCAGAGGGACAATACTTCCTAATTTCAGGTCCTGATTGTAAGTCTATATTTGTGTGTATATCTTTCCTCTTGCTCCCTCCTACTCTGCGCCTACTGCAGAGGGAATTTAAGGAAAGTAGTTGGGTTAGTTATATCAGGTAAGTTAGGTGTCCTGCCTGTTTTGCATGAAGGTACTTGTCATATTTCAGCCTATTTTAAAAAAAGGATGAACTTCAGCTGAGAATTTGGGCTGAGTTGAGCTAGGATCAAATTGCTTTATTTTGGTTTCTGCACTTGTGCTTTTTACAGAAGGTGAATGTCACTCAACCCATGATACTCTTCAAAACCTTGCATGAAACTCTGCTCTCAGGTTTAAGAAAGAACTGTTGAACTTAAGCTACGTCAATGTAAATTACATCCCTGAACTGCAGCCTTTAACATATTAATAGGGGTAGCATAAGCTTTGGGAGCCATGTAAAAAAGCTTCCCTTCTTCCACAGGGTCATAATTTCTCTTTTTTTATTGCCAAAATTCCTCCCATGTAAGGAGGTAGGGACTGGAATTAGCATTGGTAGAAAGTTGGATGACATTCTGATCCCACTGAAATCAATGCGAGTTAGTTATTTTAGTTAGCCTGGATTTTTTTCCATCAGCTTTCATGACAAATATAGTTAGTCCTTGATTTACATACTATTATCTCCCTATGAACTTTGGAGAATCTCATGCTCATTTCTTTTTATTACAGCACTAGAAACTATTAAAGAAAAGCTCACCTTGAAGTGTAGAAGACAAGGTGGTGATTCTGCAAATATGGGCTGTCTAATGAATTCATGGCTTCCTCGATAGAATTGTTCTGGTAGTGGTGAGGGATGATGGGAATTTTCTAACAGAAATTTGATAAAAAAGGAAATGCAGTATCTCACTTATTATGCTTCTTATTTTAGGATCTGTGCCCTGATTCAGTCTCCCATCCTGAACATCTGGTGTGCCTTAAAAAGAAGATTCTTCCACATGGAGCCTGGTTCGCGATTTCCTTAGCTATTATTTATTGCATCGTTTGGGCTTTAGAAGAGATTGTTGAACCAGTGTGGATAATCTAAAAAATAAACTTAATCTAAAACTAATGCAAACCGTACAGCATAGGAGATTTAGAAAAGCCTACTTAGCAGTCAAGTAAAACCCTTTCATTTATCTTGGTACTTCCCGAATCCAGCTCTGAACAGATATGGGGCCACAAGGAAAAAAATAAAAATAAAGAAGTACTTCCTGAGTGACCAGAAGGCAGAAATTCTGCACACAAAGCTACTTGAAAAAGATTGTCCAAGCAATATATAGGGAGCAGAGTGGTTTGAACTCCCCGACATTGTTCAGTGCCTGCCCTCTTCAGTCTGCTGACCCTCTCGAAGCCAGTGCATCCCAATTATACCCAACACCAAAGTTACACGAGGGAAATGTAAACAGTAGGAAATTCTCATTGTATGAGGACATGGACCTTGTCCCAGTTGCAGGGTGGCATCAGGAAGTTTCAGCCCTTGTTTTGAGAACAGTGCCTATTGCCCAGACTTAAGCCAAAGCATCTTTTTCAATTTAAATGATAGCTGCCTTAATAGCTTACTGCCTCAAATATTCCGTGATACTGAGGCACAATGCTTTCCAACTGTGCACAATCAAATATAAGGGGCCTGTTAATGCTGTCTGCTGGCACAAACCAGGTTTGGGAGATAGAAAGGTGATTAGCACCTTCTAAGCTCTATCCAAATAGAAAGGTAAAACAATATGGGTTGGATACGAACATTGCGTACAAAATTCTTCATATGTCTTCAGAGTCGAGGTTAGTGCCAATGACTTCAGCACATGAAGCAAACTGATCACAGATTCAAGGCTTTCAGGAGTGTGAGAGAACTATTGGTAACAGCAGTATTGCTCTTACTCCGCTCGTTAAATGAGGTGTCATAACATGAATCTCAAAAGCTCATGAACCCAGATGGAGTATTTTTTCTTTAGTCTTGCAGGAACAGACACTGCCCTGTGCAGAGACAGGTGACCCTTGTACTCGATGTTGTACAAGAGACCTTCTGGAAGCTTTGGGGACTTTCCAAACCTCAAGCAGCAAGTTGTATTTAGAACTATTTACTTCTTTCAAAGTCGCCCTTTTCTGTGTCAATACTACTTATGTCAAGCAAAGATTATTTTAAATACTCATTTCTTTTTTCTTAGGCCTAACCATTGTAAAGAGTTTGCATTGCCATAACAGTGTATTGTTTTGTAATAGTACTGGGGAAGACTCAGCCCAAACCCGCTTCCCAGTCGTACTCGACTGTTCTACATATACCTATGACTTTTGCAGGTAGCATTCAGAGAACATAAAATGGCCCAAAAGATGCAGGGAGTGGGGTCTGGATTGTCTGGTCAGATCCTCGTTAGTATTGTTATAAACACATTTTGCTGAACCAAAATTTACTATTTTCTCATTTGACCTTCAAGAGCACTTTTAACCAAATTGTCACCTTGAAATATAGAGAAATCACTTTCTTAAAAGCAACAATATGTCTCCACCACATTTCTGTATGCTACCTAAAGACAGCATACAAGCACTTCATAGCAGAAATTTGTTCTGTGCTAGAAAGCAACCCCAGTAGAGATTTAAAAGGCAATGTTTCCCTGCCTCCTTAGAAAAGCTGCAGAGGACAGAACTAAGCTGCCCACCATCAGTCACCCGAGTCACATACGCTGACTCAAAGAGGTGGGAAGCCATGGCTGGATCTAAACTCAGGAAAGCCTCACAGATCTGGGTTCAAGTGTACTTTCTGATTTCACACCGGGGGAAGACTAGAGCACAGGCCGGTCCCTCCTCGGTGCCAGGCAGCTCTGCAGCAAGCGTGGCGTGGAGGCCACGAGGGCTAGTGGTGTGGTCTGGCTGGCTTCCCAGCCCAGATAAGCAGCCACCAAGGGCATGCATGAGCCCATGGAGGAGCGACAGAGCCAAGACTACTTATCTAAACAACCCCTGCCCACAAGAGATGGTGCTCCAGAGGTAGACGGTCTATTGCATTCTGTAAATGATATGTTTGTTAAAGACCATCAAACAGCTTAGAAGTAAGATTTCTGGAAAACATACAAAATGAAAGCAAAATTACAGCACTGCTGTAGATGGTGACAAAGCATGAAGATACATCAGCATTAAGTAAATAGCTAGCTTGGGGTTTTCAATTGCAATTACCACATACTCTCTCTGTTTGTAATACCTAGGAGACCCATAGCACATTACACAATTTTGTTAATTACTAAGTAAGAGGGAAAAAATACTGTGACCAAAATATATATTGTGTATTGATTCAGAGAATTGTAATTTAGGTTTAATAATTTATCATTCCTCTTAACAGGCTATGCTGTATTTTATAAAAAGTAATGAAACCGTAGGAATACAGAGGAAATCACTTCACCCTCTGTCACTTGATCTATGCTGAGAAATGGGAGGGAGTGGTTTGTCTTCCCCTTGCCCTATTTATAAAATGTGCAGCTTGGCAAAGAGTAGATTAGCAAGATTACAGACTTTTCTTTGTCGTTATTTATCATGCAACACTGGACAAAATAGTAACTTGTGTTTGATGTTAAGAGAGTCTTCCCAGGTAATACCCTCAGGAAGTAATCACAGGAGCACTCAAAACGATGACAATCATTGTCCCATCAATTCAAGCAGTTCAAACCAGCAGAAGTTGCTTGGCTTGTTGAATGATAATGAGATCATTTCTCTATTGCTAGAAAAGCTAAGTCACTCAAATCGGGACCTCCACTAGTACTAGAACACTGCAAGCTATTAATGAAATCACTGTTGTTTGATGTTTAACTGGAGGAATAACCACAAGAAAACTAACTTGTCATGAGGAATTATTTAACCTTGTTACAACACACACAGATCTGCAACTTTAGTCTGCTTTGAGTGTCTGTGCCCATTTGGACTAAATAATTTCATAAAAGTGCACTTAAAAACTTTAGGGGAAAGAGCTTCACACAGGACTTCAAAGAAACAACAGGTATTAAGTTCTTACTTGTGCTTTCTTTGTAGAATCATTAATAATTTTCAGTTATTGTTCTCTTTTAGCACAGATAACTACTCCAACATCCCCACTGCTGAAATCAGAAATGTCAAACAGCTTCATGGTACAGTGAGGAGGTCAGGTCTCAGCCTTGTTTCCAGGAGAAATAGGGCTTATGTGATCACATTGATTATGAGCACGCAACTCTTTCCTTCCTTATCCATTATTTATTCCACTGGCTGCTTTCAACCATACTAAAGAATCACAGATTTTTTCACAAATAATTAAATTCCTACAAGATTCATTGAAGTAGACAAATAGGAAAAGGACAGAGACCCTAGACATGCTCTCAACTACCTCATTTTTAATAGATGACAAAGGACCTCAAGAGGAGATCCTTGAATTATCCCAACTACAAATAAAATCCATGTGGAGCTTTGACCTTTGTCAAAAGTCATTAGACACAAATCTAGTACTGATGCACTTAGAACTCCTCATACACATAAAGGCCTCAAAAGCTGAGCTGTATTCAGCGTCTTCTGAGTCCAAAACTGCTCTGAACTGGATTCAATTGGCAGCACAGAAATGGTAGAGGCATAATGTCCTCCAGCCATGCAAACTCCCCTGTTCCTCATGAGTGCCCTGAGGCATCAGGAAGCCACATAAGAGACTTGCTTTGGTGAATCTGTACCAGCTGCCATCAGCATAGACCTTGCATTTTGCATGAATGCCTGATATGTTGAAAGGGTAGCCCAAAGTTAGGATACCGTCCTAAGATTTGGAGAGACATTAACTCTCTACCACACACTTCTGGGTAATCTTAGAATCATTGTACAAATCCTAATTCATAAAAAGAGAATGATGGCATTGGCCTGTATAAAGAAACATTTTACAGGTACTAAGGTACTCACGAAGTACGGAGACATAAAGGGGGCATCTCAAAGACAAAGATAAGATACCTAAGCCTGGAGAAAACTGGGGAATTATCATATAGGCCGTCTTTTCTCCCACTTTTGCATACCTTGTCTTCCAGATGTTAACTACGTTATTGTTACATATCTCATTTCTCATCTTTTTTTGACCATATATCCTCTGTCACCAATTATTTCCTTACAGAGGATTCAACATATGTACTAGGCCTGGGGAGCATTAGAGGAATAGCTTGTAGCTGAAGAATGAGACTTCAGGAAAAGAGTCCAAAGTGCTGTAAGAGGTGGCATCCCAGGACAGCTGATACACTTGTGGAGGTAACGTACTTCAGAGAACCATTATTCTGCCTTCAGTTTGATTTATATCCATTGTTGATGGATATAAAATCCCTTGACTCATTATAAAATTAACTCCCCAAATTTTAAAAAATTCAAACAGGTTTCCAAACAAAATCGTCACAAGTAGGAAAAAAAATATGTATGTGGCAATCACCTATGAAGAGCTGTAGACATAGGGCATGGCATCTAATCCACTAATCCCCAACAGCTGGGGAAAAAAGTCATTACTTGTAGACAAGCATAGATCTTCCTAAGCCCCAGTGTCCTTTCATAGCTACACTCACTTTTCACATACTAAGCTTTCAGGGATGGGATGCAATAGCAGAACAGAGGTAGCTTCTCTAATTCGGCACACACACTACAAATGTATTCTCAAATATATAATGTACAGCTCTTCCCCCTTTCCCTAATGAATTAATTTTTCTTTAAAGTTCAATATTTGTTAATTGATGGAAATTTTGCTCTGCTTAGGATCATCTTTTTAATTTTCTCTTCACCGTTCGCTATTCTCAAACCGTTTCCCTTTCTGAAAAAAAGAATAAATCTGACATGTCAAACGCCCAAGTAAGGTGACTTCTATTTATTTCATCTAGATGAAATTAAAGAATTACCTATTTCATATACAGTAGGCAGCCCAGGACAGACAGAAACTAAGTGGCTCCCCACAGATCCCTTTATATCTAGTCATAGATCATCTTACTATTGTGCAGAGGATAATGAAAAGTAACAAAGGCACTCCCATATTGCCAGATCACTTGCCTTCCGCTTAAAAGGCATAGTTAATGATATAACTATCCACGATTTTTCTTATTTAAGCAGATCAACAGATTACACAGCTTGCAAATAGCTAAGTGGGTCTTAAAGAGAGCAGAATGGTCCTGGTGTTATACTTCAGTAACATTGTCTATTACACTGCCAAACTAATGAAGCCCAAAGCAGCAAAATTCTGGGTAGCGAAACAAGGTATATCTGCCAGCTCTAGATGGACCACTGAATTACCGTTCATCTGCTCGCAAAGTGCGGTTCCAATTACACCTCTGAATTGCTCATTCCTTGAGGACATCTGGTCTAAGTTGCTTTCTGAAAGGTAGCCACATCTTTCACAAAGTTATGCAGCTACACAAGCTGTTGTATATATGGTCACCCAAAAGCAAGAAGTGGCATTCTGTTTCTCCCCCAGCTTGGAACATAAACTAATTTCTTTGCATCTACTGTACAAGCAGAGTTGGACTTTTTGTTGTTGTTGGGTTTTGTGTTGTTTCTTTTTTTCTTTCCTGCTGGCTCGATTTCCTTACACATAAACCTATGCCTGCAAATTACAGATGCTGTGTTGCTAAGTTCTGGCTTTATATCTAGAAGGCACTTCAAAAAACCTGGCTGCGGTTATGCTGAGTGCTACGCGACTGTTTTGGTAGCAGCTGTTTTTTCTGAGTCAGCTGGAAAACAGCTGTTAGTTAGCTACCTTCTCCCTGGTCAGAGGATGCTCACTAGAGGCAGTTTTTGGCTTTGTGATACAGGTTCATTTGCAGGAGATTGCTGGACCTATCCTGCTTTTCCCATATGCTGGAAGGCCACCCCTGCAAGC
This sequence comes from Gallinago undulata, assembly GCA_026546715.1. Classification (NCBI taxonomy): domain Eukaryota; kingdom Metazoa; phylum Chordata; class Aves; order Charadriiformes; family Scolopacidae; genus Gallinago; species Gallinago undulata. Next base: position 25,484,326 of record JAOTQQ010000079.1, read on the forward strand.
AGCTGTCATGCGATTTGGAAGGTGTTACAGTGTTCTTGCTTTTGAGAGTTTGAATAATCAATATAATGTGAATTTTGTTCAAAACTCTATGGGGCCAGCCTAAAACTCACAGTTATCAACAGGAACATCTCTACACGCTTCATTGCACTTTGAGTTAGATTGTGCTAAATATGGCATCTCTATTTTCCCAGCAGATGACTGTTGGAAACAAAATCTGTGTGCAGAGAGATCAGAAAAAAACCCTATACCCAACTCAAGCAATGCATAAACTTTGTCTGAGTTAGCTACGTGGTTTGATTCATCTGCCATTTAGACTGACTTGGTATCAGTATAACTCCCCTGACCTCAGTCAAATGACTCTGGGACAAAACAAAGGCCAACATCTTGAAATATCATTACATGGGCTATTGGGATGGATCCTTTAAAAATACATGAGACACAGTATCAATGTTTAATAACAAAGGAAATTTTTAGAGAAAAATAAGGATGCTTTTTACCTTTCCTGACCTACAGTGAAGTAAAAGGGATGACTTGGATCTTGGCTGTACAATAGTGAATGGCAAAAAAAATAAAAAAAATAAATAAAATCCATCAATATTCTTTAAACTAAATTTTTACCAGGATTTTTTCCTATGACAGATGAAGAGGTACCTTTTCTCACATTAGGTGAAGGCCTGTTCAATAAATCTGCATGAATTGACATAATACACCTTGACAGTATATATATATCTGATTTGATTTTGTATGATGAGGAAAAGGGAAATAACTGTATTTAACACAGAAAACCAAGCATGCATCTACAATGATGAGACTTGCCCCAGCCTTTGCTGTGATCATTTAATTCTACATGCTCCTTGCCCCTTCTTTTGTGTTTCTGTGTCTACGGCCTTTCTAGATTTTATCTGACTTGGAGATGAAGCTTCTGTCTCTGGAACATAGATAGCACATAGTTGCTGCAGCCTAAATAAAAAAAATGACTATTAGTCGGGTAATTTTTGCAGGAAGGGAAAATTGTGAAATGGTCCAGCTGTACAGTACATGCCATATTATGTTACATGCAACACAAACAAATATGCCTAGAAACGTACAAAACCCCATGGACCTCTTCAGTTTTCCCCAATTTCTTGGCATTAAGGATTTTTTTCAAAATCCTCGTCAGCCTGTATCACAAGAGGCATGCAAAATATAATCATACAATAAGCTTTCTAAATATTTATAGTACCAGGGGATGAGAAGACATTTTAAACACTTAATTGCAGTACGAAGCTGAATAAAGAAGCCAATGCAAGTACCGTTCCTCTATCCCCCTCTGCTAAGGCGAGGGACAAATATTTAAATAACGTAGGGCAAGAACAACACGTACTAGAGCTAGATCGACCCTTTTCCCAGGGCACTGAAAATCAGCTACTCTTGATGAAAGATATTAAAGAGGAAAGCATTTCCAAGAAGTTCCACATGGCCTTACAGACAGATCTCCCCCTTTCCTGGGATCAGCCTCCACAAATCAGAAACGGGCTGGTGATCTGCTGTCCTTGCAGCCTGCCCTCCCGTCCATCTGTCCTCCCCTGGTATGGCACTTTAAAGCACTGCTCCTGGTAAGGAAGGGAGTGCAGAAGGAAGGGTTTTTTCTTACAGGGCAAGGATTTTTCCAATGACAGAAACCCAAGTGTTACAGACTGGTGCCTGGCTCAGCTCCTGCCTGCTTTCAGATTGGTTTCTACTCTCTGACATGTACTGTTTTTTTTTTCTCTCTACCAAGGACCAACTCTCCTAAACAGGGATTTATTTTAGGGGAAAACCAAAAGCTGGAGTCCTTACAAAAGAGCAGAAAAACTCCTTTTGAATAAATTGCCACTGTGGCCACAATCTGATATGACACAAACAGCAAACTACTACTACTGTTGTAAAGGTTACAGGATTTGTCTTGTCTTTGATGAACCTTAGGCTGCCGTTTCATATTCTAATAGAAATTAAAGAGCTAATTACATACAGTTTAGACTACACATGAGGGACACAGGCTGAGCTTCCAGCTGAGCTGGGAAAATTTTAATTGTTTAGTTAGAAGAGCAATCTATTCTGAGATGTACAAAAGCAGCTTTTGATTCTAGGTTAAAAGTCATTAGAGCAAGTTATGATCTTACAACTATTAGTTTCCTAATTTAGATCGAGGAATAACAACTGTAAGGAAAAGCCAGTGACTGTGCAGATTAGATCATTAGACCCACAGTCAGCAGAACTAATGTCCATTAACCTAAGTGGTGGCATTAACACCCGTCTTCCTGGCACAGACCCACCGCCTCCTCGTGATCTGTGTTTCTGTAAGAACACCTGGCTACAGCAGAGCGAGTCAATTCCAGGAAAAAATTAAGCAGGAAAACAGTAACATACTTGTTTGGCTATGGGATTTTCCACCGTAACCTGGAGTGGGTCTCCTTCCCACCCAGACTGCTTAGGACACTAAGGATCCCAGGCCCACTTCATTGGGAAATGACTGGGCGAAGCTGGAGCCAGAAGGAAGGAACGTACCGGGTCTCTGGCCAGCATCTATGTCACCTGAGTAACCGCCTCTTCTCCCCTGCCTGGCCAGGCCATCCAAAAACCTGACAGACGGCTTCCAGCAGAGACAGGCTGCTGTGCTGCCACCTCCGGCTTGGGGTTCATCGCCTGGATCCTGGGCACCACAGGACGTTAATATGCCCCCCAAAAACTGAAGCAGAAAAAATGCAAAGGCATTTCATTTTTATCACGATGAAAAAAAAAAGTCTTCATGTTTCAGTAGTAGATGCAAACACATGGATTTTAGGGAACTTTTAATATTGGTTACTTCTTAGCTATTCTCTTTTTGCAAAAGAGAGCCCCCCTTCATCCCTTCCCCTGCTTTCTGCGTCTGCCACCATCAACTGCCTATAGTCTGCAGTTAGCGAGGGACGTTATTTAAAAACTGCTAATGTGTAGGTTTTAAATAGCATCTTTGTGTTGACAGATTTTGGGTTACTATGCAGAAGGGGGAAGTTACAAAAAACAACAATAAATTAGAAACTTGCAACAACAGTGAGATTTAACGAGCGAGCATTCACATAGAGCTGCTGAGGGCAAATTAAACGAACCAGGATGGATTACCATCTGTTTTGGGCAGTCTCACTTGGCAAGGGTCTAAGACCAGAAGGGACCGGTGTATCTTTACTGTCTAGGTCACCACACCATGCTGCCTAAAACAGGCCTGAGCCCTGGATTGAAACAAAACAGTCTCCTTCAACTTTCCCTCATGCCAAAGCACTACAAAGCAAATACCTTTTGCCCAACCCTTGACAAGTTATCTGCCATATTAATCTTGTGATTTGCTCAGTTGAGTCCCCAGATTTATCTGTTCTATTTTAATTGCAGCCGTGATGCAGTCATCACATCCATTTTTGGTGGTATCAGTGAAACTCTACCACATTTATTCAGTAATATGCTCACTTTATTAAAAAGATAAGGAAGCAAATATAAAATGAAAGCTATTAATAAACATAGGACTGACTTAGTAAAAACCACCATATGAGCACTCATAATATAAAAGAAACTAATCACATCAGTCACTGAATTAGTGCATCTAAGGATATGGGCTCCATTTTCTAGGGACTACACAAATCTTTTATAAAAAAGAAATACACAGCCTCTGCTTTCAGGCAAAAACATTGGCTGTTTCAACACCAATCATTAGTTAGATTCCTTTATATGTTGGTGGAAAGTGCTCAATATTATAGGTCCAAGAACAGCACAAACCATAAAAAACAGGCTGCTCCCTTCAACCCTTCCCCAGTACTGCCTGAATTGTCACTGAGCTTCACTTCCGGGGTGAAGATCCCCGTGGTGCGAAGGGGCCTGTGCAGGTCTAGAGCACTGTGCTTTTGCCATTCTGCAAGAAACTGCTGGAGCACATAAAGGTGAAATATTCAGTGTGTCCCCTCTCCACCTGAATGACCTGGGAACAAACTGTATTTCAGCCACAAGCGGACTGAGGCTGTGGACTAGAGGTCACTGCTCAAGCAGAGCGGTGGTGACTACACTCTCTCAGCTGGTGCAGTGGGACAGTTAATCCGGACCTTTCTTTTATTTCCTGAGCTTACATGCACAGAACAGACTTCGCTTACAGATTTCCATTTCTCACCCATCACAAACAGGGCAGAGACCCACAAGGCTTCAGGATGATGTTATGTGACCTCTAAAGAAACATAGGTTAGAATCCATAAACACAGCACCAACAGTGAGCTTTGAGAGAAACTGCTGGAGTATATGATAGCACTGCTTAATATATACTCACTGACAGAGAACTGTCAGGGCAATAAAAACAGGAATACTGTCTTTACTCCTTTCAAAGTGTCCCCAGCACAAGTGTCATGACCCACCACATTCCTGCTTCTCTCAAATAACAGAAAGGTTGTTGTTCTAGGTGAGCAGTGCTTTTGTTTCTTACCAGAGAAAGAAAATTATTATATTAGGGCCGTAACCTTCTCTTGTTACTACAGCGTTAACATATTGCTATGGGAAGGGAATATTGCTAAAGGGAATATTTTATTTTTGGCCCCTTCTGGGTGTTGGCACAGATAAGTGAACTGTGCTGTCCCCTCACTTCACCTGAATCTGATGAGACTTGCAGCAAGGAGTTCGTACCCCTTTCCCCCTTGTTCTGCAGCTGGGCAATTATCTCCCACAGGGAGCAGTCTCCCCTCCTAGCGCTGGCACAGGCACCTCCTTCAGCTGTTCAAGCCCAGAGAAAGCTGCTGAGGTCTAGGAGAGCCTGGGCTTTGCCAACCTCTTCTATTCAGCACTCGTCAGGAAAAGCGTGGACAGGGGAGCCTGTCTATGTCAGTGAGGTGCATTGCTTATACTTCCCACGATCCTTGTGAGACAGGAGAGCACAGCTCCTCCACCTGCAAGGGTCATCCTCATCATCAGTCACCAGCTGCGTTAAGGGAGAAAGCACGAGCCTTGCCATGCAGATACATTCATCAGACTAGGATGCTTCATCTGGGATCATTTTTCTGACGCCTTAGCTAGATGCATATTTTCTAAAGGGACATCTGTGCAGTACCTCAAATCATATGGGTACTGAGGTGAGAGGTGACTCTGCACAGCAAAGTGAATCCTCATCTAACTCCAGGGTGTTTGGATGTGAGGTCTTTATTTTGCTCTTTGTAGATGTAGAGAACAGCCCCTGCACTCAGTTTTACTAACCACCAGCTGTAAACCAGTATGTGACCTAGTGCCTAAAACCACAAGGCTGATCAAAACCCAAGATATTAATAAGCAAAGAATTGTCCCCTTGCTGCCTTTTGAGCCTGTAGAGAACATTTAAATTATTTTGCAAATTTTTCTCCATATTCAAGAAGTCCAGAAAAATACTGTCTTTAAATAAAAACAGGTTTTAATATAACCCTGGGATTCTTGAGCTTTGGCTAGAAAAAGCCATCCACGTACTGAAAGTGTCTGAAGAAAAGAAAATATGAGAAGTCGGAGCCAGCAATACTAGCATTTTAAATGAAAATGTGAATCTCTCCAACTTGTGGGCATAGTCAAAGAAAAGAGAAGTTGAGGATTGTGCTCAGGGCAGACAAGGGCATTGCTGGAAAGTGAGATGAACAAAGAATTTGGCAGAATTCAATTCACAGGCTGTCTCAGCAGAAGCAGGTAAAACTTGCCCTTTTCTTAGAGACCTGTTGTTATAGTTTAAAAACTTTTTTTTTTTCCCCAGCCTCCTGCCTATCTTCCTACTGCAGATTTAAAGGAATAGGAGGCGGGTGCATTGTGAGATGGAGAATGAAAAAGAACCAAAAAACCAACAAAACAAACCACAAGCCTGTATCATTCTGTGCTACCTCTTTCCCAAAGCTACGAAACAGGCTGCAAAACAGCTGCTCTTCAGCCGTCCGAAGAGAGAGTGCCTGATGCAGCCTGTGCTGTGCCTGACCCCTTGCAGGAAGAAACATCCCATTTCCCAGACCCGCTGCGGTGATCCAGCCCCTTCTTGCGCTCCGTGGCAGAGCGGGTACGGGGGAAGGCTGGCAAGGGAGCCAGGGAGCAGGGAGCCAAGAGCAGGGAAAAGGAAGCAGGAAAACTACCAAGACAGACAGAGTGGAGGAGGCTGTATGAGAGAGAATTCAGTCACAGCCAAAACCAAAGGCTAGAGCAGTGCGCTATATTTAACAGAACTGCTCAGTTGAATGTTGCTGGAGAGCTTAAGTTTTGAAGGATCATAGAGTTATGGAGTAACTTGAGTGCTTCTTCCCTACTCTGTTCGTGACCTTCACTGCTCCCATCACATTTGAACGTAGGTGGCAATTTCTTCAGACTGCATCTTTGCACCTGGCATTTATTCGAGCTGTCGTACATACCTTATAAGCCTTTCCAAATATTACATATTGCTTAATTTAACACCATTGTCCTGAAGTAATTGCACATTATGGACCACATTTAAAAAATAAGATTGTAAATTTGGCTTCAATAAAAGCTGGGAAGCTGAGAGTTTAGTAGCAATGTAAATTCATTTTAAGACACTGCTTGCAGAACTAAGCAAGACAGAGAAAGATCTTGAGGAAAAGTTAGGAAAGAGCAGTTATGTGGAATTCTACTACTTTCACTCACAATTTTCTGATTTATTATTCTTTTTGACAATTATAAAATAAGCTAAATAATTAATATTACAACACATAATGTTAAACCATGAATACATTCTGATGTAGTTGTATGTAAGTTCAGCCAAATACTTCAGGTGGTCAGCCTTATTCAATTCTAGAGAACATCCTTAGATTCTACAATAAAACACTAATCAAATCCTATTTAGTGTCAATATACTGATTGTCCTGGTGGAATTTATATTGTTAAATGTGTATCAGCTGGTTCTCATTAGATCACACATACAACAACATTAAAAATTTCTGACAAAGTTACATAGGATTACACCAAGAGCTACCAAAGCAAAGCAGCCTGATAGCAAATACAACAGTTTAAACAAGTGTTTAATATTTGATACTGTATTCAAATGCATCTTTTGTATTTTGAGAGGCAAACCAAGGTTAAGCTTGAAGAATTTGAAATAATTTATTTGGAATACCTTTGTTCAATTCACACAGTAAAAAACACTGTCCAGAGTCGGCTCAAAACCATGACTCAGATGAATCGCTTCATTCTGTTTCTACACAAGAAATGGATATTCTTTAATTAGGGTGAGATATTTTAAGATGTTATGAGATGGATTGGAATATTTCAGAGACCTTTCTAGCTTGCTGTTAGAACTGAAACACAACAGTGGATGTAATGAAAATAGAACTACTTGTTTCTTCCCCAGAAATCTGCCACTATGGATATTACTAGGTGTTATAAAACCATGTTCTTATAGACATATGGCCTAAGCCAAAGTCCACTGAAGCTGGTGGATTTGGAACCAGACTCGTAATGACCTGTCTAAAAGTCAGAACATTGGTGGATGTATATCACTATATTCTACTTGCTTTGGTGGAGCTAAGCCAGCTACATCAGCTCAGAATATAGCCTTATTCATCTCAGGCAATAAGGTGGCGTGTTCAGAGCACAGACCAGCTCCATGGCAGATGAGTAACCAGGAGTTTCTGAGATATGGCAGAACTGTACTTAATGATCATCTTCTCCAAGACTTAATTACGCTTAATGGTCTCCTGTGACAGAGTGAGGTGATAAGAGAGACTTTCTCATGCCTGTTTGTCAACAGAAATACCAGAGCTAATAACAGTAGTCTCCAATAAATTCCATCTTGAACTTCAGAACATGACCAGCTGTCATCTCCTCCCATCCCTGCCCAGGAGACAGCCACAAGCTGAGGAGTATGAACTCCTACTCTTAATTATTGGACAAGGAAGTTGACATGACACAATTGCTTCTCCCGTTATGTCAGGTTTTATCAACGTTTTCAAAATACCAGGATCTGCTTTCCTTCACAATAACAAAGGGTCTAGACCCTGCGGTAGCCACAAGCCTACTGCCGGCTGCGAGAGACAATACTGGCATTGCACACATTTTGGGGTGTGTGCATGAGAGAGAGAGGATGAGCACACAGTTCAATTCACACCGCTTGGTTTCCATCCCAAAACACAAGGAAATATGTCCAGGATGACTTCAGCTGTCACTTAACAGAATGCCAGACCCCATCTGTTCTTTAAATAACAAAACAAAACAAAACCCTCCACTTAAAGTTGAAAGATACAGAAGGTTTTGATTGTAAAGCTGGATAAGACTCCATTATTCTCAAATTCTGATAGTCAAAAATAAAACTATTCTGAAATATTGTGGAAAACAAGAGCTTCAGATCTTCTTTGTATCCAGTGTATGAACAAATCAGAGGGAGGAAGCCAGACACAGATATGTATAAGCACCAAACCACTCAGACCCACCCCAGAGAGCCCGTGGCATCCTATAGATGCCCATTGGCGTGCCAAAAAAAATGAGTGCTGTTGAAATAGAAGGAACACATTGTTAAAGTGAGTATTTCAACTGTAAAACAGTATGCGTTTTTGAAGGAAAAAAGCATTTATCTAAAGGAAAGATGCAGTTGCTTGACAGTATGGCTACAAACACAGGCTCAGACTCATAGAGCAAGACAATATTAATGAACTTGTCAGACTTTCTCCCTTCCAAAAAGTCCTCCCAACTCTTCTCTCAATCCTTTTTTGAACTGATACTTGTTCCCAGAGTTGAGGGGCTGCAGCATTTTACCAACTAATCTCAGCCTGTTCTTCCCAAAACAAGGAAGAGAGTCCCCCTTAACCATGATGCCAGGATAAAAGGAAGGAGAGCACTGGAGAGATATCACACACGACTCAGGAGAACTCAGCTAGACCTAATGTGGAGCACAGCCAGAAAAGTTGCTAGGCATCCTTAAGAGTACTCTTAAGAGAGGACATGTCAAACAGATCCCACTCCTTGTTCTCACATTGAAGCTTGAACTGCACAACTCTTAAGAGGCCACCTTCTGAAGGTGTTGATGGAAATATGGGAACACTGCAGGCCCCCCCAGCCAGGGCACAGCCCTCCTGGAGGAGGTAGTGGCTTGCAGCCAGCATGGTTTTGGCAAACTGCTCTTGGTGCATACGGAAATGCAATGAAACATCACACTCTTCCTTGCTAATAAGAATTTCTCGAGACACCTCAGAAGAATTATACAAAGCTTTGAGAGTTACAGCCACGGCTACAAAGCAACTTCCCAGTGGGAACTCCTGCTGCTTGCAAGGTCTCTGGTACAGCATGGTACTGGACAAACTCCCATCCTCTTGCAGGTAAGGCTCAGCCATGCTCACTGGCAGCACTCCTCCCTGACTCCCATCTCCTCCCCATGACAGAGGCTCTGACACAGAGAAGGCAGGGGGTAAGAGAAACCTCTTAGCTCCTTCAGGTTGCAATAACATGGGGCTGGGGGCTGCAGTCTGCATGTGACCAAGCACGTAGAGGAGACCTGCACCCTCTTGCCTTAGGTGGGAGCTTGTCCTTCCCACCACTCCACATACAGCACCTGATGGGCATCTCAAGAAAAAATGCCTGCAAGAGCTACTCCTAGACAGCCACAATGGTCTTGAGAAGTGACAGGAACACCCAGAGGTGTGGGATTTCCTAACACTTCCCACCGCAGGACTGAGGAGGGTGCCTGAATCCCCCAACGCAGAAGACAAGCCCCTAGAATGCAAGCTCACGGAAAGATACTCAAGCTGGAGACGAACAGTAATTCTTTCAGAAGTCAGAAATTCCAGACTTCCAGCCACGTAGAGGCTGCAGGCTGTATGCTCCACATACAGAGAGAGGGAGAGAGAAATGCAGTATCAATAATTTTTCTACTGCCTTTTTTTTTTTTTAAGAAGATCTGCAGAGGTGCTAGAAAAACTGCTTTCCTCATTCCAGTTAAGTAAGACTAGCATCTTCCAGTAATTTCTAGTAGGATGCACATTTGGTTTCCTGTAAACTATAAATTCATGAAGACAAACCCCCACAAACCAGCATGAGTAGGAATCATCTCAAGATTTATATGCACATGTCATTTTCAAAAAATTCCTGCAAATCATTTATACAGCAGGTTGCGTACATGCTGGCTGTGAACAATTAATCAGGAAACAACATTTCACATCCCTGGGCTGGTATTTGAGGTGGGGTCTGGAATACAGTAGGGTTGAGAAAATGGAACTCAAACATCTTGTAAATATAGGAGGGTTCTCCATATGTGACTAGACAGGAGAATTATGGAGGAAACAAGACTAGCATGAGCATTTGCTAGAAATGCGAGGAAGAGCTGCTAGTGTTTGCTGAGATTTGTCTCCTAGCAGCTGCCCCAGTTCGTGTCTATCTTGAACTTTAGCTGTGACACAGATGAAGAAACATTCTGCAGCTACAGGGCCCTGGGCATGTCCTCACTGATATCTTCCTAAACATTTCTGAGCTGCATTTCTGTATTCCCTTACTCATGGATCCAGGGGGATTCTCCAGTTCTCCCTTGTTCTTCTCCCATAATAATGTGTTGATACCCCTTACAGTATATAAGAAAACAGCAGCTCCTGCTGGGAGTATGTGCAGCTCATGGCTGTTCATATGAACAAGAAGTAGATTGTAAATTCATGATTCTTGTCATTTCAGGAAAATGTGATCACATAGTCAAAACCTGAAAATGCTTTTCAGTGGACATGGAGAGAATTATGAATGGTAATTTTGTAACAAGAGTAACTAAGGGCCAGGAGCTCGTAAGCATGAAAGCAACCATCAACCTGGAGTCAGTCAGCTGAGAAGGGAGGAGGAAACTTTCCTCCTTTTGCCTTAGTAAACTAACCTTCAAAAGCAACTGGAAGAGAAATAAATCTCTAACCACACAATGGAAAAACATACAGTTGAAAAGCCAGCCACCACCCCAAATAAACAGTGCAAAGGCTGATTGGAGTTTCTGTACCTATGCTTCCAAATTTAATCCTTTTAAACTAAAGAGGCTTTGCACCCACTTCACAACACCCCATCCAGCTGCGGCGAGCTGGCCCCAGTGGCCGTGATTTAAACCCAGAATTTTCAAAAACAAAAATCAACTTCTTCACGCACAGGGTCTGTCTGATCTCTTTCAAGCTAGGATGAATAATACAGATATGTTTAAATTTGAAATATTCTTCCTGTGAGCTTTCTCTTCCAGCAGCAGCAGATTCCTATCCTCCTTCCCCAGCTGAGCTAAGATATTCCTGAATATTTTATAACTAAAAATCTTCTTCTCTTTGCCCTCCTATGTAGATTCCCACACCCTGCAACCCAGCATGACAAGTTCTTTTCTTTGAAATATTCAGCCACTTTCAGTAAGTCTTGTCAATCCTTTACACCTATTTTAATTGAATATTTCAAAGCTGAGTGAGATCAGAGCCCTTTGCCTGGGTGGGCGCTCACTGGTGATGTCAGGCTCTCCCTCCTCACCTCTAGCAGAAGCAATCAGATATCTCACTTCTTTGCGCTGAGGGTATGATGGATGTCACAGCCTAATGGGTGAAAAGTGGTGATGAGGAAGCTTGAAAAAGAGTAGATAAAGCATGCTAAATTTAGAAGCTGTTTGTTTTCAGGAGTGGGACTGAACTTTAGCTCCCACAAAAATTACATCTCGCAATTCTGCAGTTCCATGACATCTCTGTTCCTTAGCTAAGGCCAGGAAATATAAAATCACTCTATTTTTAATAGTAAGTGTCACTGTTTTTTTTCCTCCACATCTGCAAGTTTGGACTCCTCAATCATATAGGTAGATGTAGCACCCAGGTCTGCTCTAGATGCAGTGTAGTAGCTACATCCAATCTGAGTTCTTTCCAAAGAAAATCAATAGGAGACACTAGAAGCTTGATTCATACCAGAGTAAAACCAATGGATACATAACTTTCCATTCTGGTATAACAATGAAATATTTTAAAATAGAATCTGAACAACTATTAAATGACTATTAAGTTTCTGAAGCAGTTTGTAAAACCTTTAGATAAATAAGAAGGCAGTATAACATGAGATCTCCTGTACCTCAATTTGCTTACATGAAAAGCAGCTTCTTAGAGGGAATAACTGTCTAAACCCAAAAAACTCTTGTCAGGGCATTCTGAATATTGGTTACCATCAGCTCCATTAGCATGAGTCCAGAGGCAGACAACTAGAAGACAATGCCTTGAGAAAAGTCCTGAAACTAAGTGCAAGCAAAAGGAAGAGAGTATTTTCTTGAATGCTAGATAGCCAAGGAAATTTCACTAAGTTGTTTTGACCTGAGATTTCATTGATTTGTTTGTGTTTTGTGTTTTTTTTTTTCTCTCCCCTTTCTCTAAATCATCAGTTTATTCTAGCTGGCAATAATACTGTGAAATTAATTATTTCTATGTGTTGTCCAAGGCAGAATCCCCTGCAATTCCTTGATAAACTATCTCATGCTCATGTCTTCATCAATTTAGAGTTTTCACTTCCCATTAGAATTAGTTGTTTATGGCTGACAAATATTATCTGTATTTTCCTTCCAAAAATGATCATGGGGACAAAACTTCCATTTTTATATTCACAAATAAAGCTGAACACTTATATGGCTTTCGGCATAAACAGGAAGACAAGAAGATTTCTCTTCAAATATTTTTCCTCCCTTAAATTCTCTATTGTGGTATTTTGGAATCAATGCCTGAACATTCAGTATAATTAATTAAGCTTTTTATTCTCAAAGGTATTTTAGTAGGATTTGCCAAAAAATGTTTGGAAAATGGCTATGCATTTAATAATATGGGCATGGGCTACTGTTCCAGCACTCTGTAGGAGTGCATAGCCACAACAAGCATAAAACATTAGTTACATCTGGGAACTGTGGTGCTGTTATGTGAACATAGCTTAAAAACAAGAAATCAATGTCTGGTCTTTCTATTACCCCAAATGACATGGGGATGTTGGTTGACTGTCAGCTGAACATGAGCCAGCAGTGTGCCCAGGTGGCCAAAAAGGCCAACAGCATCCTGGCCTGGATCAGGAACAGTGTGGTACGTAGGACTCAGGAGGTGATCATTCCCCTGTACTGGGCACTGGTGAGGCCCCACCTCGAGTGTTGTGTCCAGTTTTGGGCCCCTTACCACAAAAAAAGACATTGAGGTGCTGGAGTGGGTCCAGAGAAGGGCAATGAAGTTGGTGAGGAGTCTAGAGAGTAAGTCTTATGAGGAGAGGCTGAGGGAGCTGGGGTTGTTTAGTCTGAGGAAGAGGAGGCTGAGGGGAGACCTTATCATGCTTTATAACTACCTGAAGGAGGGGTGTAGAGAGGCAGCGGTCGGTCTCTTCTCCCAAGTCACAGGAGATAGGACAAGGGGCAACGGCCTCAAGTTGTGCCAGGGGAGGTTTAGATTGGATATTAGGAAACATTTCCTCACAGAGAGGGTTATTGGGCATTGGAATGGGCTGCCCAGGGAAGTAGTTGAGACACCATCCCTGGAGGTGTTCAAAAGACGGGTTAACATAGACCTTAGGAATATGGTTTAGTGATTTTTGTCAGGGATAGGCTGATGGTTGGACTAGATGATCTTTAAGGTCCCTTCCAACCCAGACAATTCTATGATTCTATGATAAAAAAATATATCAGAATGAGAGGCCAATTACAGGTGAAATGGTTAAACTTGTCCAGATTGTGAAGGGTAGTACTCTAGCCATTCTGGTCATCAAAAGGTTGGGGCAACACACAGAAAAATAAAGAATGAACATGTAGTGGAGATGATTAAGGCAACCTGTGCGCTAAAAGAACTGACTACTGAGATCAGAAGTGGACTTCAGAAGTTGTCCAGCACTTAAATAAGCTCTAGCAGGACTCTACTGTTCATAATGACCTGTGTGCAAACTGTCTCGTAAATTCTTATATTCATGTTTCTATTTGCTTTCTTCCTTACATGTTTACCATCAGAGTCACTAGAAAACAGATTAATAAAATAGGCTTCAAACCCAAACAGAAAATGCCAGGCGGCTTCACACTATGGTCACTAAACCATTTTTTGGTATCCAGGTTATCTACTTTAGAGCTTACTCAGTAATCTCAATGCTACTGTGCACTCTGCAACAGAAAAAGCCTTCACTCATTGTTAGTACGAGCTGGGTCTGCCTCCAAGCATCTGTTTGCACAGGACCTGATGTGTTGTAGTAAGACTATGACTGTAATAGCAGCAGCAGTATAAAAATAACAAATCTAGTCACTCTGCTTACACAGTTTTTTGGTCAATGAAGACATGTGGGTTATTGGTCTCCCAGTCCTTGAGCTGATTTAAAGTTTCATTTCATTGGCCCCAGTAGAGAATAAATCAGTGATAATACAGTGCAATAGCATTGTCTGAAGTTGGTCAGAAAGGAAAAACAAGATGCATACAGCCCTGATCTCAACATTTTCTTATGTCACTTATAAGATTTAATAAACTAATAATTAAAAATTCTAAATACTTCAAGTGCCACATGTGAGTTTTTTTTTTTCCAAACAGCTTCACTTTATCTGATTGTTTAATCAAATGTGCAGGAAAGAAGCACAATGAAGAATGACATGTTTCTGCACTAGTAAAGAAGGGATCATATTTAGCTTTGACGAAAACATAATGCAGCCCTTACAGACTCCAGCCTGCCACTGATAGTTGTTGTGCCCCACATGTTTAGAAGTATTGGGATAGATTCTACAAATAAGATACCCTAAAGAATATGGGCTTGACCGAGCACTTACTGAAGTTAATCGCATATTTTTTCCATGACACTAGCAAAGATGATTTTAAGTCCCTAGAGCAGAAGCTGGCTCGCAATTGTCCACTTTCTCTCTTGTCATTCACAGAAAAGAAATTCCACATTGCCTTTTCAAAGATGATAGCTCAGTTTTAAATTAATGCTTTTATTTTGCTTAAAGAAAACAATTTCTTTCAAATAAAATGATCTTTTTAGCAGAGTTCCGGCACACGTTTCCAGGGTCAACTTCTAATAATAGCCTGCACAAAAAAACATTTGTGACATTCATTCTTTGGTGAAGAAAACAATGAAACTGTAATGATGATAATAACTGTGTTTATTTTTGCTTCTGGACAAATGTCATCCATTCTTCACCCAGTGCCGTTGTGCAGTGGGTCTGAGCCATGGCCTCCATGAGGATTAGATGGCACAGTTCCACCTGGCCCAAATTCACAAAAATCTGCTCAAATATGGCATGGTTTTTTCCTACGCTTTTCTCACTGCTGAACAGATCTCCTGTAAGAACCATTAATTTTAATCTATGTTAAAATATTTTAGCTAAAGATAAGCTGAAATAATGGGTGCTAATGATGCATTTAAGATCCACCTGCTGTAGAGGATCACCTCACGTCTGTTACAGAGGCCCTTCACCTACTCAACAGAGAATTACCTTCAAAAAATAAACACACCTTTGCTTGCCAGCACCTTTCCCTCCTCCAGCTGCCCTACTGACCCATTTTAAGGAAGCGTTCCATGCAATTCTTACTACCAAAGACAGACTTTTATTTGTCACTGTTGAGTGTTTAGAAGATGTTTTTGCTTAAATAATAGATTTTCAGGGTTTACATTTTGCAATTCAACAGCACACATGAACATCTCTTTGTGATGCTCTTTTGGAAAGCTTTGTTCTTCTATAACTATGTGGGAAATTATGTCTAGGCCTTGTGGCCCAAATGGTCACTAATACTGATCCATTGTCTATTTTTGACAAACAGGAAACAAAAATGGACATTTGAATTACTAAGAACTGGTTAGATGACCCTAGGGATCAGGCCTCAAAATATTTATGATCAATTTCCACTATCTCACTTTATCCCTTCTGGGTCAATCAAGAAATGGTTAACATTCAGATGAGTTTAGTGGGGCAGCAGCTGTCTCACGTGTAAATGTATGGTAGGAAAAAGGGATCCCCAGAACTGGTGAGAGATTCTTGTATGCCAACACCTTATATGCAAGTGTTCTGCTAAAGAAATTCAAAATTTCTTTCAAAAACCTACAAATTTTCAGGAGGTTTTCCTGCTGAATTTCATTGTAACCAATGAAGTAGAAAGCAAGCCAACTGCATCCTGGGCCAAATTTTGAATATATAGTTGCACATATACTTTGAATGCTGAGGTGCAAAGTAAAGCAAAGGATTAGCAGCTGCCTACTGCCAACAGAATGCCTTGGAGGTTTATTACCTGCACACAAGTTATTTGAAATAAATACTTGGATATTTATTTTTCACAAAAGAAATTAAAAATTCTTTTGCAGATCAGCAGTCCAGCACAGCAATTCTTTATAGCAGTCCCTATACTCTGTATGTTTACTTTTAAGAGAACTGAAATGATTTTCTTCCTTACCTAATTTCTTGTTTTCCCCTCTTGCTTTCATTAACAGACTTTGATTTAATAGTTTTTGTTGGAGTCATAGTTCATCACGGTACCAAAGATGGTAACATCCAGCAATTTACTTGTCAACCTCTTCTCAATACACAAGCAATTTTTCATATAAAAGAGGAACTTACTAGAGCAGTGGTCTATTGTTATGGCATTTGGACCTATTAGTGTAGTAAATTTATCATTATATATGACATAAAAGATGCATTATGATCCATTAAGTTCAGGTAGAAGCAAACCATTGGATGCCTACCATTGGATCTCTCTCACACCACAATATCCTTTCCAGTAATGCGTGTGTGGTGTTTGAAGAGTTGCCCCTCTAAATGGTACCCGACAACTAAATGTGCACAGCTTTAAGACATAAGCCAACCGTAAGATACCAGCATCAACATTTACTGCTAGGTAATGAGGCCCAGCCCAGTTAAAAGTCTATAAATTATTACTTGTTTTACATGGGCAGGAAACCTGTTTTTGCATTTAGCTTCCGCCTCCCCATCAAAAAAGATCTTCCATTACCATTTTTCCCTTTGTCTTATCGCAGCAGTGCCAGGCAGGGAGGGGGAACCTGAACAGCTCTGGGCTTCTAAAGCAGAGGAGCCAGACCTTCAGGCAAAAAGCCACTGTGCCTCAGAAGCACAAAAGGATCCCCAAGGCTTTGCTTAATCACAGTCTCAAAACCCCCTCTTAAAAATAATAAAATGATCTAAATAGCAAAATTATTCTACACTGTCACATACTATTGTGCTGCCCTGAGAAAAGCATGATTAATCGAAATTTATACTTGTAGCTGACTAGCTACAGGAAGGTAAGTTATCTATTGAATTGCCTATTTTAATTCTAACAATGCTCTTTGGCAAACCTAACCATCTTTTTTTTTTTTTTTCTTCATTCTATCTCCAAGAAGTAAAGCCCAAGATACAATTGGAAAGGTCATTCCCCTTTTTCCTTTCTCTTCTCCACAGCGAGAAATGTCCCAAGATGAACATGCCTCTCTACCTGTTGTAGCCAGCCTGACCTTCACCCCATTGAAATCTGTTGGAGTTTCACACCAAAACTTTAACAGCAGGAGGAATCACTCAAAAGCACATAACATTTTCACTTAAAGGGTGATTAAATCTATCTCAAATCCTCAGGACTGATCTATAAAGATAAACAGCTTTCTTCATCTAGTTTCTACTGTTCAGTCATTTTACAAATTTTGCCACTGCCTTAAAAATAAAAAAAAAAAAAGAGGGGAGAAAACCTCTGTGCATGCATGTGTATGTGCGTCTTCGTGGTGTACAGGAGGACAAATTCTACAATGCCAAACCCTGATTTTGAGGCAGGACTCAAAGACTAACTACCAGAGGCAAGAGTCTCACGTCACGCATGCTGCTTTCCAAGTAAGTTCAGCAGGTATTTTGTCACCAGAAACCTGATGAACTGAGAGCGTGGTATCCTATTGGAAAGAGTAATTTGTCCTATTACTGCTGAGCAGAGATGAAATTAAGGATACCAAGAACAAACACCCAAATCTTTTGATCAAACTTCTGCTTGCCTCCTTCCCTGCTCATAAAACCAGCAAAAGTTAGATTCCACCCTGATAATGATGGCAAAGTCTTCGGAAGTAGTATTGGGCAGTTTTCTTTACATAGTTGTTAGATTCAAAAGCAATAATTATATCTAGTTGTACAACCTCAATATTGACTGAAGAAAAGACATACTTTTACTTTGTAAGGTAAGAAATCAAGGAGGGAGAAAGTAACCAATGATATACTCACATCACGAAAGGATGATGTTTGGTGGACTTTTACTTTTGAACAATCATTGAAGAAAATATTCAACAATATTAAGAATCCCTTGACAATCCCTCAGTCAGTGCAGAAGAGATGCCCAGATCGCATGCACAGGTCTGGACCTGCATCACATATCTGCAGTGCTGCTGCTTAAGAAATTACGATTTTTTTCTAGCAGTGATATGGTCTCAGCTAGCTTGAACGGAGCACATGCAAAGGTAGTACCATAAACGAGTGATAAGATGCCTCAGTCATGTCCAGAATCAGAAAAGGAGTCCTCTCCATGTTTCCACTGTTGACAACCATAGCAAACCAGTTATTTCCTTTGATCTGCTAAAAAGAGATAGGAAGATGAGTTTCCTAAGGACTCCCATCACCTCAGGATAGCACTGCATCGTTGCTTCAAAGAGAACTGCTCCTGAACATGAAGAGACACCGACTTATCCTCCTGCCACTGTTTAAGCCCACAAGATATGGCTAGAGGAATGAAAAGTGCTCCCCAAGTACATTCTGTTATAAACTGGTGAAGGGAGGGGAAAATTCTCTGAAATCACGAAGACTTCAATTCAAATGTGCTTGCAGAAGCATCTTTTTATCTACCAAATGCTTTTTGTAGTCCAATTAAGCAAAGTACAGAAGAGGACGGAATGGCCCTGAATAACCTTTGCACAGGATAATGGTTTTACGACAAGAGTGTAAAAAGCCATATAAGTTATTTAAACCCATATTTTTTGTCCATTTGCGGTAAGAGCTATCACTGCGTGCTGTGTATCCATGGGTTGACTTGTCAGTGGATGAAGCCTGCTATTAGCCAATGAATCACATGGTTTCACGCCCCTCAGACCTTAAGCAAAGCTTAGCTTACACTGTGAAATATGGACATATTGGCAACACATGCATATTGGAACATTACTGGAACATCTGGTACACCTCAAAAGTATAGATTCTTTACATTTTACCACAGTGCCAGGTCCTATAATGAATTTTTAGCAGTAAGTGTAATTATTTTGATTCATTGAGTCTGTCCCAAGCTCTAGATATCAGTACATGATTTATGTTTTAAGAACAATACATACAGATTCCAATAGGTATTGATGTACACTCAAGTTCCAAAGCATTGTCACTGCAGACAACCTTTCCAAAACATCCACACCCCAAACAGTTTCTCTCCTGGGAAGGACCAAGTTTTAAGCCTGGTGTACTCCCAAGTTCAACTGGAATGACAAGGAGAATAACTAGCAATCATTTTAGAATAAGGGAAATTGGAACACTAGGAAATTGGTCCAAAACAAATGGAAAATGAAAATAATAATGATTTAAAGACTGCCATAATTCATTGCACTAATCGCAAGCTTGCATTTACTGCAGGGACCTGGTAGTGCTCAAAGGAGAGCTCATTCTCAAAACAATCCATCAAGCACAGGCTTGTGGATACCCTTTATCCTGCATTACATGTTATTGTTCAGGACTTCACAACTGTTAATTTCCTTTTATTATGAAAGTAAATAATATCACCCTGAAGAAACTGTTGTTCTTCTGTGCTTGGCTGCCCCATTCAAGATCAGAAGCTGCTTCCTAGGCAGTGATGTCAAGAGTGGGCTCTTAAAGCTAGTGTGACTGCATGGCTCTGCTGGGGAGCAGGACCCTAGGGGTGGAGAGCCCTGCTCTTCCACTACATATCCTGCTGACTTCTTTGCAGTGGGAAACATAGCCTGGCCCTGAGCACACCTCCTCATACCTACAAGCCATGAAAACAACGGTAGCATCACAGGGAAGGACTGCGACTCCTTCATCCAACAAAACAGAAAACCCTCCAAACTTCTCCCGAGTCCCTGGATGCCCATGCTATGCTCTTTCCTCCATCTTCCTCTGCCTCTTGCTGGAAGCAATTTGCAATCCTTGCCCACCTCCCTGCCATGGGATGTTTCTTGGGCTATCACAGACAAGTCACTTCAGCCCAGGTCTTAACACCTTTCTCCCTCACTTAGTATATTTAGGTACTTAGAGGTATGATCAGACAGTTGGATTTGCAGCTCCAAATCTTTGACTAAACTTTGCAACCCAGGTAGGTATCTACCTGTAACTTCCAGCACAATCTGCTCTAAATATGTGAAAGTACATTTACATAAAAAATACTCACATTCACTGTTCTGCGTTTCACTTTGTAACTGTATATTAAGGAGAATAGCGTAGACCTTCAACAGGGCATGTGTGAAGCATTTGGGTACAGCAGCAGGAAGGTCAACAAGAAGGTTGCCAGAAATCCTATGAGAGGACACTATGCAGTGATCCTTCAGGGCAGAGGGCTGTGTACATTTTCCTAATGACTGTATTTTACTTCTACTGCTATGCAGTGTCTTAGATGGCAGTCTCTGGTATTTCTCATCAGACTGTGTCTCACCAGGACATTTCCATCTTAGAAAGTAAAGTACTCTGGAGTGAAACCTTAAAAAAAACAAAACAAAATACTTTAAATTCACCATTACATGTTTCTCCAAATAAGAAACCAACATGAGTGCCCTGCACCTTGTGTGGGAGAGGGGTCAGAAGGGTACTTTACCCATTTAATTGCTTACAAATTTATAAAAAAAAAATAAAAAAAATCAAATAATGTTAAGGATTTATGATTCTGTCCATCACAGTCAGTTTTAACAGGTAGTGTTTTTCATTGTTTGACCAAGAAGAACCGACTATTGTAACAAGGATTGACCCTGTCAGCACTGCTCAAGGCAGTTAAACATAAGATGTTATCATTGGAAACAAATAGCTGGCCCCTTATTTTTATGGATGGTAGAAGCAGCTTGTTACCATGGCAATGTTGCATTTTTGTATTTCGAGGCTACAGTTGAAAGGGGCAAGCCACCTCTAAACTTTACCAATGACGCTTGTGGGACAAAATTGAAAGCAAAAATATTAGCCTTCTTTTGGAAAATTTATTTGCCATTTTTGGGGAAAAACATATAGGGTATGGCATATGTAGTTACACTGTTGTGTCACCTCACTCTTACAAGCATACATCTCATCTTGGTGTTGATTAGATGGAAATTTTAGTGCTACTCACATCACCTGTCTTCATTATCCACAATGTTAAGTGGACATGGGTGAGAAAATTAACATTTTAAATTTATTATTTTGAATTAATTAGCAGAGCCTTTTACATTTATTTAAATACAGATATTTAAAAGCTTCCCTGTGGGAGAAAGGAAAACATTCCCTAGAGTGGAATTGCATTTTAAGATCTAACAAGCAGTTATGTATGTGTGCATGCAAGCAGATATTGAACATGCACACGAGAACTTGTCATCAGCTTCACAGTCATTTAAGCACTAGGTGAAGCATCTTACTTTAGGAAGGCTCATTTGCCCAATTATAAGAAAGGCCAGAATAAAATGAGGGAAGCATTGTCAAGCATGCTAAGGTAGAATCTTGCTAGCCACACAGCTTCCATAAGTCAGTGAAATGGATTTTACCAAAAGGATCCTCACCAACACACTGCTTTTGTTGTCTGCTAAATACAAACAGAAATCAGAAAATCGAAAGCTGGACACCTAGGAACGTTAACACAGAGCTCATTTTATGGCAAATGTGGAGTAATATTTCTGAAAACGTTCATGACTGAGTAGGTTAAGTTTTTCCAAAATGGAAAACGCACATTACTTTGATTTAGAGTTTTGCGTTTGACTATGTGAGCTGGACAACCTCCACGGGTGGAAGAAAGAGAGAATCAAGGATGATACACAGAGGAGTCCTCTCACTATGGTCTAGTAATGAGCTTATACCACAAAGCTTTCAATGTCTTTTAAGACTTTCTTTTTCAAGTATTTCAAAATGTATTAATACTTCAGCCACTTTCCTAGCTATTACTAAATTTATAGCCAGGATGGCATTGACTTCTATAGCTTAACACACATTTTATCAAAATTTCCTTCCCTTTCAATCTTCGGTTGCCACTTGCCAGTTTACTGGAGATTCTTGTGTTATCTCTCTCCCATAAGGAGGGGGAAAAGTCCTCAGACAGCTTTTTTTCCTTTGGTTCCTCTCTCTACACTCCTTACAAGAGAAATAAAAACTTTCTGATACAAAAAGTTAAGATTTTTCTTGTTTTTGAAGAAAGCTGGTCCAAGGCAAATACGACTGCTTGAAATGTTGGCCATGAAAACCTCTTGCATAGTGAATTACTCATCTGCGGTCTTGGAACAGAAACAATGCAGACCTCGTATTTGGACTGATGTTATATATAATGCTCTTTCCAACAAACCATTCATAAAATTCATGGCTACAGCTGATCCCAGTTACTCTGCTTCTTTTTGCACATTTGTCTTGGAAAGTCTATTTCACATCTTTACAAAGCTGTATGCAGAGGAGTAACGTTTGACCTATGGCAAGCTAAATGCCAGACAATGCTCTTGTCTGGGGCTATCACACAGCAGTGGTCAGATAGCCAGTTATACAATTGCTGACAGTATGTTTGAAGATTTTTCCATTTCTCTTCATCTCCAAAATATGTATCCCCCAAAACCAGATAACTCTGTAGGTTCAATATTTGTTCTCATCCCTTTGCAGGAAGCAGGAGCCATGCCGCTGCTTTCAGTGAGAAGAGAGATGGACCCAAATGCAGAACTGGATGATCTAAGCTGCCACATTTCTGTGGATTCTGATTTCCAGCTATTCCTCCCCATCATTCCTTGCCCCCTTTCTCCACCCTCAGTCCCCCGCATTTTTCTTCCTAGACACATGACATCTGAGGTTTTGACATAAAGATCTAATAATAGCAAGGCTGGTCTCATTGGGTTTTTAAACAAAAGACTGGTGGGTTTTTTTAAGGGAAAATGTCCAATTAATGGCTGTTTCTTTTCACCACCAAGTAAACAGAAGCTGATGCTCCCCTGTAATATGCTTTATTCAGAATAGAGTAGGACAGAGAAAATGTATGAGGATGTTCAAATAGCTTCAGTATAGGGCAACCCAGGTCTCAACTCAGTTCCTAGATGCATCTTAGCACACCCATGACATAAGAAAATAGCCCTATGGAGGAGGACACTTCAGTACTTGGAAAACTGTAGTCTGATGACTCTAGGCAGAGAATTTTAGTACAAAGAAACATTAAGTTTCTGTGCCCAAATCTATTTAATTTAGTTGCTGTTGGGACTGTCACCTATAGATCTTGTCAGAAAAGAACTAGAAGACCAGAGGTCACATTTGATTATCCATAGCAGTCATATAAGGTAGCAGCTGAACTGTCACTAAAGGGTATCCCTTGCCTCTCCCATTGCCTTCACTGCACTAGATAACAGCTTTCTTAAAAAAAAAAATTATCACACTTTGCACAGCAATTACTCTGAAGCAAAAAAGATGCCATTGAAATCAAGAAATTTCTCAACTCTTCTTGGAGCTTAAAATAAATGGGTTGTATGATGGACATTGAAGGATAAATGGAAGATGAGAAGAATGTGTTGGCAGCATTGTTTGATCCACTTTTGAAAAGACAGTTTTGCTACACGTCTGCTGTAGAGAGACAGAGATAAAGGATGTTCTCATAAATAAAGAGCTGGAGGCTATTCCATTGTCCTCCTACACAGTACACCTGCTTTTCATCACATAGCCCATCAGATAGTTCTCATGGCTTCGCCTGTTTTGCAATTCCATATGTCTTTAGAATACTTTTCTACTACTTAAAAAACAAACAACAGCCATAACAAAGCCATCAAGAGTTTTGCTATTTGCCATGCTTTACACATCACAAGAAAATAAAAGGCTCAGACCCTTTCTCCTACACTCAGAGCACAGCAGATTAATTTAGTTTGCCTCTATACCTGCAGAAGAGCATTTCCATGATGAAAATTCAGATGTCAGGGAGAATTCAGTACTGTATTAAGAAACGAGACATCCGTTATGGTAGGCTCTGGCAAGGAGTGATGTTCTGTAATTGAAATGCCCAACCTCTAGTGGGTGTCTACTCAATAAACATCTTCATTGTTGGTGAAATTGTTACAGACAGAAGTTTCTTAGCTAGTGAAGCCAGCAACAAGCCTTGCTTCTCTGCATAGAAAAAAAGCTGTCCCTGTACATATAGTTCATAGGATGAGAGCAATGAGGGAGACAAGCAAAACCAACTGTACTTCTTCAGAGATAAGGTACTAATCTCATTCCCCTCCTGAAAAAAAATATTTTCAGAAGCTGCTCATTCCCAGTGCAGATATTGGCTGAGTGGCTAGACCAAAAGTTTGCAGTTATGCACAGCTGCTTGAGCTTTATAACACTTTGAATGCTTTGTTTTCCATCATGAAGACTATAGCATCTTTCGATTGTAAATCTAATCCTCAGCACTTTAATGTCTTAAAATCTGAAAAAGAGTTTTTCCTCTAAAACATTGGTCCACAACTTCTATGTTTGATGTGTTATCAAGGGGAAAGTTTAATCTGATTCAGGTAGTCTACTGCTGGCTCCACTGAAATATGCAAACTCACAGTTTTTTTTTTTTTTTTTTTTAAACAATATACTTTGGTATTTCAAATGAAGAACCAATTCCTGTCCTATTCCTCCTTTTACAGTAAATACAGTGTCATGCCAAATAAAGTCTTATTCAATAATGACCTGGAGTCATTTATTTGTCACAGAAAACTAAAATTGGATAAATATTTAATCTTTCACCCAGCAGCAAACAGAAACTCAAGTACCTCAGAAGTGAAGAATGCACAAAAGCAAAAATGATAGACAACACGGGACTGCAAAAAACACTGTCTCCAGTGAGGTAAGAGACAAAAACCACAAAACTGCTTCATGCACACAGATGTCTGCACTTTGCATGAACAAAAAACCATGTTGGGAATGCACCAATTCAGAGATCTGATTCATGAACACCCAGGGCTAATTCTAAAAGTAAGGCTGCAGATCTGAGGTAAGAAAACATTTGCTGTTTGGCAGAGATCATGTAACTATTTCCACCCTCTGCAAAGCTCCCTGTGGTCATTTTCTAGAGCTTGAATGAAACAGAATAAATGTTATCTGACATCTGTGGCTTAGTTCTGATCAAAACTCACCTGTGAAAGGAGATAACAGCAGTGGAACAAGTTATTCTCCATATATGCTTTAAAAAGTGAGAAGAACCAAAAAGGGAAAGTTACTTTACATACAAATTCAGTTTCACCACCCTACTTAAAGGGCCCAGCAACAGAATTGGATCATACTTTGTCAATGACACTACAATATCCCTTTATTTATCTGTAATCTTTTCCCAATCATGTTTGCCTTGCAGACAGACAAGAAGGTAAACTTGCTCCTACATTCTGAGAATTTAAAGAACTGCTTCCCTTACAATTGAAGAACTGTTTTTTGAGTACAAACCATGAGATAAAATCTCAGATTAGAGAACCTATTTGTTACTCTGATAGAAAACTTGTTCCTTAGTGGTTTAATGCTCCTAATATCACCTTCTGCTCAGATTAACGATATTTTTATTCACTCAATTATTTAGTTTTAATACTGAATTTGCACTTAATCACATATCATTTTATGATTAGCAATATTACTATATTAAAAACGCTTTGAGTTTCTATGGCACTGTTACCTCCAGAATGTTTTGAAAAACAAATGAACACTCTGGGTGATGCAGGTTTTGCTGATGAAGCAACTAAACCACAAAAGGGTGGAAAGGAAAAGACAAAGAAGAAAATCTGAGTTTCTTAGAGTAAGCATTGCAATCACTACAGGATTATTCTTACTTCGGTTACACTGTCTTGTCCTGCAGTGTCTATGAATGCATTTAATTTACTGTTACATTCTTGTTGAGGGTAAGGGGTTGTGGCCTACAATAGAGGGAAAAAGCACAGAAATACCTTTAAGTGAAGTTGTTTCACATCCAACTTCACTAGCAGCTCACATCATTTTTTTAAGATGTTAGATTTTAATAGCTAGATATGTCCTTCTGACTTCAAGGAAGACACATGAGGCAACAGTAATGCTTTCAACATACCAGCTTCACAAAAGAGCCTGTTAAGCAATTGCCCATCACTTAAGAAGCTGTGACAAGGCAAGTGCCCCTCCGCAACCTAAAACTGTGCGAAGTTCTAAGTCTGAAACTCTTTCTACTTCACAAAATCCTTTGACAACCTAGATTCAGGAAGAGAGAATCAGCACATTAATGCATGTTATCAGATACTTTAAACCAGTGTATTTTACAGCGTGAACAAGGACATCAAACTGAGGGGGCACAAAGAACTTTAGGATTTCCAAACAGATTAGACCTCAACTTTGTCATCTTCAGGGTCTTGAAACATCACCTTTTGAACTGTAGTCAATGTAAGATCACACTGGAAATGCAGTTTCTCAAAGATGTCATATCCCATGATTTGCAGGCAGTAATAACAATGTAAGTTACAGATGCATTCACAAAGCAAGAGAAGAGCAAAGTTCAGAATTCAGACTACTTCCTGGTTTTAGAAATTCTCCACTTAATAAGCTTGGTCTTCTGGCTATTTTGCAGTTAATAATCTGAACTTTAACTAGGTACCAGTAGGAAATGGGACAAGGCTTCTTTTAAATACACGGTATCTGCAAAGCACTATAACTTGAAAATTAGGAGACTACATACTCCTGCCTCTATTATTTACCTTTAAGTAAAATAAACTCTGCAAGGAACTTATGGATTCCTCCCATCCAGCATAGGCTTAAGGGTTCTACATCTTTTTAAGCTTGTTTCTTATTGTGACGTTACCACATCACAACAATTCTCCTTGCATTTTGGTCTCCACAGCTATAACTGTTAGTGTTTGGTTGGTTGCTGTCCCTGGGATATAGGGCTCTTCCACACGTTTCCCTCTTTCAAGGTTTCCCAGGCTATCTGCTAGACCTTTACTGGATTTGATTTATGAGAAAACCAGGGTTTTAGCTAATATTCTACAAACAAACTCATGCTTTTATGGTACTCCAACTGACCACTTCTATATAACTTCATATAAATGTACAGCTGGGTATACAGTAATTATTTTAATATATAGGCACACATAGGAAAGAACAGGTATAAACAGATGCTTAAAATAAGAGGTATGCTTGGAGGTGAGAACCGTAGGATCTAGACAGCATGAATATAAAATGTAAGCACAGGGATAATAGAAAAAAATATCAAGACCTACAGAGACGTCTTTGTAAATGTCAGTGCAGAATCTGACCTTTTGGTATCTATCATACATTCACCTGTCTTTCTTTGGGACTGGTATCTCCAATGGCATTTTGCATTGCCCTGCAAATCCTGTGGTGTCTGCTCAGAAATACTGCACTGGGAAGATCTAAGAAATAAGGCAGACAACTTCAGAGACCACAGGGACAGAAATCTATTCTTAAAACATTCCAGAACCTAAAGACTGCTGTCCTTCTGCATCCAGGATATTGTGTAAGCATTCACCACAACCGTATTTCATGCCTGTGAACACAGAACTCCATTCTTTGGATGCAGGTGGAAAGGAATACATTTACTCACCCACAGCACCTGCAAATTTTGATTTTCTTCATTTGGGTACACTGTTTGAACTGATATTTTTTTTGGTACCCAGAGGCTGCTATCAGCTACTCACAAAAAATGCCTGCCCAACCCCCTAATTCCCCCATGCTTCCTCTTTTTGTTTTTGA
Source organism: Gallinago undulata (assembly GCA_026546715.1). NCBI lineage: Eukaryota > Metazoa > Chordata > Aves > Charadriiformes > Scolopacidae > Gallinago > Gallinago undulata. The sequence continues at coordinate 25,512,092 of JAOTQQ010000079.1, forward strand.
ACTAGCAGTACACCATGAGAGAAAATGATGGACTGATGGCGATCCCGGGGCAGACGTGGGCACTGAATCCTGCCACTGGCCTCTATCGCTGTAACCATTAAAACTGCAATATACAGAAACCAGCGAGGTCCAGTGTGAAAAGGGATGTTAGGTGAGCCTTGCAGCTTGGTCTTTGCTTTTCACTTGGTAACTGAAGGAAGGGGATTGGGAAGAAGATTAAAGGTTATTTCTTAACTAAAATGGGACCCAGAGGACCTGGATAAGACCTAATGTTCTTATGACAGAGTACTGAAACACTGGTGTCACCAAAACAGCCAGATTTCACATTATACTCTTGACAAAGATTCTATTCCAATAAGCACTCAGATGACACTGTGTTCTTATCCAAAATTACTAGGCTTATACCATCAAATGGAGGTTGAGGTCCCCATCCAAAGCATGCAGTTGGGACTACATGCCAATCACTGCAATAGCAGTGCACATTACAGAGAGATGAGGTTATCTGCATAGCAATAGAGCTGCAGTTCAGCTGTGTTTCTGAACTAAAGGGATTTTGTCATCTCAGTTTTTGCTTTGGCACTGGAATTTTTATAGGGGTATACTGGGCTGTATAATAAAGCACTGATTGGTAGATGTTTCAATAAAGTAGATTTAATTTTTTTTTTAGTTAAAAAGACATACAATTACTCCCCTCTTTATTAAAAAGAGGAAAGAAGTATATAACCTTCTGACACTGATGATTTGAATAGCACACATGAGGATTCTGTTGATTATCCCAGAGAAAGCCAATTTTGTGATGTAGGGTTTTTTGGGGGGTTGGATTTTTTTTTTCCCCCAAATAATGATTTTTTTTATTTCCCTCCAAACAAGGTATTCCTCCTAGAAGTTGTTTATGTGGAAAGTGGAAGTCTTTTTTCTTTTCAAACAACCTGTAATTCAGACTAATATTTGCAGTTTGAATGTTTCATTTAGTTCACATCAAAAAATGAAGAGATGCCAAGAAAAGTTACTGATTATAAACTATAGCATGCCAAGAACAAAAACACTGCAATACCAAGAACCTCAACAACATTTGTGCTTCCTTTCATTCTAATAAATCCCAGGCTCTTAATTTTGAAAATAGCCTTAAAAGAAAAATGAATGCAAAACCCCCATAAAAATACATATGTCCAAAGACCAGCAGACACAACAAATGCAGAGGGAGAGCTGCCATAGACAGAGAGCAGCTTCTTTTGGCTCATTCAGTGTGGCCAACATCTGCAGCCCTTACTCCTTTCTGGTTTCCACTAACTTCTTTGCTAAGTTTAGTTTCATTGCTAGCATTGCCCTTTCTGCAGCTTGAATATGTTTTACCTGCACATCTCTTTCTCAGCAGGTGATTCTCACAAGCTGTGTCTCAAAGACCCACAGTGTTACCACCTCCCCCTCAGAATCAAAATTATTGATTTATCTGTTACTGAAAGGCTGAAAAAAACCCCAAACCCAACAAAAAAAAACCCACCACACTTTAGTCAAACACTTGGGGAAAAAAAACCCAGATCTGAACACCACGTGTTTTCAGGAATCAGAATGTCTAAGGAAAGGGGATGGGAGATGATCAAACATGTCAGCTAATTTATTAGCAGTTAATAATTTTGATCAGCTCCAGCCTCTGGTACCTTCTTAAGAGAACCATATTTTGACTGATAAATTCTCCTATTTCCTGCAACAATCTGTCTGCAATCAATAGATTACCTGACAGCAGATACTCCTGGGATGCGTTGGTCAATACACACATGGAAAGACAGTTTTCTTTCTGAGCTAACTGTGGATAAATTGCTGCCCTCTGCATCCACCTGTGTACCCTTTAATGACTGCTCTTTATTCAGAGCTGCTAGACCTGAATGTTTGGAGAGAGCTATTTATGAGACACAGACACCAATCCTTCATCCCCCCCCACCAAACAAGACCCCACATGTGCTTGGTTTATATCATTTGGAGAGAAGAAAATGATTCAGAGAAAATAATGTGCATTCAAATACTCTTAGGTGATTTCCCTAGTTGTAGAAACATGTGGGATGTATTCAGTCTTTGAAACTATTCACGTTTAGAACAGAAATTTCCCCTGCTCTCCAAAAGGATGAAGCTCTTCACTGCCTGTCCACTCTGCACCCTCAATACCAACATTTGGATTACAAACTGTTTGTGGAGACCTTTCACTTGATACCATTTACACTACTTTATGGGAAAACAAACAAAAAAATATGTTATGATAAACAAAATTTGAAGTTACAAGTGCCGTGGGCCAGATTCTTCCCTGCTCGTAAGGGACCTTTGGTCCTTGGGACCTTTAGTAAGGGACCTCCTGTTCTCCTGTGTGGCATCTTTCCACCACAGCTTTGCAGACTTCTCTGAGGGACTAAGGATATTTGACTAAATTTCTCCATTAAGTAACAGCTGCTTTAAAAAACAGCCCAAACAACTCTGTGAGCTTTCCTCTGGGTTCAGATCAGATCTTCTCCTTTGTTCCTACATGCTATGAAGCATCTTGAGTTACTGATTTCCAGAACATATGGTTCTACATCCTCCCAAATGATATAGATGTGGTTGTATAACAAGAATTTTCTAAGGTTATAAATGGAAACACAGAAGAAGCCACAGCAAGTAATTTTGGGAATTTAAGTCTGTGCTCTAGCCAAAACATGCTGGCCCAGGCAAACAGACTGAGACTGGAAAGATGATTGTTCCCCATGTGCAATGAGCTTCCCACTTTTTAAAGTCAAGTACTTTAGCCAGTGCTCACTCTCCTAGTCCACCCAAGCTGACGAGCAAAGCTATTTAGTTTGCTCTGACAGCTTCCACTTGTGCACACTTTATTCTACGCCACTTTTGGAGTTCCAAAAGGCAAGACAAGGCTCAAGCTCTAGGTCCTGCCAGAGATTTCCTGCTAGTAATTTGTCAAGCAAAGTGAGGAAATTCTCACTTCCCGGTATTCAGCCTGAGGACACCCTCCATCCCCCAGACTCAGAGATATCCTCCAGCAGAGTGGGCATTTCAGAGTGTTTTGCACAGATCATTGCACCTGCTTTCCTGACCCCTTCTGATTTCTTCCCTCTGCCCCTCCCTTCCCTGCACAGCAAGACAGAGAAAAGCATCTGCCTCTAGGATAGCACAGGACCTAACAGAAGCCCCATTCTTGTCTTTCTGGCAAGGAAATAGGGTTAGGTGCTTCAATAACACATCACGCATGGGGAGTGGGAGGGAGGAAGGGATGAAAGAAGCCAGCGCTTTCCATCAATATGTGCCAGTTGGGTGCCATCTCATACTAATTTCAGCATAAAGTAAGAACAATTTATCACTAACACAATTTATTACCTATTTGCATTTCAGGATCTTAAAAATAGAGCAGACAAATCATAATGCATGATGCCCCTAGTGATTTCTATTCCCTAATTACACTGATAACTTGCTTGATTAGTGCTACGCTTTGTACAACAGGACTAGCTGGAACAGAGAGGGGCTTTATTTACTTCAGAAGGGCTCCGGATATGATTAGCAGGAGTGCATAAATGTACATTAGCGCACATTAATGTGGCAAGTAATCTAGACTGTGGACAGAAACAATATGTATTGTGTTTTTCTACCCAGTATGTTTCTATTTGAAAATTCCTTCTACTACAAGCGCCTCTGAGGTACTTACTTTAATTTTCCTGTTGCAATTTGTAATTACCTTAGATTGATATGTCTGTTTTTCTAAATAAATTGCTTTACTGGCAAAAATATGCCCTCTCTGTAAGCAGATTATATTTTCTGCCACAAAGCACACAACTTCATTCTCATTGGGAAAGGAGCGTTTGAACTCCTTGCTGTGAGGGGGTGTGTATTTTGTATTTAAATACATTGAGGATGTTTTCTACCCAAAACCACAGCTGCCCTGTAAGTGATGTGGATGGTTCTGACATCTACCTTCTAACTATGGACATTTGCATTTTAGCGACTTCCACTGGGATCTCTGCCTCAGTGAAGAGTAGCTTTTGTACACAAAAACTGGCATCCCAGAAAAGAGATGACTTGCATCTCTATTTTCTAAAGATGCATTTGTTGTGGCCTTTGCTATGACATACCAGGCTACCTACTCACCATGACAATTATTTTCTATATAATATAGGAAGTATAATAATTGAGATTTCCAATACAATGGTGAAGCCCTTAAGTCCCAGAAAACCAAGAGGAAGTTCACCCCTTTTGTCCATGGTGCCTCCAAGCCCCTTTGCACCACCACAGCTGAACAACAATCCAAAGGGCACCCAGCACTGCTCTGCAGAAGAAGGACACTGCCACTGTAGAATATCAGGTTTGAGACCATCTAAGGAACCTGAAGGTGCATAAGTCCATTAGATCAGATGAAATCCATCCACGGGTCCCAAGGGAGCTTGCAGATGAAGTTGTGAAGCCACTTTCCATTATATTTGAGAAGTTGTGGCAGTCTGGTGAAGTTCCCACTGAATGGAAAAGGGGAAATATAACCCCCATTTTCAAAAAGAAAAAGACTTGAGGAACTACAGGCCAGTCAGTCTCACCTCTCTGCCTAACAAGATCATCGAGCAGATCCTCCTGCAATCTCCTCAAAGACACGTGGAAAACAAGGAGGTGACTGGTGACAGCCAACATGGCTTCACCAAGGGCAAGTCATGCCTGACAAATTTGGTGGCCTTTTATGATACTGCCATAGCACTGGTAGACAAAGGCGGAGCAACAGACATCATCTACCCAGACTTGTGCAAAGCGTTAAGTCCTACATGACACTGTCCCGCATGACATCCTGGTCTCAAAATTGGAAAGGCATGGATTTTATGGATTTTAAGGTCCCTTCCAACTCTAACTGGCAAGTTTTCTCTTCCTTCTTTACCTCAGAAGCAATACATTTACCTTCCTTACACTTACACCCAAGCACACACTTAGCAAAACCACTTGCATTCCTCTTAATTTGGCTTTAGTGAGCCACATTGTACTGTAGCTTCTTGGATACATTCTGCTTGCCTTTTGCTAATCAGCTTTCATTGCTGGCAGCCAAATGGATGATGCCCAGATTTCATGAGATTTGGAGTATTGCAAATTCCTGTTCTGCTGGCTACCTGACCAGGTCAATCTGCACTCTTGCTGAGTAGTTTCATGAAGGCAAATGCCAATACCAAACCTCTAGAAAGATTACCAACACTGTGCTTCATGTGCATTGTGTATCACTGTGCCAAAGCAATACAAAGAAAGGACGGACACAACAACTGAAAGGAAGGAGGACACTGCAGAATGGAATTGTCTTTAAAACACTGCAGCTGGTCATATTGATGCTTTGGAGGCTGTGACACACTTCAGATGAGCCTACAGCTCAACATGCAAAGAGCAAGTTGAAAAAAAAAAATACTTGGCACTTTGTTTAACCAGACAAAAATATCTCACCTTCTGCCTTCAGAATTGGGTAGTTAGATTACAGACTATGAAATTGCATAGTTTTTCTGATGGGATGTTACTCTGCAGTATCTATCATTTAGCTTTCAATTTCTTTCCAAGAGTTATGGGTCAATGGCTAGAGTCAAGTATAACCACTTCCTCATGCTTATGATAATTACTAACTCCCACTTTATCACTGTGCCTTTTATCTGAAGTATCCCAAAGCATTTTACAAATTCAGCAACACATCTATGTTGGACCTGATCCAAAGCACATTAGGGTCAATGAAGTTAATATACAATGTATTATATGCATGTAAACATTGGATAAATTGCTTGCAATTGCATAATTACAGTTGAGGGCATCCAAACAGCCTTAACTCTGCCCTATAGTGACGAAAACAAAAAAATGAAAAAGAACAATTGGATGAATCTTCCAAAAACAAGCTGCATTTTTTTCAGCTAATCCAAATTAAGACCATATTAAAATATTTAAATAATAATTAATGTGTACTGTTGGCAAAGGACATGCCCATTCTTGAGATGTTTTTTGAGTTTAACTATCAGTCTGAATTTCTCATATTGAATGCAGTTGATCTGATAAACCTTGAAATAAATTATTAGGGTAGAAGAGATGACAAACACTAGCTCTATTTTAATACTGTATTCATCTAACTAGTGATCAAAATGAGCCTATACACATCAGTATGCCATCTTGACACTTTCCAGAGCACTAAAAAATGCATACTGCCACAGGAAGTCCTTAAACTGGAAATGTACCAGGGAAAGGATCATCCTCTATTTCACACCTTTTAATGCTCTTTCCTTAAGTATCCTTGAGTGGCTACTGTTAGGTATAAGACACAAGTTGGCTGAACATCTCACTTGATCTAATGCAACAACAGTGCTTTTAATCACACTTTTTAGAACATATGCTATGGGCTTTATACCAAGACCTTTATAGTGTTCGAGCTAGCAAATCTATAGAGCCATTTCAGATGATGTCTATGACTTAATATATCCTAACAAAGGCCTACACTGAAGAGCTAACATTAAAATACTTGGTTTCTACCCTGCAACTGATATTTTAAATGAGGACATCAGTATTTTAAAGTTGCAATAAAAAGTAATTGTAATTTTGTCATCAAGACAGCTTGAATTCTATCATTATGGACACTTATATATTGTTTTGAATTTGGCTCCCCTTCTCTTAGCAACATTATTGGACTTTTACTGAGTAAATGACTTACCAAGTATTTTCCTGTGTGGGCTTCTGTTTTCCTCAGCACTAGAAGGAAGAGGAGACAGAGAAGAACTAAAGAAAGAGCTGGGGGATAAACTAACTTTAATAAAGCAAACAAAGCATTCCATCGGAGACAAAGGGACAGTGCTCTAGAACAGAGCTGTTGTTAAGATCAGTGCAGGTATCCCCCACACTCAGTATCTGCTCCTAAAGCGCTTCCACCAGAACAATGTGATTCCCATCTTTCTTCCCAGTAACTCACACAGAGAACGTGCCTCAATTCACATGGGAGGGATTACAGCAAAATTGCAGTGCTTGTGAGGTACGCTGGGTTGGCAGCCTCGGACGCCAACGCAGTAGACTATTCAGCAGAGACTCTCAGAACAGGTATAAAACAATACAAGCAGATGTCATTTCCTCTACTGGAAAGAGCTCAGCTCTGGAAAAGCTTTTCCTCTGCCTTGGATCAGGCTCCCCAGGGACAGCACAGCTTTTCTGCCAACTGAAGCACAAACCGATGCTGTCTAGCCCAGCACGCTTTTTGTGATAACTGGACTTGGAGCATCTACTCATTGCATAGTGACAACTATGTTCAGCAGTAGCAGCCTTCAGCCATTCAGATGTCTATTATGAAAATATATAATATATTGTTCTCTAACAATATAATGTTCTAACATTTGTCTGAAAAATGTCACAGTTCTTCAGTTTTGAACGGAAACTATTTTTGCAACAAAACCCCTTTCTAGAAAGCCTACATGAAACCCTTCCAGTTCAGGTTTGCAATAGTATCCTGCACTTCTTTAATAACTATATGTTGCTGCATCATTTCCTAATATTTATTAACTAATAAGCCAGGCCAGCTTTTATTATGAAACTATGAGAAAAAACACAACCTCCCTTAACTTCAAACACTGCAGACATCGATAAAAGCTGTGTGAAGGTGAAAGGGAAAGGAGAAATCTTTAGTCCATGAAGACAGTTAAGCAGAGAAACGGGGATCCAGACAGGCTGAGCAGTTTCCAGACTTGAAAGTTTTCAAGATCCGAATCGTTAACACCCAGAGCAGCCTTCCCTCACACCTCACACTGCTTGGGGAAGGCTGGAGTAAAGGTCCCTTTGAACCTGAATTATCCCACGATCCTGTGAAAGTAATTGTCTGACATAAACACAAGACAAAATAACTTCAAAGTCAGTATTGGATTATCAAAGTATTTGATAACAAATACATTTGAGTTGGAAAAAGTCTCCTTCTGCTCTTCAAGCCCACTAGGCCAAAGACCTGACCGATAAGGGCAACAACGGTGATACAAGCCAGCATTTTATCATGGTATTACCACGACTTAGATGTTCACAACATAATTAAAAAGATTTATAATGCACATATTAATGAACTACATAACAGCCTAAATAGTTCTTTTTCCAAATTTCAAGACTTGCAGTTGTACAGCTACTACCAGACATAGCCAACATCAGCAAACCAGGCTTGAGTTACTTGAGTCCTGAAGGGACCAGCTTTGATATAGTTCAATAACAAAGCACATAAAGCTAGAAAAAAGTTGTGAAAGGGCAGAGAGCACAAAGATTATTTTTGGCAGTAAAATGAAAGAGTGAGCAAGTAAACTGCTGACAGTCTGGTGACCTCCTAAACTGGCAACAATCCAAGACTACGTGTTTGATACAGCCATATGGAAAAAAAAAAAACACTGTCTCTAACTATGAAACCAGTTAGCGGGTGTTTAAGCATCGAAGTTCAGTTGTTCAAGAGGAGCTTTTAGCTAACATTAAGTTAGCAGAGCTAGTGTCATTCTGAGTTGCACACCAATGGAAATATACTTCTAAATACTGCATTCCAGTTCAGGAAGCCATATTTTAGGAATATGGAAATAACAGTAAGTCATAAAAGTCAGTGAAAAAAAAAAAATGACTGCGATACTTTATTTACATCACCCAGCCTATCTAGTTAATCCAATGCAAATTGTAGAGGTAAAGTTTTAGAGTTTTTATGTTTGCCGTTCCCCAAAGCCACAAATAAAGAGCTCTCAAAGCACATCACAGACTAAGGGACTTCCAGTCATGTAGACTAAGAAATAATGGGAACCAGTGACTGGCTAAACAGCAACTTCAATCCTGGGAACCACATTACAACAAAAACTGTCAAGTCCCTAGAATCCTCCAAAACCAAACAAAAAAAGCCATCGGCCAGCTGGCTGTAATTTTACATTGATGGTCATTCAAAAATAATCTTCTAGAGGCAACTGATGCCAGTTTGAACGCAGATACCAAAGGTGTGTACGTTTAAGACTCACTATAGTGGTGTACCCACTACTGAAAGAACCAGCAACTCTTATATTTAAGGTGAACTAGTCTTCAACTGGTTGCCAAGCTCTACTCTACCTTTCTTCTGTTAGCCTCCATTGTAATCTATTTGTGATTCTAAACACTTAAAAAAAATCCGAAGCTATAACCTCATTTTAACATTGTCACTTTAACTTTGATAAGGCTGTGGACATACAGCACACAGCATATAAGCGTTAGGGGCAAGCAAGCATCTAATTCCCTCTGCCAAAGGCAGGAAAATTTGGATCGCCTTGAATACTTGGCATTGTGAGCGCACACAAACCTGAAAGAGAATAATTAAGATGAACGTTGGCCTGTTAGGTCTTTTTTAAATGGTGCTAGTCATGAAGGGGAAAAAAGAACCTTAGAAGAAAAAAAGTGATTAGAAGCATTAAATCTGGTCATTTGGCTTAAATCCCATCCTGAAGTCACAGACTAGTAGGAAATACAGACACTTGATCTCTTTTCCTTCCTCTGTCCTTTCCTTTCCCAGTGAACTAAGTGTTATGATACCCTCGTGTCACCCTTCCTGTTGTGCCACTTTTATGCAGACCTGCTTTTTCTGTTCTGGGTATGTCATTATCCTCATTTCTAGATCACATTATCAAAAATAATATTTTTTATTATTTATTATTATTATTGGTAATAATAATTACCAAAAAATAATAATTATCAAATCTATTTACCAAGGGACTTGTAGTTTGTGCAAGCATTTTGAGTAGATGACACAACATCTACCTTCTTCACTCCATTATACCTTAACACAGCTAAGAAAATGCTTCCAATTTTCAATTAATTAGAGCAACCAGGTGTAAAACAGTTTCAGAAAGTGACTGATCTGCAGGCTGTTTCCTCCATAATAGAAGCCACTTGGTGGGGTTTTGTCTGCTTTTGTTTTGAAGTTTTGGTTGTTGTTTTAAGATGGAGCTGTTCTTTGTCAGTATTCTCATTATAAATTTTCAAAACAAAACCTTTCTTTTCTGTTTAAAGTAACAAAAATACTAGTAATGGATACTGTGTAAATTATGCATCAGGGAGATCACTTACTACAACACAATTTCTCTTTCTGTTAGGCCAAGATCAGAGCTGATCATCTATTCATCTAATTACATTAATCTTATTTAAAATTTAAAAAAAATGACAACTTTCAGGTCATCGCTAATAATCAAAACTCTGTGGTGCATCCTTCCCTTTTCAGTGGCACTACAAAAAACTAAATTAAACACAGACCTAACTGCTTTGCTAAATGGCTACTAGGAAACTCCACAGAACCCTGGTGGGGGGCGAGGGGGTTGGAAGCAGCCTGTTATTTCAGTATTGCAGGAGAGGCAGAGCACCTCCTCGCTAACAGCTGGGTCAAAACAACCTATCCACAAGGACACTGCCTTATTCCAGGAGGCTTAATGGATTTTCCTATACTGTATACTTCCCTCACTTCCATAGCAGGTGGAAGCTCAATATTTACATCATGACCCAGATAACAAAATGTTGCAGGAAGAAGCTCATCCTAGCCACCATTTGATGTTTATGGAGTAACTTTTTACTGGTCTTTGGGACAGGTGGTACCAGTCCATCTTTGTGGGCAGTGGCGTGACCTGGCCTTGCCCATCCTGGCAGCCAGGGGAGGACAATTCATTTTGCCATCTCCTGGATATAATGTAGGCTGAGCAGTTCAGCAGGTGGTTTTGTTCACATTAAAGGCTTGCAAATGGTGCTGCTAATTGAATTACAAATTAACTCATTATCAGATACAGTAAGTAATTTCTTTAAATTAAGTAGAGATTAATTAGAATAGCTGGGCAGAATAACTGAAGCAAAATGGTCCCACCCTCCCCATCAACATCTAAACCTATCAAATTATTCTAATCTGACAGAAATTGATTTGGGATTATCAGGTGCATCTGTCAAACTAGCACCAAAGTTTTCCAAAACCTCAGTAATTCTCCTAATATTAAAACTTAGAAAATTGATATCTATAACACTTGAGAATATCTTTGAAAGTAGAATTACTTAGCTATTTTTCTTGAAAGAATGGATTCAATCATGCATTTAAATGCTTATGAAGGGCACATTTGTTTGTTGTTTTAGCAGATTAAAAATCCCAATAGAAAATATCCCCTATTATCCATTGAAACTTTATTATTTACTAAATTGTTATGAGTATCAGGGTAATAGTCCCTGAAGAGCTAATAATTACACTGAGGTTTATGCAGGTTATATAAACATATTTACAGTCACCAGTGACATTGGAGCAATGAAGGTTATCCGTCATATCATGACACTGTGTCTATCTGCAGAACAGAAAAAGACAATGAAAATGCTAAAAAAAAACCCCAAACCAACACGCTTTGGGAATAAACCTTCAAATACAGCAATTTTTAAAATCTGTTCCTAAAGGAGGAGAAAATGGCCAAGCATTATAAATATTATTAGCAACTGTAACATTAAGGACAAAGACAATTTAGAAATAATCCATCAACTGATCAAGAATTTTCTTTCTTCTCCTGTATGTATAAGCACCGCCACATGAAATCACCCATAATCTTAAAAAGAGCATTTTTGCTGCTGAAAAATATCACATTGAAGTCTTTTCACGTGAGTCACAACAAGGTACATCATGATAAACTATATTTTAACTGGAGACTATGAGAAGGGAATTAATTTCACCAACAACCTTCTGTGATAAGGAGAGACATAGGTGCTTGGTCCTGTAAGCAACTCCCATTTCCCAAAGAAACAAGTTTCAAACAAAACTGGGATTCAGAATGCCATTTTTTAAATCCCAGAATGGGGTTCAGTAGGGTGAGCCTGAGAAACATGTGATAAGCATTAATTAACACCTCAAAAATACCACACCTCCAGCAATGAACAATAGCCCAAGGGACTGGGAGGGACAAGAGGGTTGTAACACGCAATCGCCCTTCCCAGCAGTGACAGATATACTGTTGAGAACAGAAATTATGATGGACACTGCCAAATGATCATTGGAAAAATTCCATTCAGAGACATGATGGATATATACTTTTGTATGTGGATGCCTGAGATGGAAAGGTGACAGATTCAGATTTTGTGTACCAGAGTAGATCATGGCAGAAGGAAAAGTAGTGAAAAAAAATTCTATTTTAAACTGCATTCTTGAAAAAATTCAGTTAATTTTCCAAAGTTTTTAATTTCTTTAAGTCATCATGTGTGCATGTAACATTCATGTCTTAGAGTCTAAAAAAAACCAACAACTAAACAACTAGAAAGTACACTATGCTAAGCTTAATGAACACCAGTGAAAGGCTAAATACATCACTCCCTCTTCTTTGAAAGTCAAAACTGAGAACAGTTAAAACAAACCAATGCTGGTCAAATTCTTTAGGAGAAAATCCTCTCCAAAACCCACAAAAAACAACCAGGCCACTGGCTGAAGAAATACTGAGAGGACTTATCCAGAACTGAGATAATGAGCTCAGAGACACTCTGTCAGAAGTACCGAACACAAAAGGACAAAACACCACCAAAAAAAAAACCCCAACCACAAAAGCCATAGTTCTAGAAGCAGGCAGTTTGGGTCATTTTCTGCAAGCTGCGTCAGCCTACCCTAACTCTGCTGAGCAAAGAAGGCTTTAGACATTGGTGGTGTTTTGTTTTAGTAGTGACCAATGTCATAGTCCTGTTGAACTGGAAGGTTTGGCCTCCTGAGGTCAGGTTCTCCAAAGACATGAAGTTCTTGATATTATGCCCTCTGCAAGGACTTTCAAGGACACTACTGCTTATAAATCCAGAACTCCCCATGGGAAGAGCTGAGCACCCAAGAAGGCTATTTCGAGAAACTACAGGGGATGGAAAACAGTTTAGGATTTTGATAACCTCTAGTGCCAGGTTATACAGTCTTCATGGCATAACTTAATTCAAAAGACATACCCAGAAGCTGAAAACCATTTAAAGCACATCTTGGTTAAACGTTCACAGAAGAGAAAATTTGACTGTAGAACTGTTGTGCTAAGTGTAGTAAAACTTGCTTCTTTCCTTTTTCTCTTAAAGCAAATTAAAATGGTATGAAAACCTGACAACTGCTGTGTCTGTGTGGACAAGGTCACGTCTTGGTAAGTCCTCTATGGCCCCCTTACAATTATGGTACTGGAGACATTTGAGGAAGCAAGACATTTGCTGTTACTCTGACAAACCTGCTTGTTCCCATTCACATCTGGAATGTGTGTGCGCTACAATGAACTAAGGGGAAAGCAGATATACCTGAGTCTAACAGTTGGAGCCCTTCTGGAAAGGAAAGAATGAAGAAGGGAGTTAGAAGAGAGTTAAAAATGCTAACTGCAAAGTAATTAAAGTTATCTATAAAACTATCAGTGGTACCATATTAGAAAGCAGACCATTTCCACAGCCACTAAAAGAGGTACCATAAATTAACCAAATGACACACTAAAAAGCTTAAATTTAAAATCTGCTAATCCCTTTAGACCCAGTCTCTAACAATTTTGTGAGAGGAGCTGCAACTCCTTTTGACAGAAACAGTAAATCACCCCCTCAAGAAGCATATCTTCCTGCAAATAGGTATGTAAGGAACTAAATCTGTCCCAGCCGGTTCAGAAGTGTTTTAGAGCAGCTTATGATTACATTTTAGAAGAACTTTTTTTCTCATTTAAAAATTCCACCAGTTTTAAAGTTAAATCCAGAGATAAATTTGGCACTTAGAGATATTAGAGGCTTTTTCAATAGATGTTCTGGCCATTGTACTACCTTTCATGTTATTCTAGAGGCTAGTTAAGCTCATTGTTTGAAGTCCAAAAGCTTTTGGAAATTGATGTCTAGGGCTAAGCTTAAATCTTTAAACACTTTTCAAAAGGAAGATTCATTCTGAGAGCCAAACAGTCTTAGCAGTCAGCCTTTTCAACAGGACCTATTTGCAAAGATGGATCTAAAATAAATTACTTTATCTGGCTGTACCAATGAAAGCCATTTTGAGAAAAAAAAAATATCTTAATATGTCAGTCTGTTGTAATCGCAGATAGCAGCAGTTTCTAATTTGTCCTTTCTACAGCTATAAGTGAATCTAAAATCTTAAATTCTTTGGGGGGAGGAGTGGGGGATGGGAAAAAGGAAAATGTAGACATGAAATACTGAACTCATTTATTTACACAGCAGATGAGGCAACAGCGACACTTTTATTGATTTGCTGCTCTAATAATTAACATACTGCTCTCAGCCTTAGAGTTTTTATCAGAAGATTGAGCTGTTTAAGACAGTGTTTGGAAAGTCACTTCTCAGAGATACCACCTTAAAATGGAGCAAAAAGCACTATTATTTCTGGTTTTAATTGATAACGAGAATGGCAACCAAACCATTTCTATCAAGACTCTGATCCGCATTCTGACATGCAGAGTTGTGCCCAACAGCATAAAAAGCAAACCAAAACAACACATTGCGTACTTGCTTCTAAGTAGCAAGTACGTTGGAATAGGATAGTAGCATGGAAAACAATCTCTAGTATAAACACAGAGACATCGGATCTGTGTCCTTCATCAGGCATCTTACTCCCCCTTCTATGATGCATGCCTGTGTGACCAGCAAGTTAACAAACAATCCCTTAGCAAGTGTTAGGGAGGAAATAAAAAAATGGGTTCCAGAAATTAAGAACACATTTCCATTAAATTCTATCATGCTTAACGAGGTGGTAGCTCGTGTATTTTCTAAGAGATCAGCTCATTCACAGCCACAACAAACAACTGCAGCTCAAGCAATAGGAAGGGAAAGACGATGTTCTTTATGTCCTACAGTCTTTCCATGTCTCCTGACATCCTTATTAATACCAGCTTATTTTTCCTATGACCTTTACACAAGTGGCATCTCAGAAGGCAGGAGAGGAGCAATTATGGTCTGCATGAACCCAAAGTTCAGTTTTTTTTTTCTTAACTCCTGACTTTTCTCAGCAGTTGCTTAGAAAATTCACTTTTATTCACAATATCAGCACAGATCCCTGACCTTTGTTCCTTGCTACATGCAGAAAACTAACTCACAGAAACAGTACTTTCACACCACAAAAGGAGGAAAACAAACCCAAACCGCTATTTGGGAATTTGTCTACTCTCTGAACAGCAGAACACACAGTTTCAGTTAATTGTCAATTCAAAGCATATGGAGGAAAAGAAAGCTATCAGAAGTAGTCAACATGGATTTACCAAGGAGAAGTCATGTCAGACTAACCTGATAGCCTTCTACGATGGCATGACTGGTTGGATAGATGAAAGGAGGGCAGTGGATGTTGTCTACCTTGACTTCACCAAGGCTTTTGACACCATCTCCCACAGCATCCTCATAGCTAAGCTTCAGAAGTGAGGGTTAAATGAATGGACAGTTAAGTGGATTGAAAACTGGCTGAAAGACAGAATCTAGAGGGTTGTGATTAGGGGCACAGAATCCAGCTGTAAGTCTGTAAGAAGTGGTGTTCCCCAGGGGTCAGTACTAGGTCCAGTCTTCTTTAATATATTCATCAATGACCTGGACAAAGGGATGGAATATACCCTCAGCAAGTTTGCTGATGACACAAAACTAGGAGG
>JAOTQQ010000079.1:25527754-25579824 GCA_026546715.1 Gallinago undulata
TTCTTTCCTGTGAGGGTGGCAGAGCACTGGAACAGGCTGCCCAGAGAGGTGGTGGAGTCTCCTTCTCTGGAGACATTGAAAACCCGCCTCGACAAGTTCCTGTGCAACGTGCTCTAGGAAGACCCGCTCTGGCAGGGAGGTTGGACTAGATGATCTAGAGGTCGCTTCCAACCCCATATGATTCTATGAAAAAGGCTTCTGATAGTATTGTCTCATTGTCAGCATTAAGTCACAATAGAGGCCTTGACCTTACAAATGCACCTACAGAGGCAGGGCTCCCGGCCTGTGCAAAACTTGGAAGATGAGGACAAAGGCAAAGAGTTTTTCTTACCCTTCCCCCAAATTTCAAAGCAATAGAGGCAACAAAGATAATAAACCCAATGGGCCCCGAGGAACCTGCTGCCCATAAAGTGGTATGAAGCCCAAATACATAGAGGGATTTCTAAATTAGACACCTGCTTAAAACAAATATATCACAGCTCTTAGACATACAGCCCTGGGACAAGACCCTTAGCTCACCGACTGCTGGATGCAGGGGAGGCCCCCATGTGGAGAACTGTTCCTCCATTTTGTGTCTCACGGGTTGCCAGCATTTCTGGCAACTGAGAGCACTAGAGTACTGGGACATAGATACTTATATACTTCAGTGGATAACCACCTATTACTGCCGTCTGGATATAAAACTGAGTAGCAAAACCATTCACCCCAGACTACATGACAGTTTACTTCAGAAGAGTCTACAGAAAATACTTCAGAGCCATATGTTAAGATACACACATTTTAAATTCCAGGTAAGCATCTTCCACAGAAGTACGAAACTGTTATTCATACCCAATACAGTTCAAATGAACTGAATGAGCCTTTTCCCCTGATGCATTTTAATCACATCCTCCATATATTAATATCAAAATGAAAACCTTTCCTTATGTGCTGAGAAGCCCATTTGTAATTAATTACTTCTCACTGTTTTTATACTGGTCTTTCGACTTACAATTTTACAGTTCTAAAGAATAAAATACGTCCTCTTTAATTAAAAAAAGTATTCAAAGTGTTTTTACTGAAGTAGCAATACATTAGTTTTGTGACAATATGGACGATAATGGGGTTTAATGAAATCGCAAGCTCAGATAGAGCAAACACATGACAATCCTGTAAGAAGGAAATGAAGTAAAAACCATGTGGTAGGAAAAAAAAAAGCGCACAGGGATGAAGCAAAATACCTACTGCCACACATTAAGATTCTACAGTAACCTCAAATACAGTAACCACATAGGAACCTGTCATCAAAATGATTAGTGCTTTTGTCTTCCATTTAAGGGTAACTACACTGTAATTAGAAAAAATCTTGCTAGTTCTATCTAGAAAGAATTCAAGTAATCCCCTTGCCCCTCCTGCTGCTGGATTCAGTAGTATTTTCAAGAGAGGGGAGTGGAGAGGAATACTCAACTACTTTGAAAACCATCACGTTTTCTTAAAAAGACGAACGGTGAACCCAGTGGAGTTTTTCTGTCCTTTTTTCCACAAGGTTTCAGATGTAAAAGCAGTACTAAAAATCTCCAGACACTTGAGCTGGTCCAGCCTCTGAATACATTGCTTTAGGAAAAGATATCTGCTGGTGTAAGCGGCAGCTCTAGAGCTATGTGCCTACGTCCTGGCTGCAGAAGAGTGGTGTCCCAGTGACAGATCAGAAAGGGAAGCTCTGCTCAATGTTCCAAAATTTTAGTAAACATAGGTTCAAGTTTGTACTCTAGAGTAGACTTACTCTGATCCACTTTGGATCAACTTTAATGCACAAAGTAGGCAACTGTGTCCCAAAGGCTACTCCACCAACTGTCTTCCAGGGATTGAATCTTCTTCCCCAGGCAGTTCAGACTCATTTGCCTCAATGACATGCATCC
The DNA here is from genome assembly GCA_026546715.1 of Gallinago undulata. NCBI lineage: Eukaryota > Metazoa > Chordata > Aves > Charadriiformes > Scolopacidae > Gallinago > Gallinago undulata. Next base: position 25,529,653 of record JAOTQQ010000079.1, read on the forward strand.
CAGACTGGAACCCACCAGAATTTTTAGGTAAGGGATTTCTTTTCCCTGCAGGAACTTGGGTGTTCACTATGCCTGTCTACACAATACTTATCAAACAGAAACCATATACAGAACAGCCCTGGTCTGTGAAACACCTCTATGGTCTGCAATGCAGAGAACTTCCCTTCATTGTGGAATTAATTAGGGAATGACTTCATGCTACTGCCTTCTAGAAGCAGGGAAAGTTTTTGTCCAAAACCTTACATATAGAAGTTATTAAGAACACAACCAGCTGTCTCATCCAAAAGGCTATATTTTTTTTACAGGCTAAAAGCACAGTTGCCTTTCAGGATATGACTACATGTAGATATCAACTACTTGTTTCTCTGTCTAGCAGACCTGTTCCTCAAGCATAAATGTACTTGTGACCATGACAAAAGGAAAAGTGATTTTTCCTCCTCCATAAGTCCTGTTAGTTTTACAGAGCCAACACGACAGCAGGCAAGCCAGATTTGCGATCACTCTTATAACAAGGGGAACTGGTTGCTAAGCTGTATTTTGTCACACCTGCACAACCCCAGTGAAAAAGCAGGTGTAAACAGAAGCTGTAATTTGCCCTGCTGTTGCTGATACATGGGAAGGCAAAAAACCCAGCTTGAGCCAGAACCCCAGTTGAATGAACAAGTCTGCTAGGTAGAAAAACAAAAACTTCTTTTTACTACCAAACTGTGTATTTGATCTGAAAACCACTAAAGCACAATAAATATGGAACCCTACAAAGAAAAAATTTTATAGTCAATTTTCAGAGAAGAGCTGCAATTTCTGTAATGAACATGCACTAAACCCTCAAAAAAATTAATTAAGAAAATGAGTTGCTTTTTAAATTCAAAATAAGTATTTTACTGCTGAAAAATACAGTATGTACAGCAAACATAAACAGGCCTGGCACGAAAGGTTTGTTGTGGAGCTCTATTGGTATAGATAACACATATAGTGTTCCAGTTCAACTTAAATTCAGACACTCTATGTTGGGAAATAAGATATCGGGAGGAAAAAAAAAAAGAAAAATGAGGCAGTACACAAAACACCACAAGATCATAAAAAAGCAGAACACAGATGTGCAGAAATGGCAAAAAACCCACAGGAAAAAGAAAGGTCAGATATTTGCTACTAAAATGAATAGCTATAGCGTATGCTTTCCCCAATCTCATATTGCAACAAGTTTCAGGGGAAGCAGAGTACCACACAGTCTCTTCCATCAGTAATTCAGAAAAAAAAAAAGTCTGTAAAGAACAGAATGTTTCCTTTTTTGGTCATGCAGATTAAGAAGGAGATTTTGAAACCACATTCAAACATTCCTGTATCAACGGCTTTCAATTTTCTCTTTAACTCAACCAAGAAAGAAATAACGACAGTGCTGTGAAACAGGAGGCAGTAAATAAGGATATTGCAGAGGTGACAAAGGAAAATACTGAAGAAAGTTCAGAGAAAAACATATGTGTGGCATGACACAGACACAACCTATATGGAAGGAAAGCTACAGATTAAAAGCCTGTTAGTCACAAGCAGAGGAACATAAAAGGAGGAAGAAATCAAAGAAAAAGGTCTACTTGTATCATTAAGCAAGGAGAAATACAGAGTAAACCTCTAAAAATGAAAAAAATCCTAACCTTTACAGTGGCTCATGGTTATAGAAAGGAAAGTACAAGTTTTGCCAAGGCAAACAGGAAAAAGCTAGTGCAGTACTGCAGACTCAAAGCCTAAAGAAATGTTAAGCTCATATTCTAAACAGGAGCCCTCAATACTGTCACTGTGAGCACTACACTTCCTTGATAGCCCCAGTGCAGCAGAAAAATGATTTGATTTGTGGGTATTCAGCTTTGCTTTTCCCCCACCAAGCCAGGAACTGGAAAGCACGCCATGGCCCATCACTGAAGTTCCTCAGGAGCAGAAAACTTCCTGGGAGCTGACTGAGAAACCCCTCACCCCTGGGAAATCAGTGCTTGTGCAAGGATTCTTGAAAATATGGTAACTTTGATATTTATAGCAGCCTCTTCATCAATACCTCATTCCCAAGCTGGAAAAAAATGTGACCAAGACCTGTAGCCTACTCAACAGCTAAAGGTTAAGTTCACCTTGAGTATGGTAATGGTGGGGTAAAACCACCAGGGTAAACTGCAGGGCATAAGTCTATTGAGAACAAAAGTCTGATCCCAAGACTAAATTTCATTTAGACCTCAGCTAAATCCAACAGTGGAGTCACATACTCCCTACTAAACTGGAAACATTAACGTGACCTGTTTTAGCCAAATAATTTCATAAAGCACAAAGTTTCTTACTTGTTTGCAGGTGGAGAAGAAGGAGCTCTTGTTTGACATCCTTTTCTTTCACAGAGAAGAAACTAAGCCCACCAGCTACTCCCTGAGAGCTGCTTGCTATTAGGACCCAGTCAACCCACCTGGGGCTAATTTATAGCCTTGACCATGGCTCAAAGCTAATAGGGAGTTTCCTTCCTCTGAAAGGAAACTTTGCAGGCAAAAATTTCAGTGCTCATTTCAGGGTGGAAGAGGAAAATAGATCTTTCTTCGTTTAGCCTCACCCTTGTTCCCTTCTTTATGGTTCTATCCTTCAAACTTTCTTCATCTCTTAGCCTACCTTTCTTTTTGCACTAAGCACTTATGTGGCTTCCGTTTGCTGAAAAGGAATAGGCTTAAATTAAGACCTAAAGGCATATTTTAGACTTAAGTGAAAAATGCATGGTTTATTCTGGCAAATTAAAACCCAAGAGCTGTTGGTGTTTTACAAGGGAGTACTTCTGCAATTGCCTTTCACAAAACGTTCACTGAAATGAGTATTTGCTTTTGAACTAATAGGAAAACCTCCTCATCAGTGTGCTCCTGTGTCACGAATCACAGCAGCTCCTGCTGCACCAGAGCAGTAGTCTGACTCGGCCCACATTGCTAGCCTTGCTCAGCGGCAAGCGTTACTAATTGCTTTGGGGAACAAGCCTGGGAGTACACCCTTATGAAACTGCCTTTCCCTCTTTAGAGGCTGCAATCCTTACCTGTTAGAAGAGCATGTTCCATGGTGTTAGTTTCTCACAGAAGTATTTTAGGATGTTTGTGGGAGCCTTTGAATGCCAGGGCTTCTTCAGATATGTGTTTATTTGAGTTCTTACATATGTATAGGTTCTAAAAGAAACATCCCTGCAAATGAAGTATGTCTTATGCAAATGTTCACAGAATATCATAAATAACGTAAATTTGAATTGAAAAATTCTTGTGTTTTGGTATTTCTGCATACTGTTGCTTGTAGATGCAGGCTGTTTGACTCCTCTGCAGAGGCAGCCCACAGGTGATGCATCACTTTTGAATAACGAAGTAAAGAAAAATCTTGGGTTGTTTCAAACAGGTGAGCTCAGTCTACAGACAGGGTGGACGTGAAGCCTTCCCACTAGAATCCTCCCCTCTCACACACGCCTGATCTCAACGGTGGGTGTTATTAATTCTCTTGTCCTCTCACACATCTTCCCTCTCGTTACCAAGACTGTGATTACACTAGACAGTGTCTTGTCTAGTCTATTAAAATGCATAAAAGATCTTCATAACTGTCAGTCCAGCACACTTCAGCTCCCAGCTGACACTAGTGGGAGTCTCCCGCATGTAGGGAGTTGAATATCTGAGCAGGGATCTGTGGCATGGATAAGAAGACAATATTGCCTTTTAGTCACTGCTAGCGTGCAAGCAAGTAGAGGAACAGTTTTCTTCAGTCTTTTCTTTGGTATCCTAAGATGAAGCATCTTTACTCTTGAAGAAACTCACCATGTGCTGCGCTGGAGAAAAAAAAAGTCAGGAATAATTAAAGAAGACATCTGCTGTCCAAACTTCTGACATAAGCATCTTTGATAAATAATTCATCTTAAAAGTCTTGAGAGGTATGAATGAGATGGCAAATGAGGTGCTTCTCTTCGGCACGCAGGCCTTCCTGGGTGACCTCCTATGGCACAACCAGTTTATAATATCCTGGAGGGGGCACAAAGATAAAATAGTTTTAACAATTTTGTCAATAAAGCTGTCAAATACAGGTGTATGCTACAATCAGGTACTTGCATACTTCACAGCAGACGCTATTATGCAATTCATGAAGTACCAGATAGCTTCCCACAATGAATTCAGGGAAGAAAAGGGAAAATATTGGATTCAACTCACCAGCCACAATGGCAAAGCAATGTAACACATTAATAAGAGTTTGCACAGTGTGTGTCCTTCATGCAGGATTGCGGTGACAAATATCCATGCAGTTACAAACTACATGACATTACACTGTTTAGACCTCAGGGAGCATCCTGCCAATTTTCTGTCTGTTATTTATTTTTAGATCTGGTGGTGTACGCACTTTGAGTGCTCTTAGCAGAAGGTCACATCCAGTGAAGTTTCAGCACGAAACCATTTTCCATCTTTGGTAATAGATTTTTGAATAGTTTGATTTTAAATAGTTTGCTATGGTTCTTTTCAAGGAACGTGACCATAGGAGTCAGAAGGAGGGTCAGGGAGCTGAGTCTTTCAGCAATGCAATTCTTCTGTTTTCTCCAGCATTTACTCTTATACACACAACTGAAACATCTGCAGTAAACATTTTGCTCTTTTTAACCTTACATCATTCTTCCTAGAGCTCTCCTGATCCCAATGCTGGGATGCCTATGGCAAACAAATGTATAAAGAAACACTTCATTCCTTCTCACAGTTAACAAGTAACAATGAACCTTCATAATGGCAAATCATACAAATAAAACTTTAACGGACCCAGTCTTTATCAGTCAGGGCTCTTAACTGTAGGGCAGTTCTGGATAAGAAGATACAGATCAAATATGTGCATATAAAATACATCTAAATTATATATATGTATTTACTGCTATAATCATATAGATTACCTATATGAAAATTCTTTATAAGAGAGGATTGAAAAGTTACATTTCTTTGCTGAGGGTACTTCACCTGATCTCAAGTAAAAAAAGTATTTCAAAGAGGTGTTGCATTAATGTGACAGCAAAAAGCACTCTGTGCTGAGGAGAGACTCCCACGTAGTTTGAATTTGACAAATTCAAAACAGTAGTAGGATGGTTCATCAGGGAAGGTAAGACAGATGTGCAGAAAGACATTTGAGTATGGCCCGCAGCAAGCTACTCCTTGCTTATACTTTGAGACTCTGAAAAATAGTTTTCACAGTTTTGTTTTTTCCATTTCTGTGTTATATGGGTCAATTACATTAAACTTTGGACATTTTCCCATCTACTTGCCAACCACCATTTACTTAACATAAATATTGATTTTTTTTGTCTCAGTTAATCAGAGATCATCTGACAGACCCTTACAATGTCTAGCCGATGCTGCCAAAGGAAAGCTCCACACAGATCTTGTTAGATTGCCATTACTTTACTGAGGGGGAAATATTTTTATAACTGATTTTACCTTCCTTCCACTTCTGACAGAAGAAGTCATGAGTTGAATCATGACTGAATTCAGCCTACAGAAGCAGAAGCAAGGGCGCCTAAGATTACTCATAACCAGATTTAATTAGGACCCAGTCTGGATAACCAAACTGACTTAAAAGAAGAGAGAAAGAGGGAAAAAATCCCTGTTCAGTTCTATACAGAAGATGTTATGTACATATGTATGTGTCAAAGTAAAATCTCTAAGGACTATTTTTGACTTGGAAATAAGTGGTGCTAAATAGAGACTTCAAATTTTATTAAAAAACTATGTAGTGACATTCAAAGACATTTTCTTGTCTCATGTTTTTACTCTTTTGGTATTTAGGGCGAGAAAACAAGCACAACATTTGTGCTGCAAAAGTATTTAATACTTTACACATTGCTAAGGGAGCATAAGGTTTTATAAGTTATTTTGTAAGAGCCTCCAGCACTTCAACTCTTGTCTCCCTTCAGTAACGCCTCATGAATCTCGTATAAATGAGTGTTAAGCCTGGAAACTCCTGAGGTGCACCTGGACAGTAACCACTCCTTTACCTTTTTAATCCTATTTTGATTGCATGTAGCACACCTTATCCTTAAGTCTAAACACAGTTGTGCTTTTTGATAGAAGACCACAAGCCAGTTTCAATTTACTTTTATTTATTGGCTGACCTGGCCCATCACAAAGGCTGCATTACACAAAGATGAGAACCTACTGTGCCCCTGCTAAATAGCTAGGTGATTACACTGAGTCAATGATCAAAATTAATGAAAAAGAAAAATGAAAATGAAAAGTTCAAGGCTATTAACAAAGAGGCCAGAAATGAGAATCTTTTTATTGAACATCTTCTAATACTCTGAAGCTTTTTCTGAATAGGATCAGCTAACCAAACTTAACAGGACAACGGAAAATTCTTACTGGGTATCATTTACATCTTGACATTTTGCTGACACTTGTCCCTTGAAGAAAAAATGCCAAATTTGGTTGCATAAAAAACAAACAGTCTCAGATTTTTGCTTACAGAAGACCTAGAAAAGAATTTAAAAAAACTTTTATAGAATGATACGTCACAGCTACTCTTCCAAAAAAATAAGTTCTGCAAAATAAATTCTCCCAATACCATAGTGTTTCAGTGATTCAGTCAGGAAGAAGTCTAATTTATATGGACATCTACACCTAGAAATAACAATTTTGAAAAGAAGCAGGAAATGTATTTTCTCAAAATAAATTAAAAGAGAAAAGTCCACTTCTCCTATGACCATGATGAGACTGCTTTTATGCAATTTTATATAGTTTTCATGTTTAGTGAAAGAGGATATTCTAAATTAAAATACAATTATTTTACCAAGAAACATACCCTTCTGCCCTTTACAAGAATGTCCCGTAAACTGAAGAGCTGAATGTTGTGGACATTATTGAGCAAGTAATTGCTTCCTCCAGAGAATGTCATATTATGCCTCCTATACAATGCAATACAATTTATTTTATAATGCATTCTCACAGAAATACCTGGCTATTCGCAGAAGTTATATAATACCTAAGCATTCTATTGAGGAGCACTTCAATGAAAGGGAAGCGGTCTAAGTGCAGACAGATGAAAAAGTGAGCTGAAAAAGTTTGTACGTTAGCATTGAGGGTACCAGTCTCAAGCTGGGTGTTGGCAATGAACAGAAACTTTCCTATTGCAGACAGCACTTGAAATCTAAACTTTCCTAATGCATCATTGAAGCGGATATGAGGCAGACAAGCGTGGAGCCTGGTGGGATGAGAGGAAGAACTACTGCAAACAGCAGAGAGGAGAGAACCACAGGATGAAGTGGTTTTTAAATGGAAGAGGAGGCAAAGCTGGACCAACGGAAAGCTGTAATCAGGAGACTAAGAAAGATACAGGGAGAAAGCAGAGTGCTGTGTAGGATGTGAAAAGTCTTGAAGACAAGGAGACTCTTTCATAACTAGAAGAATTCAGGATGCAAATAAATGAGTGCATCTTACAGGACCATGATTATTTGACCTGGTGTGCAGTACTTTTATTGAAGACTTTACAGACAAAATGCCCTCTGAGAAAATTAAAGTTTGTAAGAGCCTCTTTTGCTGGCTGGTGAGTCCTCACTGAACACATGGACACTGGGAGCAAAGAAAGTTACAAAAATATTAATTCCATTAAGTGCCTACAATGGTAATTGCAAAGATTCTTCCAAAACTGGTTTGGGACTTAGGGTGAATGTCTTTTTTTTTTTTTTGTTCCTTGACTTTTTTCCTGAGCTGAAACTAAAGCAAAATTTTCTGAAAAAAACAAAGTTCTGACTTTTGTCCATCTCCAGAGGAGATGTGCTGCAGCTCAGGAAACAATTGCAGGAACTAAGGCATGGAATAACGTATCAACGACTCAGAGGAGCAGGATGTGTAGTTTAACAGCTGATCTTCAATCATGGGACACCCATTGATTCTCCAAAATTGTTCTAAAGACAAACGAACTGTAATAGTACACCATGCCATGATTGCATGTTGATGCTATTTCCTGAAGTGATGCGATGACACTTTGGTAGGACCATTAACCCATCTGTCACTTTCTGCATTTGTCTCAATCAAACTGACAAAAGGATTGCATAAATGTGACTTTTGGCAATGCAAAAACCAGCGTTACAGACCTGACATAAAAAGCAGTTGGTATTGAAAAAAGACACTGACATGACAAAGGCATATGTTTGAAACTAGGACGTTTGCTAGAGGACATTTAAATAAAAGATTTGTCATTCCTCTCAAGCAATTTGAGATTATTGCTCAGACACCCAAAGACTGCTGTGATTTTTTGACAATCAGGCTGCACATATTATACAGAGCATGACATCAAGCATCAGAAAAAACAAATTCCTCTAAGGTGTCATCTTTCTAAAATAGAGACATCCAGTTATCAGGAGGCACATCGGAAAATACTGGTACTGCACTGACAGTTTTAGAAACGCTGTTCAGGACTGCTAGGAGCAATGTTTTTTATAATACCATTGCCCACATCTCAGCCAAAATTTCCATTTCTATTAACTAAAATTCTGGTGGTTGAGGACTATATGGCTTAGCTGAACATGGATATCTATATATATATATATATATATATATATATATATATATCAGAACCATCCTTCCCTTTCATATTTATTTTAAAAGATAAAAGTATAATTTATATGTGTCTTGTCTCTTTTCTTTATATCTTTACCATCTGAGTCTCCAAAGATGCAATAACTGCTATTCTAACATTATCTTCTTCTTTCCATATCTAAAGACATAAATATTCAATTCCTGTGTACAGATTATTGTAGACCAAGGAAATAATAATTAAATATTTTTCTGCAAAATTTTGTCCTCTACCCTTCCTTTTTATTCTTATTTCATTAAAGTACACATGGAACGCAAATTTCTTCTGCCTTTTAACAGATCTTGATCTGTTGAAGTGTCCTCCATCTTGCAATCTAAATAAGGAATAATTACAGATCAGCTTCTAGAAGTGAAGAAAAATAGAGAACGTTTTCTGGAGCTCAGAAAAAAACCTGCAGAATACCTACTAGAACACTGACATTTAGAACTAGTATGTAGAAGTAAGTAGTAATGAGAACCAGAACTTATAAGAGCTGCAGATCAGTGATAGACTTAAGATTGGAAAAAAAACCATCAAACCCATATTGCAATGTTGTCAATAAGCATTGCTCTGCTTTCCAAATGTTGTTTCACTGGTAAAAAGACTGGAAAATTCTAGAACATTTCAGGACAGAAAAGATGACAAAGCCAGAAGCTGTTTCAGAAATACTAGCTATAGGCTAGAAATGGAAACTAAATGCCTCAGGGTCCACAAAGATACTAGTTTGATGTCACATTTTCCCCCTAGCCTCTATCAAATGTCCTGTGTCCCACAGCTACCTCCCTCCCCAACAAAGAACCCCACTATCCATCTTTTTACTCCAAATACTGAATCTCTTTATTTGTTAATTTTGTTGCCCAAGTAACATTTCAGCAGGATCAGTTCCATCACACAGATGACAATGAGTACAGCCTGAAACACCGGTTGAAAAAGGGAGCAGCAACTCAACCCATCACTAACACCACACTTGCCTCTGCCAGCCCACTTATTCCAGACCCAGACAGCTGCCTTGTCACGGCTGAAGGAGCAGGACAAGGGGAGGACAAGTTGGTGAAGTAGGAGCAAGTGGAAGGACATGGGCAGAAGGAATCTCCAGCTAGTACCGCCGCTAAACAATGTACCTCGACTGGGCCTTTGGCGTTACTGCTCTCTAAAGCATGATCAGAGAAAAAAAGAACAAATTGAGGACGGCTTGTGAAAGCTTTCTTGTTTTTCCTACTCTATCAGTTGTTCTAAAAAAACAACTGATATTACCTCCCCCGAAGCCTTGTCTAACAAATAATACGTTCCATCTGCCAAGTTTTTTTTTTTTTCTCTTTTTTTTTTAACACTTCAATCATCCAGGGATAAAGGAACGACAACTGTATTTATTTTATTTCCCTAAGTGTAATCTTTCTCCACAGCAGATGTGACAATTTACTGCCAAAGTAAGTTCATCACACAATTAGCGGTGTGAAAGGAAAGCCTATTGTGTAGCATAATGGTTTTTCTCGCCATTAGCAGTTAATAATTACTGACACCGGCTTCAGGGCGGGCTGAGCCCCCCTCCCTGCCCAGGCCCGGGCTCTGCATCCCCGTTTCCCTACAGCACCGACAGCGCTGTTCTGCAACCACCGGGGACAGGAGAAGAGGCTTCCTAATGAATCCCGATAAAGCCATTGTTTTATTTCTCCCCAGACCCACAGAGCCCAATCTTCTCAGGTGGCATGCCACGGCTGTGTCTGGAGTGGCATCCGTCCCCTAAAGCCACTTGACTCATCTGATACAGACCGATTACTTTTCCACCGGTGGTATTTTGGACGAGCTGTTGCTTTATGATTACAGTAATGACTTTTCTATAAACTTTTATTGCATTTTCTAATCTCCTTTCATAAATATTACTAGCACAATACTAAGTTCAACATTTTATATAAAACCCCATGAAGTAATAATAAAGACCGTCAAAACTGGACCTTTAAACTACATAACATATTTTCATACAGTTCACATTCTAGTAATTGACCCTGCTTTGCTTTTCTGGTGCTATCAGCATATCCTTTGACAGGTATGCTGGGTCCCCTGTGAACACCTGTCTCTGCTAACTTTTTTGCCTAGTTGGTTTAAAAAAATATCTATTTTGAGGCTTTTTTTTTTAATGGATGTAAGGGTTGGGTTTTCACTGAGAAGTCACAAAGATTGTTATTTTCTGATAGAACAACGACAAAGAACTAAAATAAACTCAACAGAACTCCCAACAGAGTCAATACATCAGAAATTTATGAAGAGCCAACTTAGAGTATAAAGTTAATGAGCATACATTGAAGCCTGTTAAACCACCATGTACATGCTTCTCAATCGGGAGCAAGGCAACCTTCAAACTGCATTAACCTAAGAGTACTTTACCCCAAACAAGGGCATGCACGCTGTAGTTTAAAGGCTTTTATTTAAGCCCATTAACTTTACTTGAGCTGTTTGCATTTGCCGGGTCCTGTCTAGGCAAGCCCTGAAGTTGCTGTCTTGTCTCTCTGCTGCTCTGTACAAATTTCCACCCAAAACAGCAATCTTGCTTTTCCAACCAGAGGGTCACAGTTATCCCTAAGCCCTAATCACCAATTCACTCTGCCTGTCAAACACTGCTTGCAATATGGGATGGGGCAGTCACTCTGGGGGGTCTGCCACAACAGTCCCTATTCTGTACTCTGCTGAGCAACGGGCTCTCTCTTTCCATTCACTGTAGGGAGAAATAAGACACACAGTTCTGATACCTAATTCAGATGCGTAAAGTGGGTGTACAAATAGCCTGTCCTATCTCTTGGGACAAACTGGAGAACTGAGAGAAAAAGAAAGCAATAACGGATTGTGCAGCGAGATGGGTAGAGTGCCCTGGTTGATGTCCTGGGATAGTTGGTAAGAACTCTGTATTACCCAGTTTAGAAATTAGTCATATTTATTCAGGCAGTGTTATTAACATAATGGGAAGCTGTTTCTCTACTTAGACCAGGAAATGGAAAGCAGTTTTTGAATGCTTGAAAATATGGGCAGTGCAAACCAGATGCTGGACACAAAGCAATTCAAATTCACAACAAGCAGTTCATCACAACCATGTAACTATCAAAACTCAAAGCAGCTTTCACTCCTATCATTTCTCAGACCAACTTTGGCTGCATCATGGCTGTATATGACCTTCTTTGATGGCTCTCCTGCCACCTTCCCACACCACTTCATTCCCCCGGTGTCTCTGCTCCTTGTTGGGCTCTCGGCCTATGTGACTATGAGTCATCTTCCCTTGGAAGTGTTGTTGCAAACCTCAACCCTGTCCCTTTTCACTTACACTTTCCATGAACCAGCACACCTACCAAGCACATCTGGCATGTTTATCTAGCTGTTATACCTCCACCTGGTCCCTGCTGAGACCTTGGAATGCCCTCCCAGCTGGGGAGAGGCAGCGTGTAAGCAATGTGGTCCAAATGTTCACACACGGTTAGGCACGTCCCAGGCCTAAGTCCTAACAGCCAGCAAGCCTTCCCTCAGAGAACATTTCATGGGCTGCCAAGTGAGATTGCAGAGAAAGTTCATAAGAACTGATGTATAAGAATGTGATTGCGTGCACAGGTGACTGATCCCTCTGACTCAGGTAACTCATAGCGGTGAGTGGAGACTAGAAAAGAGTCTCCCAAATTCTGTCCCCCTTTCTTCCAACTCCCTGTGTTCCAACACCCGTCTGTGTGCTCAGAAAGAGGACTGCAGCTGGTGAGAAGTTAATCCCCTCACTTTGCAGTGGTTCAGACCAAACCCACTCTTTTGCCCCGTAACACTTCCCACAAGAAGTTGCACCCACAACATAGCTGTCTTCACCAGCTGTCTCTCTGGTCCCTCTGCTTTGCCTGCCAAGCTGGTACTACGCCATGTTCACAAAAAAGGCTGGAAGACATGGAGCAGGACTGAGGAATAACATTTCATCAAGAAGATTCATTCATCATAGGCTATTTAGGATTTGAAATTGGCACCAGCTATTCCTCAAAAGATAGATTGCAGAGCTGCAGGATACAGGGTGAAAAAAAATTTGAGAGGTCATCTTATCTGCTCCAGCTCAAAAGGGCTATCTGTGGCACATTTGTCTGACCTGTTCCCAAAAGCCTTCAAAGATGAAGTGCCCATGATCTATCTCTCTGGGGGTTTTTAGAGTGACAATCCCCAGGACATGGAAAGAGGCACCTCTAGCTCCTTCCAGCAGGCAGCCGGCTAGCAGCACAGTTGCAGTGCACAGCTCCCACTCGTGTTTCCACATGCTGGGAAGCTCTCTCTGATGGCATGGGGTGACAGCAAAGAATCCCCCTTCAGAGCAAATCCTCTCACACACAGAAGACTTTTTTCTGGCTCACAAGAGTCAGTTGCTGCTGAGCCTGGAGCATATTGCACCATGTGGGAGGATTTCGTCCCATTCTAAGCTTCTTCATAATTTCTATGTCAATTTCAATATATCAAATTAGGGATTTCTAGCAAAGCTGGTTGAAAGAAAAGGTGCTAATTTTTATTTTTCAGAACAAGGAGTTATTGGCCAAGTTATGCAGTAAGCATCATCTTTCTAAAAATTTATTTTGTAGGTTCTTCCTCCCTCATACCAAACCACCTACGCCTGTGCAAGAAGCCTTCCATACTTTTCCAGCCTCTGCACACTGTGCTATTATCTGCACATCTCATCCATTTGGGCATTTAAAAAAAGGTTGCAGCTACTTTTTAGCTGATTTTTCCATAAAAACAAATTGCTGCTTAATTTTTTAGTCTTCTCACTGTGCAGTTCATCAGCTGATGACCAGGCTGTGTTTTGTTACCCTGAGCACTAAACTTACTTGTCACTCAGAAGTAAATTCTTCTGTAACACTTCTGTGCCCTTCTGTCATTCTGGGTTTCTCATCAAACTGAATTAGCTCATACATGATGATTTGTTACCTTTTAAATGATACTGATTAAAAAGGAATCACAAACTGATACCATGGCACTTGTCAACAGCAAAAAAAAAAAAAAAAAGAGTAGCTATGTTCTTCTGAACATGGGCTTTAACAGAAATGAGAAATAGAAGCATTTTTCCCCTTCATTACTCTGCCTCAGTTTTGGTGGTTTTGATTTGTTTTTTAATTATATAATAAACAGGCTACTCAGTACTCTTCCTCCATGGCCTCTACACTTTTAAAGAAACAGAATGGATCTCCTTGCAGGGTCTCCGCTATTAATTGTTTATAATGATCTATCTGAAGGAAACACTTACAATGATATCTCAGCAAACGTTTCATATTACTTGTAGCAGTAAGTGCCCTAGGAACTTTGTATGAGCTGTTCCCTCATGGCTGAAATAAGCCTACTTCATACTTTTCAATACTGTGCTGCCTCGGGACTTAGTGCAGTAGACATACATTTTAAAGTTACATAAGATTAATTTTTTATGCCATTGAAGCGAATTGGCTTTGTAATTAAATTTATTTTTAGTTGAATTTGTGTGTGTGTGTGTGTTAATCCAGAATGCTACTTAGTTTACATTTGCATTTGGAAGCTGCAGTATTAAAGAGCATTATAATATAGTATGTGAGAGCTATGCTAAAATTTATTTTCTAAGAAAATGAAATTCTTATAATTTATTGGTAATTATGTAAAATGTTTCATAATGAAGAGAACTTGAGAGAGGAGGAATTCCCTGTCTCCTGAATTTTTATCTGTTGATGGAAAGAGAGTTCATTAACATAGAAATAATATCCATAAGTAAGGCATAGATATGTCTCTATCTCTTATGAGTGTGAGCGTTGAATACCATATGAATTCAGTAATATTAAAAGAACAGAAGATGTGATGGCTACATTATGCATGAACCTGGTGTAGTTTGCTTCTTCAGACTTTGTCAGCTTACTTGTGCTTTTTCATTCCTTTTACAGCAGAGATCAGAGAGCAAAAGATTCCCTTGGCAGGGGAGCTAAATTGAATAATAATATATTAAGGGTAACATAAAGGGGGAAGGGAAGAGGGAGGGTCTCATTCAACAGCTTTCAAAGATCATTAGTGGAAAGTTAACACTGCAATAGCAGCGAATTCACATTTCTGCAAATTCCATGTTGCTTTCCCAATTTTATTTTTTAAGTGTACCAATGGAGCAAACAACACAAGAAAATCTCTGGGGTCAATGAATTGAATTTCCTGCCAGGCTGGAATTGTTCCCAAGAAAATGTTGAATACTATCATATTTTGTTACCTTAGAATGTCCCAAGAAATCTTACACTTCAAATAGCAAAAATCCTATTCTGAAAATATGGAATGTAGCATTTTAATATTTACATCTTCCCAAGTCATTCCTTCCCTACAGAAGGGACAGGATGCTAGATACTTAGACTGCTCCCAGTTCCTTTGCTTTTCAACTCAGGAAAACATTCTTACCCAGAGCAGCACTTAAGTAAATGTTTAAGTGCTTTCTTGAACCTGAACCGAAATTGTCACTCTCTAGATTATATATATTTGGCTATTTTAAACTTTACCTTTTTCTCCTGCAACTCTTGGGTTGTGTGTTTTCTTTTCCCTGTTGCTCCTCTCTGAGGTGTCTCAATTTCTTTTGTTATCAGCGTTCTGGTGAATGCGCTCCCAGAACCAAATGAATTGTGGTTGCCACTCTCGTAACCACCCGCTTTATTAAAAAGGTTGGAGGTATTTAATTTTGCACTTTTGCCTGCTTCATTAGGAGAACATTACTGTGTGAAGTTGGATCAGATCTCTTAGCAGTCACCATTTACATCAGTGCACCCCATGCTGACTCTCCTTCCTGCCCTGTCAGAAAAACCACGATGAAAAGGAGAGAAGCAGGACTGTCAGAAACATTACCCAGATGGAGACTTCAGAGCCTTTGGTGTGAGAATACGTGGAATGATAAAGAGAATTGCCTCTTGCTTACAGAAAGCACAAACCAGAGTAAGAAAACATCCACCAGCTCTTCCTCCCATCACATACATTAACTCAAGCTGAATTTTATTCCCAGAACAAACTCAAACCCATTTATCTCTACTGCATAGCTTACATGAATGGTAAACTTGGTCTTTGTCTCCTCTTACTCTGTGTCTCTAATCCATCACTGGAATCTGTTCTTTACAATTTCAAATTTCAAGTGTCCATTTTGGATCTGAGTTACGATCATGTGTATAACAATACCTGTGTTGCACACTTCTTTATTTTTATAAGAGCTAAATAAGCTTTTTTACTTGAGTGGGTGCTACCACGCCCGTGATCTCATAATGCTATTTTCTAATGATATTCCAAGATTTAGTTGTCAAGGCACAAAGGGATTGCAGGTTTAGCTTAAAATAATGACTGTTAGAAGGTAGAGCAAGCCTTTAGCCTTATGACTCACCACCTTAAAATTATTTAAAAGTTCTTGACTTACTCTATGTATTGATATGCAATTCTAAACTCCTGAAAAGTTAAAATTTTAGAAAGAGGATGATTTCATATTATATTATTGCTTAATGAAATGACAGAACCTTCAAACTCAATTAGATAGCTTCTCCCTTTTAGCCAAAAATCAGTCCAATAAGAGAAACAGCGTGACTTTGAAACATCACTTATTGACTCATTTCATCCTCTAAAACTATACAAATTAAATGAATGAGAATCTCTTTTCTCCTTAGGGTTTTGTCGAGATACAGAGAGCTGAACAAGGACAACTTCTACAAGACTTTTTTTGGGCATTTAAAAGTTTGGAAATTCTGACTTCCAGCACCCAGACAAGCTTTCCCAAGCATGTTTCCTGGCCAGAACGAGAAACTCAAAAACGTCCAGCAATCAAAACACATATTTTACAAAGTTACAGCATTAGATCCTTGCGAAAAGGAAGCCACTAGCACACCTAACAGTTTGGAAAACCTGTCTCAAGCAGCACACATAACAGACTCATGGTGTGTCATTCCTTTTCAGCCTGGAACCAGGCTCCATGTACGTCATTACCTGCTATGTTTTTCTGATTGCAGCACTGGAAAGATCTGTGTAATTATAGTACACATTTATCTTCAATAACATAGATTATTCACTAGCCTCCAACACATAGCTTCTACAAACAGTATGTGGAAATTGTTAAGGATTATATATAAAGATACTAATTACTAACTATGCCTGCTGAGGTCCTATGACAAAACCCCAGTTGCAATCACTCAGAAACAAGGTTTTCGAAAAGGTTTCACCATCTCGTTATGTACAGGCTTCTGTTAGCAGAAGCTGGGTATTAAACAAAAGCATTAATCCTTGCTGAGAAAAGGAGATGAGGATTCTGCATTGACTTCCCAACTGCTGCTCCTGGTGCTGAGCAGAGGGTCTGCAGCAACAAACCCAAAGTCATCTGTGCAAGAGTCAATCAAAGTCAAATGTAACACAGCATACAAAAATAACCCCAATTATCACTTCAGAAATAATGCCTTTGAAACGAGAAGTGGACACTTGAAATCAATTTGGCCTGCATGAATAAGTGTCTTCTTAGCTAGTAATAGGGTGTCTAGACTCTCATTTCAGCTATGGAAGTTCTGGAGTACAGCAAGTTCGTAAATCTATAAAATGCATGCAGGCTGCATTCAAAGTTTCATGGACAAAAAAAAGAAACAACTGAACTGTGTATTTTCTATAAAAAAGCCAAAGCGTGTATCTGCTATACATTTCTGCATAGCTAGAGGCAGTTTATCATCATATACCAGACAATAAGCTGGTATACTCACTCTAATGCATTTAACTCCCTATCTGATAAAAGGCATCATATGTATTAATTTTAGGGAAGAACTCAACGTTTCCAATCACACTTCTGGTTCCCTGAAGCATCAGGGGGAATTTCCCTGTCAGCTGTTGTGTTCAGACTCCAAGCATGTCACCTGCTCATGCTGGAAACTTGAGGCAATTATACGTGGGAGTAGGGCAAAAGAGGAAGAAGTCCAGGTTTGTGTAGAGGGAAGGTAAAAGGGAGTGCTCTGCGTGTTGTGAGGGCTGCAGCCCCGACGGTCACTGCTGGTGGCTGTGAAAGCCCACTCAGCATCTTGAGGACTCCAGGGTGATTTTTTTTCTGAGGAGACATATGTCCTCCTAGCAGAAACTGGTGTCAACCCATTGCAGCTGCAAGACTGAGGCAGAAACCCAAAGAGAAGCACTGCAGCTTGCCTGTGCTGGCTCCCCCACCCAAAAAGACAGCTGTCCAGGCCTGTCCAGGCTGGGTATCGTAGCAGCAAGTGTGCCCAGCTAGAACAACTCTTCTAACAAGTAGCCACGCTACAAGGAGGACCTCAACAGGCAGTGCAGTATCTGGGAACGTGAGTGGGAGATCCATAATGTGGTATTGTGTGCTGTCCCAGCCCCGCCTGAAGGCTGCACACAGGGAACGTAAGCCTGTGTTCAGCCTGGAGCTGGCTGACACAAGTAATTTGGAGATGACGGAGACAGGACCCTTGTCTCTGCTCAGGGCAGAAGGAGGACCATTCCCTTAAAGTGCCCCAGTGTAACAGATGGACTGCCCTGGGGTTGGGGAATGAAGAGCGCATGAGTAACAGACAGGATCCAGGAGAAGCTCACCATGCAAAGGTGATTCAGCCACCCACCCACGTTAGAACTAGTGCCATCAGAAAAGCACATAAACTATCAGTAATTGGAGGCTGCCTTCCGCAAGGCACCCATTTTACCACCCAGAAAACTTCTCTGGACAAGTTTGCTGCCTACCAGGAGCTCACATTCATGACATGACTGAGAGGTTGCCAAATCTGGTGAACCCTACAAAGTATCATCTGCTCCCACTATTCTACATAGGGTCTAGTGATACTGTGACAATGTAGAACCACCAAAAGAGACTATGTGTTCCTTGGAGCAATGTTAAAAGGATCAGGAACACAAGTGGTGGTCTCCTTTATCCTCCCAGCCAAGTTGAGTGGTGCAGCTGATTCTCTAGAGGAAAGGGATGCCATCCAGAGGGACCTGGACAGGCTTGAGGAGTGGGCTTATGCAAACCACTTGAAGGTCAACAAGCCCAAGTGCAAGGTTCTGAACTGGGGGCAATCAACAATATCAATACAGGCTGAAGGATGAAGGGATTGAGAGCTTTGGTTTAAATCTCGTTTAAAGCTTAATAAAAAGTGGTAATATCTTATTTAGTAGGGGTTGCCCAATAAATTGCTTGCATTGTAACTGAAAAAAAAAAAAGGCAACATGAAAGATTTGCTGTGCCTAAGTAAAGATAGCGGCTTAGAGTAGGATCCATTCATAATGACTAAGAACCATAAGATTTTCAGTGTTTCTGACTGGAAGCTTTGTTAAAAAGGTGGTACACAATTCCTAATTACAATGATTATACAAAATAGTATAATAAATCCTATTAGACAAAAAAGTCAGGGTGTTCTGTTTTTAAAATCCAATTTAGTCTAGACAATGAGGAAAGTGATCTTTTGTCTTTAACAACTTGGGGAAAATAAGCTGGATTTTAATTAGGAAAGAAGTATGATGAAATTAAAGCTAAAGGAAGAACAATGCCTTAACAAAAACAGCTGAAGAGTGTTCTATTAAAAAAAAAGTGTTTCCACTTTTTTTAATGGTAAATTGAATTAAGGAGCCCACAGTAATAAGGATAAGAAATATAAGAAAGATAATTACAGAAAAATGTTCAGTTGGAGAAGTGCTTTAGGAATCAACTGGGATACATTGTTCAAGTTTTAGTTTATTCCATGGAAAGCATCTATGGTTATCTATGTGCACACACAGGAATGATCCACGCTTCAGCTTTAGCATGGGCAGCTCCTGCCAAAAGCCTCGTGTATTGTCTCTGCCATGGCTCACAGTGGTCTGTCTTCATTCCCTGTCCACCTGTTCTTCCTATAGCCATGCTTGGATAAAGATGGCTGGAAATAGGGATGAGTGTTTTCAACAGGAGATACAACAAGTGGGATGGGGTGGCACAGGAGGAAGTTCAACAGGTTGGAACAGAGTTAGACATGGCATGACGTTTTGGCAAAATGTTTCAGGAAGAGAAGCTGGAAGAATGGTAAGTCATTATGAGTGGTCACAGCACCTGACAAGCAGCAGAGGCTGATAAGGAAGGTGGTGGCCAGGCAGGCATGCTTATTTATGAATGCGCATATGCATTGCCTGCAAAACACAATTCATGTAAAGCAAATCTCAGCCTCTTCCCCCAGTAGCATTTCTGCTAACACTAGTGCCTTGATCTGACCAGACCAGAACAAGGCAGGGCTGAAGCCAGGCATATAAATTTTCCTCTGCCTTTCAGGAAGAAGGAAAAAAAAAAAAAGAAAAAGCAAAAGAAAAAAAAGGAGACAGACAAAAGAAAAAAAAAAACACAGGAAGCAGGAACATTTCTGACAAGAAAGAAGGAAAACTCCTTGCTGAGATACAATTCCTCTACTGTGTGTCATTTCTTTCCCTGCCACAAAAATTGTAGACCACAAGTACTCTCCAGCTGGCCATCAGACCTCCTTTTCCTCAGTTCTAATACTCTCATTAGCCACAAACCCAGGTTCTCTAGTGTCTTAATCCACAAATGCTTTAACAAGCCAGGCACAAGAAGAAAAGGAAGGCAGGGAGACCATCTTCGTGGGTTTACCACATGGAAGGTATGCAGTCCACTCACTCACCCTTTCCAAGTTCTATGCTCCTCTCTATCTGATAAACATTGTATGCTTTGTGGAGTGGATGAGGAAATCAGAGACATAAATCTCTCCAAAGAGAAGCTGAGCACCCCATCTTTAGCAAGCACCAACTTGTAGGTATTCAGACTATAAGCCTAAATATTTGCCTCTCTGTCATGGCAGTTTACTCAGATTTACAAAGCCAGGGGACCAGCTTGTGTTACATTAAACTGTGTGTCCTTCCCTTTCTCACAATACTCTCTCCAGACTGTATTGATTCAGACAACACATAATTAGTGCTGACTCAGATTAAATACAGTCTCAAAAAACACTTGCATTTTTCGTCTCGTGAGACAAAGGCAAACTGAAGACCCTCATGATTTGTAAGGTAGCAAGATGAAAGTAGAAAAAAATTCTGCAAATATTTATGTAAGCTCTACAGTTCTACGTGAATCAAATACAAACCTGAATTGAAGCCCATTCTCATTTGAGCATCTGATAGTGTCTAGAGGTATTTTCAGAAATATACATTAGCTCAGAAATAATTGATTTAGGTTGTTTTAGAGAAGGGTCCTTGGAGAAAGGACCATTTACCCTTAGGGCTTCAGAACTGCTTAGACAATCAAATGGAAGCACAAGTCACCTCTAGACGCTACACCCAGTAACTAAAAATATGGAGTTACATTTTCTTACATGCTTTGATTTCCTTAGGGAAAAAAAACAACAACTGCCAAAAAAACCACAGAGCTAGAAGTGCCTTTGGTCTTTCTTGCATGAATGGAGGCTCCATACCTATGGGTTTGCTGACTTTAACATTTTACCATGAATGCTATTGATGAGTAATAGGCATTTTTTCTGAGGGCCCAGTCCTGTGATTTGCTTTTCTGTTGCCATACTGGCAGGATTATTCGTGCCCTTTAGCTCCGTTTCTGCTAAAATGTAAAGACTTCATGAGAGTAGGGCTCCCCTGAAAACAAGCAGTCGCTGTCGGCTGCAACATTCTTGCATGGGTGATTTCTGCTGTTGAACACAAACACCGACCGGAAAAAACATCAAACACTAAAACGAGGACCAGCCACACAAACACCACTTTCTACCAGGAGCGACATGTACTTAACAGAAGCCCCCTGGCCTGCCAAGCTCCTGGTGCTAGGAGCTCAGCTCACAGGTTTACCTGTACTACCAGCACAAGCAGTTTTGCTGTCAGTTTTTGTTTTCCCAGCTGAAGTGTACAAACGGTTGTCTGCTTTTCCTTCTCTTCGTTAGAAGTCATCCTGTTCTAATTTGTGCAGTTCTGATTTTTGTCAGTGATATGTCATCACATTGTTCTCAGAATACTTGAGAAACATTAATGAAACACAAAAAATGTGCTAATTTGTGAAAGTAATAAGCATGCTACTTAGAAGGATGGGAATACATTTATGCTGGTAGAGATGCAGTGAATACAGCCAGCAGGTTTAGAAAGAGAGTTCTGATTAATTGGTTCATCTGTTCAAGCAAGCAGAAGCCTTCTGCTTGCCAAACATCGGTCACCAACCTACCTACCAGCTCACCCAAACTGTGGTCTCCTGGTGTTAAAAAAGAATGAGAGATTCACCAACAGATTCACTAAAACATGTCCAAAGATTGATTTTCATCTCTTCTGATGGGCCTTTCTCCATTTAACTTCTTGGTCAGCCATTCAGGAAGAAGCCTTAGTGGAAACTCACACTGTGTGGAGTTTACTGGTACGAAGTTACAGTTACAGCTCAGGGACATCATTGTGCTGTGCTGCATATGGCCAAAGCAACTACTGGTTCTACCAGAAACACTCAGTTTTGCTAAGCCATCAAAGCCTGTTGCCTTCAGTGTGACAACCAGTAGTTCTTACCTTCCATCAAAAAAGCTTTGCTTATTATGTTCCAGCCGATAAATATAAATGCGATGGACATTAGCTTATGCATGGCCCATCAATGAGATGCAAGCCTCTGCCATACAGGTCCAAGACGTCATCAAGAACGGCGTATGCTCCAATATCTTAAAACCAGAGCTGCTACTGCAAAAGCTGAAGTAGCTGTGTGGGGTGAGGCAACATTCTTGCCTGATTACAGCTCAATGTTAAAAAAGTGCTGAGGGGAATGGAAAGGTCTGCAACAACTATCCAGACAGGGTAGCAGATGGGAAACAACTGACCCTCTATAAGGTCATACGGGGCAGGTATCTGCTTGTTTATAGACTCCTGTTTCCAGGAGAAAACATATTTTGCAATATGAATTATAGAATAACCTCTATGTACTGTAAAATAGGACTGGAACCCCTTATCTTCTTCATTAGATTTCATAGAGTATCCTGTGGTTGGGGCTTTAGATAGGAAATGATTCTTTTGAGTTTCTTTATTACTCAAAAGAAATCTTAAAGGCCTGTGACTCCCAAGACTACAGGTCTGGTATGTCTGATATCACTACTACTGTCTCACATCCACACACATCTGTTGCCAGAGGCCAAGTTACTAAAATCAGTGGGTGTACATACCTTAGTTGAAGTCTTTTAATTGGATCTCAAAATTCATCTACAACCTCAAATAAACAGAATAATTCCTTATTAGTGTTAAAATCAGTACAGCACTAATGACTTGAGCAGAACAGCCTGCATTGCCACTAGTTTAAATTTTTATAATTTTTAGACCAGAAGGAACCAATATGTAGGTCTAGTCTTACCTCTTCCAAAACACAGCTAGCTGAAGTTCCTCCAGGATTCCCTCCACCAGGAATGAAAGGAATCTGGCAGACTTTGTTTCAGCGCAGCTTGAAAAATTACTTCACGAAAACTAAAGCACCCTGATCCTAGTGATCAATCCAAATCCTGCTCAAATGTCAACTGCTTTCATACAGACCAATTTTTTTTTTTCTGAAAGCCAGTATGGAACCTTGATATGTGGCAGAATTTGCTAACATAATGAGCATGCATGATGATGAAAGTCAGAATATAGCTGCTGGACCACTGGATCTCTCTAACAAATATTGATGCAATACATCAATAGGTTATTTTGCACTTTTCCTAATAAAATATTTCATGCACAAGCAATATGGAAAAAATTTAAACTAGCCAATAAACTGAGCTGACTAAAGAAAATTAAAATACAGGACATGCAATACAGTTGGCTGTGTGCGTGCTGCAGCTGTTCACAGCAATGGAGTTCCACTACCTGAACATAACAATCCTCCCTCGCCCTTCGGTAATTTAGAGCTAAGAGCTTGCTTTCTCAAAGTATTTTCATTCAAAGGCCTCCACAACCAAATACTACAGAAAAAAGTAAGTCAGCAAGACCACAAAATGGAACCTAATCCATCGAGGTGCAACCTCTGTGTATAGGAGCAGGGGGTTGCCTTATAGCTGTTCACAAACAAATTTCCCTCCTTCTCTTCCATCAGCCCTTCTTTTGTCTCCCCAAACTGGCGTATCCTGTGCACAAGCATTTCAGAGATTGCTATACCTTCTCATTCATATTGTCTTGCTGCATCCTCTTTAAGATTATCACTCATGTCTAACCCTTGCCTTGTTTTAAGAATAAATCCTCTGAGCTGGGATAAATACTGATAAACTTTACTGAAATTGGAGGACTTAATCAGTTTAATCAGAAGAGGAACTGATACTTTCTGTCTGATTCTTCTGTCTTGTTCTGTTGATTCCTGCTTTTTGAATGGACGGATCCACCCTGTCTTCTCTCATCCTACTTCTGAAGGTGCTTCTCAGTATTTCTGCCTCACTGGTAGTTTTTCATCTACCTCAAAACCTCATCTCCTAAGCCTCTTTGTTTCGTTCAATGCTCTATTATACTTATACCCCAACAAAAATATTCTGAATTATGTGACCAATTTTTCTAATTTTTTTTTTCACCAAGTTTATATTCTATAAATGCCTTGTAGGAATTATATCCATAAAAGTTACCTTCTAAACAAAATACACTTGAGAATATAGTCCTATACTGAATTTTTCCTTTACGAATCTAAGAAAAGAAGAGGCAGTGGAGAAAGAAGCAGCCTTTCTCCATTCACAATGTGGGCAGCAGAACTGAAAGAAAATGAGAACTTCACCAATCTGTAAGAAAAACCTGCTTGCCATCCTGAATGAACACACATGCTACCAGCAGTTATTTTTACCTAGCCCATCATTTTACAGCTAGGAGAGGCTAACAAAATCTACTGAGAATTTTGGCTTCGGAAGATAGTGGCGGCATACTATAACGTTTCAATATGCTGCATCCTACATAACTGACCATATAACATAAATTGCACTTTCTTCCTTGGCTCTGTCAGAGATAGAAAGCCAGCATCTCAGATCAGCATGTTGCAGAACACTTTTACAACCATGAGTAAATTTAGTTGCATATGCTGGTGCAGGCTGGGCGGGAAGCCAATCAAGCAGCCCCCGCCACACACGCAGAGGCAAGTCAGGAAGCACGGCATTCACACGCGGCTTAGTCTTACATCTGTAAACATGCCCCAAAAACTCATGCTGGGCGCTAGCTCTGAAATGCTTTTATAAGCAGGTTCTGGAAATACTGTTGTTTCAGTAAATAGTATGAATTGGGCACTGTTATTACATAAACCACAGGAAATGGTGAATTTTCAAAGCTTGGAGCTTAAGCTGGCACAACGACCTTCCACAAAGATTGTATGTTTTAAGGATGGGGGTTGTTTACCTAAATGTTTCAAGACACGGCCAGTTTTGCACCGTAATGAAGGGTCTCTGTATCAGGGTCCACACACCTGTAAACAATAAAATAACCTCTGGAGGTTATTTCAGTATACTGTGCTCTTCAGCTGATGCCAAACATTTGCAGACTATGGATTTAAAATTTGACCTACGAGAAAAAGTAGCAGAGGTCAACATTTTTATTCATACAGCTATAGTGACCTGTGGCTAGCACAGCGAGGCAAGTTAGACAGGGTAGGGATAAAAAGTAGCTCTCTCTTCTTTTCTCTATCTGCCTGGAGGGAATGAAGACACCTACTTTTACAGCTCCAATGTTGAAATCCTTTTTGCTTTCATGTGGTTACTGTGAATGTTCTCTGGAGTATTAAATAAGAGGAAGGCATTATAGTTTTTAACTTTGATGCCCCATTAAGATGAATATGCACCTAATGAGCTGAGAAATTACCATTGCTGCTTTTTTTGTACTACTGTACAAGACTGGCTAATCAGGACGGGGGCATGCTCTTTGTGTTCTTAACCCAACAGTGATGAAAGTTAGAAGATCATATTCAAACATATGTTTAATGCAGCAACAATAAAGGCAATAATAGATCCTGCTATAAAAAAAAGGAATATAAGGGCATTTATTATTTTTTTTTTTTTTTTTTTTTTTTTGTGTTTTAAGAGCTGCAATAACTATCCCTTGCAGTTCAGATGGAGTTTGGCATAAAACTTAACAGATATTATTTGTAAACCAGCTGTCCCCATCAAAATTGTCAGCATTTAAATGTCTTAACACAAATAGCAACAAAAATAACCATTACAATTGAAACCATTGATTATTTTGGAAAAAAAAAAACACCAGCCAAACCCGATTTACTTTAATAGCAACAAATGAAATCTATCAAAGCCCCTTAATGCAGCGACTTAATCCTGTTGGAATTTGAAATATGTCCTTGTTTTTTCAGGTTAGGCTCCCTAAGAATGAAGCTGTATCTAGTGACACAACATAAGAAGCTAAAACCAATTATATTCCAGCATTATTGACTAATATTCCCTACCTGCCAACTGGAGTGTGGCAAGTCTTATTCATACTGTGATATGTCAGCATGGATATGAAGCTCCAGCTTCCCCTAAGGGAAATCTAGTAACAAACAGCCCGCAGAGCAACACACAATTTTGAAAGTAACAAATTAAAAATCTAATAAATATGATGCAAATAAATAACATGGGAATTTAGCCATTTTTTTTAGTGCTTAAAACAAAACACAAGTTTGCTTTCCTTTTAAAGATACCTTAGTGGAAAGGTATTATTTAAATACTGAAGAGAACACCACCACACTGATGAACCTTGCCAAGGTTCATGTCCTGGGAGGTTTCAGTTCCCGGTTAGTCCTACCAATGTTTTATCATGTAAATCTACTCAGGGGGTGAAATTTTTGTGGGCCTGAGCCCAGCAAGAGCTCTGATGTCCTCGCACAGTTGCAGCAGTTTGCAAGTTGCTGAGTAAATGTAGCTTCTTTGGTAGCTACGATAGGGCAGGAGCTCTCTTAACCAAACCTATATAGTGGTTACACTACATTCTTGTAAATGAAGCCATAGGAAAGTATGCAGATCTCAACAGACAGATGTTCCCTCTGCTCCTGTAAGCATTCATTTCCAATGATTACCAAAGGCAAGGTGGGTTTTTTTTTTGTGTTTCAGTCAAGGAGATGTTACTCTTCTTGTGTACCGTATTTAGCCTATAGCAGAGGTGACATATTCTGAAGTTTCCCTTTAAAAAATCATTAAAATCCCAGAAGATATGGTAACCTTACAGGGAAAATAACAGCAGAGATGATTCATGCCTAGTTTTCTGATGCTTTTTTTTGCTTCTAAAAGATACACTCCAACATTTTGCAAGAGTATTTTCCCTTTGATAAAAGTATTACTTTTGCAAAACGTGCTCCAGATAATTATAGTTTTAGCTAGCTCTAGGCCACTGGTTCTCCTCTTTCACTTACATTTATGCTAGCCCTCCAATTGTTCTCTGAATTTTGGCAAGCTTCAGTAAGGGACTCTGGCCATGGGACTACTCCAGGGTACAGGCATAGTCAGTAACAGCACATCCTCTTGGTGGGGTTGCTTGGGGAGGGATTTTGAAGAACATTATTTTAACCTGGGTGTGCAAAAGTACAAGAGAAGAGAGAAACGCTACTCCTATTAATGATCGACTGCTGGTTTGTGCGGTCACGTTGCCCAGGTCAAGGTCTGCTCACAGCTTTGCTCTCCCGAGGCGCTCTGGAGCTGCACGCTGATGCCCACGGTAGAGAAAGCCTTGGGAGAGCTGCAAATGGTGGCAGAGATGGAGGAAGCTCCTCGCATGAAAACGCAGCACCCTGAACTCTCTTGCTATGCAGCGGAGGAGTGAAAGCAAGCTCTGCTCGTTCAGGGTTTCTGAATTCCTCATCACACCAACTCCTGCTGCTACAACTGCAATCAAAAGGAATCCCACAGGGGAATCTAAGCAGAGGAAAGTATTTTCTAGAGAGAAAATGTCACACAGAAGGAAAGGGAGAGGAGGAAGTGGCATCTTCAAGGTTGGATTTAAGCTGTGATTCCGCTTTGAAGATGAATCCTGGCAAAATCTCACTTTCATTCAAGTAATTTGCATCCTGCATGCACTCAGTCATGTCAACTGGCTGCAGAGGAAAAATTAAGCATGATTATTGCTTAATTATCATGAGATTTGTGCAGCCAGAGATCAGTGATAATGCCACCTGATGCATCAAAAATGTTAATTAAAGATGAAAGTCATGACTGGTTTTAGAAAGTTAAAATATTTGTTGATTTTTTTTTCCAGTTTTCTAATCTTTCTTCCTTTTCCCAATTAACAGCAAAGTAGAAGAGGGGAAGAAAATAATGGAAAAAGGAACGAATTCAAAGTCTGGTATTCTGTATGTATTTAAAAGGTAAGTTTCAAGCTAAAAAGGGAAGAAATTTCACAAAAGTTCATCTTTTATCTGAATTTGCATTATTTTAACTATAACATTTCAGCCAGCATAAATTTAAGTTCCAGCCTGTGTAGCTTCTGAGGAGTGTGCCACAATCAGGGCTATAATATGTTTCACAGAGTTGTTACTGCTTTGCCACAGGTGACATAGGAAAACAAGAGCCAAACTCTATTTTATTGCAATTTACTAGACTACCATGGAGAAGGAGAGCAGAAAAATGAGCAGAATGTGTGTGAAAGTTGAAAGATAAGTAGAGAAGTTGTACAGCCCACGTCAACCATTTCCAAAAACATTCTTCTAAGTTACAATATGCTTTATAAAACAGCTTAAGATTTATTGAAGTCATTTGAGAATCTGAAAGAAGAAACAACAGGTTTTGAAGAAAATTGAATTATTTTGTGTTGTCAGTGTCATGAACTTAGGAAGGCTAGTTTGTTACTAGGGATTTAAAAAAAACTGCTTTGTAGTAGTCAGCATGGGGAAATTCAGCAAACACAACTTAATAAACAAATCCATTGGAACATGATTATTTTACTATCCTGCTACAACATGATGAGTCAGAAGGCATAATTTCCTTATATCACTTTATAATGGCCATTAGATCAAAAATGCTGCTGTGCGCATCCGTGTTAACGTGCAATGATTCTCTTAAGTACCTTTGTGAGAAAAGCCTTCAATGGCCACTAGCACTCTTCTCTCCCCAATGGCTCACTACAAATCATCTTCTGCACCACAGCACCAGGCTAGAAGCTAAAAAAATAAATACACCAGTGATTTCTTTTCGACAGTGATTTGACACCCAGCTGATGGAAGGAGCTAACCATGTAACCTCTACACCGTAAGTTCTGCTAAAAGAGATTCTCACAGAACACCCACGGGGTTATGGATTCCTGCTAATAGCAGCAATAGGATGGATGATAAAATTATGGCAGTGTAGAAATGCTCTCTCAATTAATTCCCCATCATGTTAAGGCCATTATCATTGGATGTCATCTAGCGAAATGGAAAAGAAAAAAACAAACCCAGAAGCCTTCAATACCTTTGAAAGTTTCACTCACTTAGCACATGATATAATTGTAGGGTAGAGCAAGCTAGCCTCTTGAAATAGTTTACTTTCAAATAGAGCTTTAATGGTATTGATTTAAAGCACTGACAGGCAGATTTGCTTCAAAAACATAAGCATAAGCAGAAGAAAAAAATGAAACTAGCACACAGCCCAGAAGGAAAGCAAACAGAGATTCGTCTTTTCCCTCCAAAAAATGGGTTGATTCAAGATTTCTAGATGTCAATGAGAGCTTTTCTCAACCAGCTTTTAGCACAAAGCTCACAGGTCATTGTTTTGCTGGTCTTTATGTTATACCACCTTGTATAATGCAGCTATTCTCCAAAGAAGCTACTTCTAACTACAGCTCTTCTTAGCTGTTATCTGCAGTCTTTCTGGGAGAAGATGAGAGGGGTTAGACAACTATGGACAGGAAGCAACACAATGTAAAGTCTATGAGACGGCTCTCATATATATACATGCAAATGTACACACGCATGTATATATGTGCATTTATATATTTAAATATCTACAAATGCACAACCATATGCAGTAATTAAATACAACCTCTTCTTATTTTGTCAAAATGAAGACTCTATCAGAGAAGGAAACAGAAAGGTTTCACTTTGTTTTCTTTGCCAGCTTGCTGTCTTCCCTTGCTCTCTGCCTGCCAGTCCTGTCACTGCCTTCCCGACACAGGCACCGCCGTGCATCAGCCTGAAGCAGAGATGTTGGCAGTGGCGAGTGCAAGTGGTGGAGGGGCAGTGCAGTGGAGACAGTGGAGACACACTGAAGAGAGCACTGATGTGTGGAAGGTTCCTTCTGCATGCTGATCCGGAGACGTGATTTTCCCTATTATAATTACACTAGCAGACAAGTGATTAAGAATTAAAACAGCCCAAGAGAAAGCGTTTGCCAGGGAGAAGTGAGCAGAAGAACATTTAGGGTACGACAGGCAGAAATGAAAGCAATGAGCTGAAACCAGCTGCAAGGGCTAAAGACTTTCTTTAACACAGCCAAAGAAAAAATTACAACCATAAAGAAGGAAAAGGACAGAATCTGGGCCGTATTTTTGTTTTATCCAGTTTTGAAAATGTACAGGATATATCTAGGAGGCATTTGCATTTGCAATGCAATTGCAACAGTCTTCTGGATGTGCATATGCAACTACTCATTGATGCACAAAGCGTCCAAGGCCATTCTGATTATACGGGTAAAGCTGCAGAAGAAACTGCTATGAGCCCTAACCTTCAGGGGAAAACTTAAAGGCTGATGTGAAAATGTATCACAGGGTGCCTCAGACTATGGTCCCATGGCTTGCTTTCAGCTGAATAACATCAAGACATGACTGCCTCTAGTTACTCATCATCCCCTCAGTAATTTACAGCCTACCAGGCTTGTTACTGATCCCCTTCCCTTTCCATACTGTCACAATAATCTGGTTGACATAAATATTCAAACCAGAAGTTTTTATTAACCCAACGTATGTTGACTTAGCTGTGTCAGGCAATCACATCATAGGCAGATTTAACAGGGTGATGTTTCCAGCAACAGCTGGAACAGGTCAGGACACAGCTTGGTGATACTCTGAGCATGAGAACATCTTCCAACATGGTTCAGAAAGCATTAACAAAGATGACTGAACTCTAATTCCAGAATTCATAGCTCTGAATGGAAGCAGGTGGCCAAACGAAAGAATGCCCTTTAGCAATGGTTAGCAATGGGTCTACTGCCAATAAATCACAAATGGAATTCTATGTCAAATTACAAATAGTTACATTTATATTTGAACTTGATTTACTTTTTTTTTTTTTCTCAAGCATTTCAAGAAACAGCTCTAAGTGCAACTGTCATCTCAAGAAACTTCAGGTGGAGAAAAGAATTACTCTGTAGAGATTGTCAAATAACTTTCAAAACAGGAAAAAATCCTCCATTTTTTGGAAACATCTGCTTCTCTTTTTTTATCTCTGTTTGCAGTCCCAAAAATGAAGTAACTGACACCAAGACTCAGACTCCTTTTACCTTAGTGTGGCCATGACCTGGCACTACCACTGCAGTTGCCTCATTCCAGTCTTCACCCACCTGAAGGGATTATACCTTGGCAGCAAAATAGATCTCAGCCTTATTGCTTGGGCAGCTTCTTTGTTTCGGCTGCCAGCATCTATAGTACCACTGCATTAAGGAATATCCGTTCCCATTGAAATGGGCTGTTTTACACGGCAAAATGGAGGTACGTAGACTTTACGTCAGGGGCATCTTCAGCTTTGAAGACTCTGTAAGCCTTTTAAGCATCTCTGGATGTCAGCCACATGAAACTGTAAGTTACCATCTGGGGCATGTTAATGGTTTTATTTTAGGAACTGTAACCTGTAACAGAAAGAGCAGCTTTCTTCCTCAAACGACAGCTACAAGAATGAAGGCATTCAGATATACATACAGTTAGGAATCACTGATAGTATTTCTACCTTCAAACTCCCCTCTAGCCTTCATGTCACTCAGAAAGACGCAGTTAAATTTTCCCAACAATAGTGGATCATCACTATGTTTCTTGCCATAGCAATTGATGCTTTTTTGCAAGTTAAGTCACTGAAAATGCCTACGGCTGCTCTGTATCTGCTTCACTTCAAGGAAGTGAACGAAATAGGAAGGAAGATAGGAAATCTGCCTTTGTAGCCAGTTTCCTAACTTCTTTGTGAGGCAATTTCAACCATCTCCAGTACTCTCAAATTTGGCTTATATTCTTCCTCTGGATATCTAAATCCTGTGAAGAAAGGGGCAGCACTGACTTTTCAACTTGACAGGACTTCAGCTTGAGACACAGCTGCAATTCAAGTGCAGGCAGCAGTGGCAAGGATCTCAGTCATGTGAGTTAGCAGCTTCCCCCAGGTCTGCTGCAGCCCGAAGTTCTGGGGAAGATTGCTCCAAACTGCTACTATAACAAAACACTGTGAGATTTCTGTGCCATTAAAACCAGAAGGTTGTGGCATTTCATCCCAATTCTGTATAGACACAGTTTCTTAAAACTCAGAATATTAATGGAATCAGAATTTGGTGTCCAAGCCAATAAACATAGCATAATTTAAAGTTAGCCTTCATCAACTGGTTGAAAATACTCAAAATAGAAGAAACACAGAGAAGCACAATACGAATTTAACATTAATTACTGGGTAGACTCCAGCCCACTGACTGCCTGCTGTGGAACTGGCAGGTTTGTTACAGCCTCATGAGATAGGT
The DNA here is from genome assembly GCA_026546715.1 of Gallinago undulata. Classification (NCBI taxonomy): domain Eukaryota; kingdom Metazoa; phylum Chordata; class Aves; order Charadriiformes; family Scolopacidae; genus Gallinago; species Gallinago undulata. Next base: position 25,561,785 of record JAOTQQ010000079.1, read on the forward strand.
GAGGTACAGTATTATACAAATTCCTTATGGAGTTTGACAAGTCCATTACACCTGTGATGTCTTTAACCTTGTGCTAGTTTATTGTACCGAACTTATGTCAAAGTAAATATTCCAGAATAATTGCCTGATAATGTTTGACTGCTGTGGCAATGCTACAGAAGACACAGTGCCATACCATTCCTCCAGCTTGCAGATGACAGTACTTTGCTCAGCTGTAAGTAGGAAATCAAGGAGACAAATTAAGTGAAAGCTGATGCTGACATTTCCCCCAAACTAAGCTAACATTTATTTTTTAATGACTAATAGCTGAAATCACTTTTGATCTGCAAATTTTTAATTATTTCTTGTTTCTGTATTCCAGTCCTGATGGGGAATGGAAACAAAGACTACAAAATAGCAGAAGACACTGCCTGTATTTCTGCTTTCATTAGGGACAGAAATTTCTGGAATTTTGCAGAGACCACTTTCTAATGCTTCTTTTTCAGACAAAAGAGGTCTGCACTGCTCCCAGACAGGCCCACTTAGCAGTAGCATGCTTATAGGCTCTCTTGATTGCCAAAAGAAACTCAGCAAAATCCTCAAGCTCACAGAGGCATGTGGAAGAAAAGAGGGACTCAGAATTGCGTTGCCAATTCCTTGTTGCTCCCCACAGAGCTCCCCATAACAACAACAAAAAAGTGTTTCATTTGTGGAACAGCTGTATTGAATTGCTGAGCAGTGCCTTTCACCCTGCGTCCAGATTTTGGTTGTTATGATTGGCTTGGATGACATTGCAGTCATAAACACAATATGGCTATGACAATAATAGCAAAGTCCTGAATAAGAGCAGAGCAGCAGTAGATGGTGTGGTGGTTGCTAAGACCGGCTGGAAAGTGGATCTATGGGAGGGCTGCTTAAAAAGCAAGAGGCATAGGCAGGTAGTGATAAAGTGAGCCGTCTGCTACCACAGATGAATCCCTAATCATCTGAAGTCACTGCCACGCACAGCGGATTGCTTGTTAAGTTAAAATGGAGGAAGAATTACTCACTCTCTACAACTGTCTGCTTTCTTTAATTAGCAGCAGGCTAACCTGAAGATGCCAAATTCAAGTGCCCAACACACCAAACTTGAGTCCTCGAGGTACCTCGAACTTTTTTTCTCTCCAGCATCCTGGATAATCAAAGTAGGGTGAACCTACTCATAAGCCTGCAAACACGCCTTGAATGACATCATATTAAATTCAATGTACAAATAATATGGAATATTCACAGAATCTTCATGGTTGGAAGGGACCTTCGATGTCACATAAACATTCATGGCACTTAAAATACTGAAAGACAATGGCAATTTCCCCCAAAAAGACAGTCAATAAAAATTTGTACCAAATGAAGTTCACTTTTTGAAGAAGTGCAATGAAATTAAAGAGAGATGACTGAATACTGCAACCCTCGGTGCTTGTTAAGATCTTGGTCAGCTGTTTTATAATTTTATTCTTATTCTCAACCAAAGATCTAAAAGCCCTATGTGCACTGATTAATCACAGAAACATAGGACCAGAAAGACCTGCATTATGTTTTAAGGCAGAGGAGGATTAACATCTTCAGTGTAAAAAAGGTAACATCGCACAATAAGGGAAGAATGAAGACAGAATAAAATCCAAGGTGGAGGTTAATTTCCTAGGTGCTTTTGAGAAGTCCCACGTGCAGCCCCATATGATTTATTCAAGTCAGAGGAAGAGGAACATACAGCAAGCAGAGTACTTCTGAATCCCAGTCCTCTACTCTAATTACTAGCACATGTACCTCCGCTCTCCTCCAGCAACAATTTGCTCTCACATCATTTAATACGTTTTAAGCCTTGATTTAAAAAAAAAAAAGAAAGAAAGAAATCCCTAAACCATTCATCCCCAACCTATGCACATTACATCAAACATACATCAGGACCAAACATGGCTTTTTTGTATTAACTGAATGCGCAGTGTTCATATATCTCTCAGATTGTGCCACTGCTGAATTCAACTTTCTATATGAAAATCAGAGCCAAAGGCAAGCTTCTGGAACTGTACCTACCAGTCCTGGATCTCAAAAACCTTAAGTAATTTGCCTGACAATGCTGAAGAAGTCTTTAGTAAAAGAAATAAATGCAGCCACAAAATATGAAATAAACATCTGTATTCAATCTTGAAATGCTTCAAGTTACCATACATCTCTCCCCACCTTCTAAAAACACTCCCTGCCAAAGGCCTTTCTGATTAATAGCCTGGAATCCCCTTCTGTGGCTCCAGGGGAAGAGGAGTGGATGTAGTAATCTGTTATCCACCTGTCTTTGTATTATGTCATACAACACTTATTTTATCCAGGAAGATTCATCACAATTGACACCATAATAATCACAGCTAAAATTGCATACCAATGAACTTCTAATGCTAGTCCTAACTCAATCTAGTAACTAGACTTGAATCAGATTTCTTTATCAAAAGCATTATCTTAAACAAAACAGCATTGTTATAAATTCATGATGAAGCTAAGCAGTTAGACTATAAATATCCAGTTAAAAAAAATTTTCTATTATGCAACTGTGCACAATAAATACAAATAGAATTTATTCATTCTCAGGAAACAAATATATTATTATATACTCTATGTGTCTTTTTTTTTGTAAGGTATGACTGTAAGCTTAGTCCTACTTACATAGGTACAGAACCTGACCTGACCACTTCACTTGCCATGAGTCCAATGCAAGTTGATGTAAAAGAATAATAATTGGGATTGAGGTTACACATAAGGACCAGCTAGGGTTTGGATGACTATGAACCTAATTCAAACTTTGGAATTTGTAAGACTGTATAAAAGACTCCCAAAATCTCTTTGTTACATGGGAACAGGGAGAAGAACATTTTACAGCACCTCAGAGCATTTTTGTCATTCACAGAGAGAGAAAAAATGTATGTAATTGTGAGGTCCTTCTCTGATATGAAGACAAGCCCTTGAAGAAATTACTTCTAGTGGAATGCATTTCAGGGCTGGAAAGTCCTAGACACATGTGCCTTTCATTAATTTGTGAATAAGCACTGGCTGCCTTTGCTTTCTGGAAGGAGCCATGGACTGGCAACATAGAATTAACCTCCAATCTTCCCTCTTATTTTAAACATTCTACTTTAAAGAAAAGGCATATGCATATTTAGAAGAAAATTTGTACCACAACCAATTTCCACTGCTGTAGGAATGTATCTGTTCATGTTCAAATCATGCATAATTGACAGGTTTTGACCATTTTTTCCAAGAAAAATTCCTTTCATACACACGTGGGCTAGGGAAAAAGTATTCCATCTGCTGACCGGCTCTGCAGGCATCTGGTGAATATTGTCTTTTCCTGTGCTTAATTAGCTGTAGAAGCTGGCATAGCCAGCAGGATGAAAAATAATGTTAGTGCTCAAAGAAATCCTCCTATTTTTCTTCCTCGATAACTTTCAACCTAGGCAATGCTAGCATACCTGTCCTGCAGTAGTTTTACTTCAGGTGACTTCTATCTAGCTGGAGTATCCTATCTAGAAATTCAGTATGGCAAAAGAAGGCGTAATATGTGCCTTGATTCAGAAATACATTAGAGACACTGTACTGTAAAAGAGCAACCTATCATGCAAGCCTACCAAGAATATCAAACTCTTTCTGATCAGTTTGAGGTTTCAATAATTGACTCTTCTCTTTCTTTGAGCATTAATTTCACCGATGAAGGTATCAACACTACAGTCTTTGGGTGAGGCCCACATTAGACTGATTCTCAGGACTAAAAATAAGCAGGTCCATTGTTGCACTGAACACATAGAACTTACATTTCAAGAGGTAAATATGTGTCCTGGTGTTTGATCTCAATAATCGGCATGCACTAAGAGAGTGAGAAGTCCCATGTACAATTCTGTATTTGGGAGCAGCAGGCGTAACTTCCCACAGAAATCAGAGGTCTAGCTTCAAAAGAAAAAAATATTTTCATGACTCTGAAATAAGCCTTTTTCCTTGGCCCACTAAAACTGGTTTTTACCTGTTGCAAAAAAAAAAAAAAAAAAAAGCACTAAAACCAGTTGCTGCAAATTGTTATCAGTTTTTTTGTTATGTGGAAGTGAATTATTTTATTAGGTGGGATCTCAGGCTAGGGAAAAAGTGCTTTAAAGATTTATTAGTTAAAAAATACATAATCATATCATTGATGTTCTGATAAATTTGAGGTATTCTAAAGATCCTCTTCAAATTCTGGGAAACACACAATGCTCTGGAGAGAGGCCAGTGAAATAAAGCGATCTAATCAATAAGTAGTCAGAGAACATCTCAGCATTGTATTAGCAGAAAAGCTTCCAGCATCAGCTATGTCCCCAGTTACCAATGGGCCAGAATTACCTAGATATCAAGCTGCTGCAGTAGGACTAGATACATCCACTGCCATCTGACATTCAAGTCCTACTGAAGACCAAACATATGTAATGTTTTGTGTCTATAACTTCATACTTGCAAATGTCCCATTTCTTAAAGCCATATTTGTATCCATGCCTCTGTTTGCTCTGTCATTAAGGAGATATTTTAAAACAAACAACAAAACCAAAAAGAATACTGCCAAAATACTATTTTTCTCTGTCTTTCCCCAGCCTAGCCAGCACAAAAACATGCTACAAGTCAAACACCACAATGTTTTAACAACATGGTTCCTCAGAAGACAAGACTGCTTGCCCAAGTGTCTGTTCTGGGCCAGTTTGCTTCTAATAGTCCCACAAAAAGGTCAACAAGATCATTGTTCTCAAAGCATATGGTTTTCTCCCTCATAAGTTTTGTGAACATAAATCACTGTATTAACTGTGGAGGAGTGAGGGAAGAGGTCGTGAGAGAGACATGTTTTGTCTAGAAGTAGATTTCCAATTTGTAGTTATATTCCACTCTAAAATGCATAAAAATTTGGATCATGATTTATTATCTACTGTTCTGATATTTTATTTTCTTCTAGACCACTAAATTAACATTAATAATGTATATACATGTAGGTGGCTTTATGCCCAAAATGGCACAATTGGCACTATACTTATGCTTTTGTTTATAGATATATATGTATTGGCAATACAGCAATTAGGTCATTATGTCCAATTATGTCACTCTGGGAACAAATAATAGAATCTGAATAAGCAGAGTTTTCATCTGTTTTGCTGCTCTAGTGGATAGAAAGACTTTCTCCCAAAGCAACAATAGCCCAGCTCAACAGTCCACCCAGGTGACAAGTCATAGGTTTCAATTCCTCTTTTTTTTCTGGAATGGAGAGAGACTTGAACCTGCTCCTTCACTAATCTACTAATGCCTCAGCCACAAGGCTACCATAAGCAGGTCAGCTTCTGAGCGATAGCAGCTTTAACTAAAGCTAAAAAGGAATACTAAGTTGTCAAAAACTTCCCATGGTTTGTTTAGATAAACCATTTTCCATCCTGTTCTTTTTGAGTCAATGGCAAGGTGCAACCACCCAGTTAACTGCACAGCCACATTTCAGTTTTGCTAGTGAAAACTGAATTTAGAAAAACATCTCAGAGATAAGACTGAAACTCAGAGCTAATACGTCTTACCTATAGGTTATAACCAGTGTATACTAATAAATTCACTAGTTAAATTAAGAAAAGGTATTTCCTCTACCTGCAGACCTTGCTTTGCCTATCACAGCTCAAATAGTTACTTCTGATTACATCTTCAGCTGTAACCTGAAAACACTAGTGTTATATTTTGCATGCAGGGTATGGTATAATTACTCACATTCAGTCTATTTTTTATCAGACCACATAAGAAAGTATTGGGGAAGTAATTACAGCAATTAGAGAGAGGTTATTTGATGCCTTTCTGTTACAGGGTCTGTCAAGTCTAGTCCTTTCTAGCTGAGAGAAAATATTCTCTGCAGCCTTATAATATACAAAAATCCATGTTCTTTTTGAGTTTTTCTTTAAAATCCATGCACAGCCTGTGTGTGATTTATAATCTCTCAGTTCATATTAGTTGCCTGGGCCTGAACTAGCATTCTGCAGCATTTTAACATCAAGTCCAAGACAAAACTATCAACAGGACAGTCAAAACACACTGTTCTTACCATAACCAGTCACATCACACTTGATTTTTATTATTACAACAGTAGAATGTCATATTTGCTTGATAGAAAGATCATACAAAGTCATATTGAACATAGCAATTAAACTTATTTAGAACAAAATCACTTGATATGAGAATGCAATTGCTAGTTGTGTTAGAGGAACATAGCAAACACCCTGAGAATGAAAGAAAAGTGGATGGATGTTAATACCACTCATGAGACATTTATCAGTAAATGTAGATACTGATACATACAGGGAGGCTACTCAGATATCATTTGCCGTTTGGACACACTTTCAAAAAATAGCGCAATTCAACAAAGCATTTAAGCAGACCTGAAGTTTTCCCAGAGAGGGATTTGATTAGATCCACCTGCAGTGAAGCACAAGATTGTGACAGTGGTGTTCTCCTATCTGCCCTGAATCCTTCCCCTGGGCCACCTCAGGAGGAACAAAAGCTGCTGTTAATCTTGCAGAAAGAAGAAAATAGCTTGATGCTTACCAAAACACCAACACACAGGAGGTCTGACTTCATCCCACCTAACAAGAAGCCGCAGCTGGTGAGAAGGAAGAGAGCTTTGCAGCATGGGGGTCTACCAAGACCTATTAGTGAAGAAGCTGTACTATATTTAGTATGAAGTGAATCTTCTAAAAGGAAAATCAACTTTGATACTTTTTCTCTCTTTAGAGCTTTCTGATCACCATTAAGATTGTAATCACAGATGGGTTACTCCTCTCCTTTGCTCACTATCCCACTGCTTACCACAAGGTCTCATCTGTCACTGAAAAAAATGGGTTTGGGAACAGAAATGCCAGTAGTGGGACCACAGGTTTGCTGAGAAGCATCACCATTAACCTAAATGAGATTTCTTGAGAGTTTGCCTTCTAAACAGATAGTTGTATAAGCGTGCCAGGACGTAGACTAGGACTTATGAATTATTTCCAGCACCCCCTGCCCTTAACTGGTCTGTTTAGCCAGTAAATGCTATAGCACTAATTACACAGCATGGGGTTTTTGTCTGCAGGATTAGTAAGGCTTTTCAGATTTCAAGCATATTTCACCTGTAGTCTTAAGGGTTGTAAACCTGATGTTAAAAATACGAAACCAGAGCAATTTCTGAAGGATTTGGATTGGGGGCTCCTCAGGTCAGCTGTTCTGTCTTCCAGGTCAGCTTTTTTCATGTCTGTCGTTTTGTAGAGCACATTTTCACCAGTGCTGTAGGGCTCTCCCACCTCATCACAAGTCAACACAATGAAAGAGTCGCCTTTGTCAAATGTCCCTCCACCCAACCCTCCAAAACCCACAAACACTCAAACCTAGGACACCAAGTTACATCTGCTGGCTCAACTATTCTTAATTTCCCTTTAACATTTTGCAAGAATGATTAACCAACTCTTCTGTTTTCATCAGAAACCTTGTCTTCACTCTCTGGAACAGTTCAAGCATCTTAAAACATTTCTCCCTACACAGTCACCCTTCGGTGAGGGGAAAGAAATAGTATGCTATAGAGCCTAATCTGTTACCAGCCATTACAGGTGAGTACCTCTTCTTCCCGAGAACCTACCTTTTCAGTTCTGCCCTTTTCCAGAGTTAGAAATCACCGCAAAGAGCTAGGTATGTTTAACAAAAGTAAAACTAAGAGCTCCTCTTTTGCTGTGGACAATATTTTCACTTAAAAAGATACAGCAAAATATATGCTATCAGGGAAAGATTTAATCAAAGTGGAAAAAAATATAAATTACTTTCTATTTTAGAAGACAGCTCCTGAAAGCTGTCAAATCTAAATTGGTTTTACTTGGCTTTTGACCTTTCTTGCAACAAAGCACCTGAACTCAGAGGCCAGTCCAGTATCTCATGTACAAGTGGAAAAGTTAATGCACGCACCCTCTGAACACTTTGCAATCAACTCTTCGGATCTTCAGAGAAAGGAATAGACACAAGACACAGAGTACAATGCCATGAAAAAAAAACAAAACCAGAATTAAGATGTTAGATTTGGCAGACTTGCCTTAAGACTAAGCTGCACTGAGGATTTATGTACAGTGTAACAGATTTTTTTCCTCCAAAGAACTACAAGAAGCTTTACACATCAGGGTACCAGCAAGATTTTTACAAAAGGTTCTCCCTCCCACTTGGGACTGTCCATATGACAAGCTCTATAAAATGACAATGCTCCAGAAAATTCAATGCATGTTATGGAAAAAGTTCCCATGCTTCGTCTAAATTGCATTATGTTTGATGCCAAGCAGCTCAAAGCACTCAAATTCTCCTAAGACCAAGTCACAGTAAGGTAGGAAAAAAACATACACACACACATAATATTGTAACTTTATGCTACAATATCCTCTGTACTCCGAATATTACATATTCTGTAGTTTCAATAATTCAGAATACTACATCATTTATACGGGGTTATTTGAGTCTACTTTTGATTAATGATAGAAGGTAATTATAAATATAGTTATTCTACCTAAAACCTTTGGCTAGGCCTGTAGACGCAGGCATCTGACCTCTTTACAGCAGTGAAAATGGTAAATTTTAACACATATATACATAGATATACATATAGATATATAAATTTATATGTGTATATTATATATCTATGGCCTAGGTACTGAAGTTCCTAATCTACTCATACTTTCATCCACAGATGTCTAAATTATTATTCATTTATTGAAAAAAATAAAATATTGGAAGAAAATAATTTATTTAACTGCACTAACTATAGATGCTCAGAGTCAGATCCTGTAAGCATAAATCAGCAAAGCTCTACACAAGATGGTGCTAATGGAAATAGTGATTTATACCGGCTGAGGTTCTAACCCATACCATATAGAATTGTTTGTAAGACTTTTAGTGTGAAACACTGTCTATGTTTATTTGCTTAAGCAGTCCTGCTAATTTTAATTGAATCAATTCCTTATAATGAGCAGAGTTTAGCCTGTCTTCTTTTTGTATGACTTATGTATCATATCTTTCTGCAAATACATCAAATAACAAAATAAACACTGATCAATAGGAACAGAAATTTGTATTTGTTTAATTTTGGAGCCCCGTAGTTTATAGTTTATGTTAAAGATAGTTTATAGTTCATATGATAGCACTTCTGTTTATACAAACTTAATGCCTAAGAGAGTAATTAGAGTGATTCAGGAAAGAGACTTCCACAACTTCTTTTCATTCCTTTTTTTTTTTTTAAATGATTAACACCTCCTTTTCCATACCTATTTTGCTTATACACACTTCTTTAGCAGCACTGAGCTCCTACAGCTATGCCACTTCTGAATCCTTATATTCTTATTTCAGAAAAAGGCTCATTAGCCACACTGAGATAAAAACTTACCACTCATTCTGTTTCCCAACAGCCTCCACAGTTACAGGGTGACAGCTTAAATCATCTTTTAAATACACACCACTATTGTGTCTCAGCTCCTTTCAAATTTGAACCATGTTATGCATTTTTATTCTTAGGATATTTTCCTTGAATTGTATCTATGAATCAAAATAGAAGCACATAGCAAACGCTTCTGACTTTTCTTTAAACTTTGATGTAGTTCATAAGAAACCAGAATTTAGTTGCCAGCTTCGAGCAGCACAGAACAGAACCTGCACACTTGCCACGAACTCAGGAACACAGCATTAGATGTAGTTTCCACACTGCAGTTCCATCAAGCAAAACTCAAATACCTCTCTGACCCCACTCTTCCCACCCAAACATCTGGAATTCTTCATACATTTGGCAATTATGTTCTAAACCAGAAAACCCCAGAAGAGAAACTGATTTGGATCAAGGTTTGTCACATGCAGTTTGGATGGCCACCGGGAATTGCATGAAAGATCACAAAATACTGTTGCTCCTCTAAAATTCAGAAACCCGTGTTCAACAGGAGGACTTGGCACTGCTTCCAAGGTCTGAGTTTCCAGTACCCTTCCTCTACGACCTGATGCAAACCTCTATCAATGAAAAGAGTAAGCTTTAACTTCTGCAGGAACTTGTTTTTTTTTAAATATACATTGTTGCAATGAAAGCATGCGGGGAATTAAAAGGCAGCACAACACTCCCCAGTACTTAAACCAGAACCTCTGCACAATAACTTCTAGGAGTTACACAACCAGCCTCAGGATAGTTTCTTCACAATCATAGCTAGACTTTTTTAATGCTGTTTTCCATGTTTACTCCATGTACAAAGCACAACTCGTACATTTTATGTACTGAGTGATGGAAAATGATTACTCTATTATAAAGTGGGAGGGCCTGAATTGACTGCTGAAGCTGATGAAAAGTGTTTTAAGCACATTATATTTTATCATGTTAATGTCTTGATTACCTCCTGGAATTGCAATTTTAAATGAGTACATTAGGAGTAGGTGGAGATTTTTAATAAGAAAATATGCTTACAGCTATAGAGAGTCACAAAATACAGCTTCAGCTATTCAGAAAATTAAGATGTGTCTCAAAAGTTACAGCAAAATTATAAACCCAAATTGACACCTTAATACTATTATTATTTGTTCAACATAACAATAAACCAGACTGACTGAAACTCATACAAGCGAAACTAATAGAAGACAGAAGAGCCAGAAACAGACATGTTTATACACACATGGGGATCTACTTTCAAAACCAGTTTTTACAAGAGTCCCCAAAAGACTTTTCTTCAGTGCATCACTGTTAGCCTCAATCTCTTTTCCTACCTATTAGAAGTGGAATGGAGACCAGATGAAATACCCTGTTCAATCACTGTGTTATCTCTTTCGGGGAGCATTCAGATCCACACACCATGCTAGTTGCAAACATGACCCTCCATAGCAATATAATCTCTTTGTTGAATTTTTATTCCTGGCCTTCATTGTCAGTCCTTTGGAGATTAGTTTCTCAAGCAGCTGTTATTGTTGGCTCAGGAGGTGGAGTGACAGCACCTTATTCCCTTAAAGAGAAAATACCCAATAAAAATTCTAAGACGAACTGCACAACTGCTGATTGCGACATGCTGAATTTCCTTTCGCTGCTTCAGCATAACATCACTTTAACTCTACTGATATTCTCAGATTATTCTCTTGATGTGTACTAGTAAAACCAAAGACTTTCCACGTACATCAGTGGATGGTTAAATAATAAGATAGACGGATACTCTGGATTAGGAAGGTGTTCTATCCTCAAAGCTGTAGCTGACCTTTTTGGTGACCTGAGTAAGGTTACTTCATTGCTGTCACCTCTTTCCCCCTCCTGCTTTTTTCTGTCTGCCAGCATTTACTTCAAGATCTGTGTGATCTTACCATGCATTTATACAAGACCTATTGCATTGGTGTTTCTGTTTGTTTCTGTTTCTACTGTATATTAAAAAAAATTTGCAAGACTGTCTGAAAAAAAAAAAAAGAATAGGTACAAAGCTGACCTTTTCATTGCTTCATCTACTTTGTGTACAGTACTCTGGATTATGCTGTTGTGACTTGGGTCATGTGCATTTGTCTTACAGTAAAATATCCCAATTTCATACATGCAAGAACCACGGGTTCAGAAATAGCATATTGATCAGGTCATATTGTAAATATAATATGACACAGAGCACAGATCAATACACTGCTGTGCCTGCTACTACAATATGGAGTACAATCAAATCATTATTTTTAGCTCTTAATAACTACAGGAGCTTAATTTCATCATTTTAAAGGTGAAAAGAAGTATTTGAAAAACAATCTCATTAGTGGCCACTGTGTGAGCCCACGTCAGTGTGCAGATGTCGCAGACAACCAGCCATACACAGGAACCCCACGAGCCCATTTTCCTCCGTCCATGGGCCTGAGGCACGGGAACTGCTCTGTTGCCCCCACACCCCAAGCAGCAGCTGTCTGCCAAGGCAGAACTGCCTTTTCTGTTGGAGCCATAGAATGTTTGGGGAAGATTTTGAGCAGAGATTTACACTCATCATGATGGGCAGTTCCTGCCTGGACCTTTGCATTTGAGACACAGAGTCTGGATTAATTTCTTCTTGGTGTAGTTGCAGACAAGATAACACAGGGATGGACCACATTGCAAAGACACCAAAACTTACTCAAAACAATTCCTCTTTCTTTCTCTGAACATTGCCCATTTTCATCATCTCCTTCTATATTTGAGAAAACTCAATTAAATTGAATAGGACTCAATGAACTGTTTTTCCTCTATCAAGGGTGACAAACCAAAGAACTGAACAAAACAGCACTTAATGAAACAGAGAAAACAAAAAAAAAACAAAACAGGAAGATAACAAAGATAGAAAAAAACCAATAATCTACAACTTCAGTAACACCCATGAAATCTTTTCTAAAGAGCAACTGCTAGGACAAGTTCATTGTCTCCTATGCTGTTACCTCCCTCGAAGTCTGAGACTGTCAAGGTCCAGGGCTCACGGTCAACCTTCTGACCACTATATCCAGACTATTTGAACCCAACTGCACAAGCTGCCAACCCAGCACAAGCTGCCAGTGATTCATTCGAAGATTGATGAATGCAGAAAAGATCATCTCTAAATGTCCTCTCTGATGTAGGACTCACTACTTTCATTTAGTTAAAACTGGCTTAAAGTAATTGTCTTTTCTGTTTTCCTAAACACTAATTTCTGCTGTTTGAACTTCATTTCCAATGTTCTAACTTCAGTAATTGCCACTTTAATCTTTTGCAGCTTCATGTGTTCTTGGTAATGGAGAATAATAAATGTAAATGTAACATTTAGGCCATCAGTAATTTATCCTGGGAGAGCAGTTCAAAGGGAGCATCAGCTTGAAACTATTGGTTCATTTGTGAAGTTTGAGGCAGGAGACCCAACTGTCATCTGACTTCAAGGAGCCTTTGTACAGGACTAATTATAAAACAAAGCCATCGGACTGGTACTGATTAGTTATTTATATTTTTGATGAAGTTATCTGCAGTTATTTTTTGATCTCTAATTAGAGGTGACCTCTAAAGCAGGGGTTTGCTTCATTTTCCAGAAGAGCAGCTCAGGAATCATTCAATCACTCACTTAAAATAAATATCATGGTGATCTTAACACTCCCTAGAGTTTATTCTTAGTTAACAAGAGAAGAAAAATATCTGATTAAGTCCACAAAGCCAGCTCTCTGAGTGACTGAAGGCTTTTTTAAAATATGTCACGCAGATGGAAAATGTTTTCTAGTAGCATCTACAGCAAGTCATGACACTCTCTTTTAAATCCTTCATAATTTGTGACATAGAATTAACAGCTGTTTTTAAAGTAAAATATAACCCATGGGGAATGGGAGGAGAGGACAAATCCCAACTCTTCGCTTTCTGACATTCTCAGACCAGGAAAGGAAAGGTTCCATTTTAGTCATTTAAATGCTAATATAATTTCATGACCACCTGTCACTCCATAAAATGTTTTCCATTGCCTTAATCACATTCTGCTCTCCTCAGCAGAAAATTAGCTGATGCTAAAATACCAAAAGGTTATTAGGAAAGTTTTATTTTCTATGTATAGATCATTTGGTATATGAGTGATCTACTTGGGGCAATATCTTAATCAAATGCTGATATATGCAGCAGTCACTTTCAAATACTAGGGAACAGAAAACAGCCTTATGTGTTAAAACATCTGCAATAGAAGTGTGTATTTCTCTCTCTTTATCCCTAACTTCCAGTACTTTCTGTAGTAAATGACAAGTCCTTTGGATAGAACACTACTTCAATCACAGTATATAAGATGACTCTGACTCCATCTTAGAGAAACTTCTCCAGAAATAGTGAAGCTTTCCTATATTTTAGGAAAACAACATACATAAGCTGTCTTCTTAACCTGTTTCTTCTCATCACAAGTACAGTGTGTTTTCAGATGTTTTGACTAGAGACTCTTTTCAAGTAGTTAAGTAGAAGCAATATTAAGATATTCAAGAATCACTTTAAGAAAAATAGGAATCAGCAAATACACCAAAACATATCTGGAAGGAAGCAAATAATAAGAACATGGAAGTAGCAGCCCAGAAGATATTGAAGAGGTCTGCTTTAGTAATACAGTAGAAAGGTTTTATCTGATAAACACTGATGAGTAGTTTCTTCCATGGAGACCACCCAGTTAGAGCAAAAATGCTGTCCTATGTCTTATCATTTGCCTGATCTCTTTCCACCTGACTGCCTCAAAGAAATATGTGCCACCAAGTCTTGGTTTACAATAACTGTTATTTTGCCCTAGAAACACTTTTTTGAAATTGTTGAATGTTCTATATATTACTTCCTACTGAGGATATAAAGTAGGAAAGTTTCTTTACCTGAATCATCTTAGAAGATGACATATAGTTCTTAGTACTGTAGAAATATAATGATAAGTATTATCCTTATTCTTAGCAAAAATAATGATAAACGTAATCTTAGAATTCTAAGCAAAAACTCAGCCATCTTATTGCAGTTGGCTCAGTAGCTGGACAGACGAATATAATAAAATGCATTAAACAAATGCTGTTAAATTTATTTTAGAGTTGGGACTAACCATATAATGATAACATGGTTAACTACAATACATTAATACATATTTGTTACTTTCAAAATGTACAATAAAACCAAACTCACATTTAACTTCACATATTAGTACCATCTAAGATGATGCTCTTTCTTGGTACAGAGAAACCCACAGACTGAAAATCCAGTTCTCAAGATTCTTACCCTTCTCAAATATTCTTCTTACAAATATTAGCTCAAATGAGCCTTCAATTTTCCATGTATGTTTTTCTGCAGACACAAGTAGCATTAACCAATCTCTATCAACTACTGACGGCAGACCTTCCCAAATTCCTTCTAACTGTATTGCTATCCTTAAATAAACAGCATGGCTCAAGCAGTTATGACCACAGCTAGGACAGGCAACGTCCTAGTTTGGGCTTTGATCTATAACAATTTGATGATACGGCCTTATTACTGATGCAACAAATTCTAGTTCTTTTTAGTCTCAATCCTGTTTCATTATATTTGAGTCAGTTATTAGTTTCTCATATTAAACAACAACAACAAAAAAGGCCTTCAGGGAGACTGTTTTTTTTTTCTAAATTCATACTCCAGCACTTAGATGCGAATTGTTCCCAGATATTCCTGAACAGCTTTGCAGTTTTAACTATAGCTGGGTTTTACGGCTATGTTTTAAAATGGCTTATAAGCTTTCTTCAGAGCTTTTTCTTTATGTTTTAGAGGAACCATGCACCCACTGTGCAAAAAATAAGGTAATTTTCCAGACTCCTTTGGACTTGCATTACTATTGATGTGTCTCCATTACTATTACAAAGAATCTAAATTTTCCAGTGGAAACCACCCTATCAAAGTGTTACTAACCAGCTCTAACAAAAAATCCTGGCTATACAAGTCAAGTGGGGTTGGTTTTTCGGGTTGGTTTTTTTTGTTTGTTTTTCTTTTAATGTTACAAGTCTTAGATTGCAGTACGATTATTAGAAACTCTCATGGCTCAAACTATTCAAGCAAAAGCAGACTGTGTTCTCGAACAAAGCTATGTGATTCTTGCAATAGAAGCCACACTGGTTTTGGAGTTAATATTTGTTTTGAAGACAACCTGACAGCATTTTGACAGTCCCGTTGACACACTGTAGTATCTCATTCTAAGATCCCGAAACAAAACGTAAGAAACTATTGAGTGCTGCAGAATCTTGCACTTACAGTTTTAGCAAATGTTGCAGACAGTTTCATCAGTGTCTTTCACACAACTTGGAAACAAGCAAGGTTTATAGTATCTTTTTCATCCATTGGTAAAGAAAGCATAAGTTAGATTTCATGAGTATATGAGAACTTTGGGATCCTCTGGCAAAGATTCTGCAAACGTAAGATGTTATGATACTGTAGTTGTATGACAACAAATTTACTCAAGTGATAACACAGTGTTTTTCACAATATGTAACATCTCACTATTGAGGTACTCATCCTATTTTGTTATTTACCTTTGCCGTAGTGCTTCCTATCCTTAGGAGTAAAGTGGTACCAACAGAATGTGCACATAAATCATGCAAGTGTCACAGTGGTAGGTATTAAAAAAGTCAAGGTTTGCCACAGCATTGGAATAGTTACCTCCTATTTATAAAGTGCTGGTGCCCCTCTTCTCCCCTGGGTGACTGCTGCAGTGTAACCTCTGGCAATTCTGGACTATAACTCTAATTGTAAATTTTCAACAATTTCTGCAGTATACTTTGAACAGGTGTTTATTATGCAGACCACAGACACTCATGCTTCTATATATGATGGCGTTGTACGTAAAGTATTCATCTCTGTGAGTGTCTGATGGATGCAATATGAAGAGGCACTCTGTTACATTCTCTTTGTAAATTACATGGGGGAAAACAACATAACCTATTCTATTATAATATAAAATAACTTTTCCTCCCCTAAAAATGAAGCTACAGGACACACACCAGCTTTTAAGGCTAGGAGACAGTGCTTGATTGCACCAAGGCAGCTGCCATCTCCCTTTTCAGAGGTATCAAACAGAAAACCCACATCAAAACAACCTTGAATGGAATATCTGATTGGAGGTAAACAGCAGCATAATTTTTCCCTTACCAAAATGGAAAACTGAGAAGAGCACATTTTCAGATTTGCATACTAAACGGATACTGGTATTAATTATTTGGTTAATCCTGAGAGAGATCAGCAGCATACAAAGAAATCAACATATTTACACTGTCAGAAACAACTCTGAAAGAAAAGACAGTAAACATAGATTAAATGAATCTGGGAGGTCCATCCAGTATAGCCAAACACAACACACAATTTGAATGGGAATGCCTAATTATTCTTTTTTTTAAGGAGTACCATAAATATCAAAGTTAGCAGATTTATGAAAAGTAGTCCAGGAAACCCTGACACAAGGAAGATGAATCAAGGAAGTAGAATCAAGGTTCCGAGATTCTATCATGACCTGGGGTTAGATTTATTGAGCTAGATTTCCTGAACCTATGCTGGGAGGTCCAGCAGAATTCTAATTGAAGCTGGTTTGGCAATTAAAATAAAATTAATTAAAATAGAACTCAAAGTTTGAGTGATAATGAAACTATAGGGAAAGAAGAAAGAAATGGGTATTTGTTTCACATAATAAGGGTTCATATTTTGCTTCCTCAGTGGTATCATTTAATTGATTTGACTGACCATGAGAGAATTAGCCAAAATTCAAAACTGTGAGCAAAGCCTACTCTAAAACATGGAAAACCCCAGGAACAACTAAAACGGTTCAAGATCGGACTAGCACAATCTGTTCTGTCTTTGACAGTATCCAAAACTGGATACCAAGAAGAAAACAAAAAAGCACACAGTACCACCTTTCCTCCAGCTTCTAAATATTGCAAACATTTCATCCTGGTGAAGTTCCTGCTGACTGGAAAAGGGGAAACAAAAACCCATATTGAAAAAGGGAAAAAAGGAAGACCCAGGGAACTACAGGCCAGTCAGTCTCACCTCTGTGCCCAGCAAGATCATGGAGCAGATCCTCCTGGAATCTCTGCTAAGGCACTGCTAAAGTAGAAAATAAGAAGGTGATTAGCGACAGCCAGCATGGCTGCACCAAAAGAAATGTGGCCAGCAGGTCGTGGGAGGTGATTCTGCCCCTCTACTCTGCACCCATGAGACCCCACCTGGAGTACTACATCCAGCTCTGGAGTCATCAACACAGGAAAGACATGGACCTGTTGGAATGGGCCCAGCGGAGGGCCACGAAGATGATCAGAGGGATGGAGCACCTCCCTTATGAAGACAGGCTGAGAGAGCTGGGGTTATTCAGCCTGGAGAAGGCTCTGGAGAGACCTTAAAACAGCCTCCCAGTATCTGAAGGGGGCCTACAGAAGAGCTGGAGAGGGACTCTTTGTCAGGGAGTGGAGGGATAGGGACAAGGGGTAATGGTTTTAAATTGAAAGAGGGGAGATTTAGATTAGATACTAGAAAGAAATTCTTTCCTGTGAGGGTGGTGAGGCACTGGAA